>CM050519.1:5560720-6035720 GCA_027563665.1 Antrozous pallidus
GAGCCCCATTCAGAGGCTCCACCGTGGAAGAGTGGGAAAGGTTACACGTCTTTTCAGAAGTTGTCAGTCCTGTACAGGAGAAAGGAATAGGGCCAATGGTGAGGAATCAACATGGGAAGTATCAGAAATTAGAATGTTGTGGAACTAATGGAAGGAGCAGGATCCCGATATATATGGGTCACCATGACACACTGTGCTGGGTCCTATCATTAAATCCATGATCAATTAGCAGGCTAAGAATATTTTACTAAAGCCCTGGATCACTTGGCTCAGTGGATAGAGCATCAGCCTGTGGACTGAAGGGTCCCACGTTCGATTCCAGTAAAGGGCACATGCCCAGGATATGGCCTCGAACCCCAGTTGGGGGCATGCACAAAGCAGCCAATCAATGATTCTCATTATGGATGTTTCAATCTCTCTCTCTCTTCCTCTCTGAAATCAATAAAAAAAGAAAGAAAAAAGAAATCTGGCTTGTATCATCCATCATCCAGTTAGTTGTTCAACATCAGTATACATGTAAAGCAGTTTCCAAATTATTAGTCCATACCCTTGTGAGAAACAAATTTACCAACTATAATAGATTTTATGTATTGTTCCTATTGTCTTTAACTTTACAATTCCAGTCAAAATACCATTTCTTAAAAGTTAGGTTAGCTTCTTTTTTGCACTATTCTTGAGGACTTCAAGAGTTAAGGTAGGCAGAGATAGTTTTAAATATATTTGCAGATATTCAGCTTTCATACGTACTAGATTTTAGTATTACTCCAATGTGTAAAGATTTCCAAACAAAGGGAACTTGAAATTATGTATAGTTTTTGAGAGGCTGAATGAATCTTGATTGAATGACAAATCCTTTTGAAAGTCAGATGGTTTTCAAGGTTTTGCTTTTAATAAAATTTCAAGAGACTCAATGATTAGAAACCATTTTTAGTGATAGATTGCTAAATGATTCTTGACATACAAGTAGACAAGAATTGAGAGACTCTTAATAAAACTTCCAATTCTATTTACTTATATGAATGTGGTTTCTCAGCATTTACAGCTTTAAAATCAATGTTAATCCTTGTCTAATCCAGCAAAAAGTTAGCATTCTGATATAAATACTAACTGAACTAATTAGGAGGAAGGAAGAAGAAAGTCCATTCAAGTCTTTAAGAGGTGAATGTCTGATTGCATTTTACTTTTTATAATTATTAATGTAATTTATTTTATTTTCATCAATGATAATACCTAATAATTTTAATAATCCGCCGAGACCAGTTTGGCTCAGTGGATAGAGCATCGGACTGCGGACTGAAGGGTCCTGGGTTCGATTCCGGTCAAGGGCATGTACCTTGGCTGCAGGCACATCCCCTGTAGGGGGCGTGCAAGAGGCAGCTGATCAATGTTTCTCTCTCATCGATGTTTCTGACTTTCTATCCCTCTCCCTTCTGCTTTGTAAAAAATAAATAAAATACATTAAAAAAAATAATCCAGTAAAAAGCCTATATCAGGAAAAAGTAATTTCCATTTTTATAATAGAGTGATCAGTAAGATTTTTAAGCATGAAAAACATTATACACGGAGAAGATAAGAGTTCAGGGAGAAAAAGGAATAATATAAACTTTCTGATTCTTAAAGAAGAGTTTACTTTTTTAATTAATTGGGAAAATCTTTAATATGCCTCAAATGCACTTTACATTGATAATCGCAATACTGAAATTGTGGCATTTTAAGTTTTTTTCTCTATAAAGCTTAGTGATTTTCTTTTTTCTAGGAAATATAGAGATTCAACTAACTATGACATTAATGTGGTCAGTCTGGTCACTATTAATTAATGCTAATATCGAAACAAATGTCATTTCATATCTGTAATAAGGTAGACTGTGAACTTTTGTGTCACTGAATTTTAGCAAAAATTCCCTGAGGTAATTTAAAAAGGATGTCAAATTTTTTAAGTATAAACTCTACATTGGGATTACTTTTCTCCTTGAAGTGCAACTGACTTGAGAATACAAGTGATTTTTCTTCCCTAATTCCTTAGGAAAATATGTCAGCAATAAGTCTGTATTGTCTTTATTATGACTGGGTTGTTTGTTTGTTTGTTTTTATGCTTTTACTTTTATTAGTATTTACTTTATGCTGAATTTACTCCCGGGCCAATAAGTTTTGTTTCTTCAGTTTCTTCTGGGATATCTGGGGAAAGAAACCAACAAAAATGAGGGTTAAGTTTCCTGAGGAAACGTCCACACTACAACTTAGAGGAGTAGGTCTGAACCCAGTGAGAGACTGGGAACCTCAGTCCCGCCCGGGCTGTTTGGAGGAGACCGTCAGCCTGGCCCGAGCGGTTCGGCTGGCCGGGGCCCATGCACCAGGAGGCGCGGTTCTGTTCTGGTCAGGGGCCATGGCCACGCTGCGGGCTCAGTCCCTACGGGGAGGGGGGGGGGGGGCAGCTGATTGATGTTTCTCTCTCTCTCTCTCCCTTCCTCTCTCTGAAATCAGTCAAAACATATTTTTTTTTTAAAAGAAGATTATCAGCTCTGAAGTTAGTTTCCACAGTTGATAAAAAAAATGTCAAAAACAGTATAATTTGCAAGTAAAAAGGTTTTCAAAGGCTGCTGGAACAGACAGAATAGCATTTCTTATTTGTGTAAGCACAAGCACTTAAAGCTAATCTGTAGGTAAATCCAATATAATATTCAAAAGTTCTATAAAAATGAACAAAAGATACGTCTTGACTTCCATTGTTCTAATAGTCAAACGTTAGGTCTGCATGAAAGTTGCAGTGCAGCGATCTGGGCCTGTTTACGGGTTCCACGTGCTTTTTGTGTATTTGGCCCAATTATGCTTGCACCCCAGATAAATCCAGTTGAAAAATGTGGCAATTAGCCCTGGCTGCTGTGGCCCAGTTGGCTGAGCATTGCCAGGTGCCTGGCAAGTCACTGGTTGGGTTCCTGGCCAGGGCACATGCCCCGGTTGTGGGTTTAATCCCTGGTCGGATTGCATATGGCGGCAACCAATCGATATCTCTCTCATCAATGTTTTCCCCTCCCTCCCTCCTATCTAAAACCAATCAAAAATTTTAAAAAACAAAATGGAAATTAGGGCAAATATTTCATATAACAAGGCACACAAGATACGTTAGTATCTAGAAGTTGCTGTCCTTCCATAGCTAATGCAGAAATAAATTAAAAAATTTGGAAGCAGAAAAATAAAAGGTTTGGAGAAAAACCACACCACCCAGTAATTCCAGCAGTGAGAATGATTCCCACCGTTATTACAAAGAAAATATCACCACAAAACTGAAAAGTAGGATCATGGAATGAAGACAGTATCTAAGGGCACTTGCCATACAACCAAATGAAATGCCCATCATACTCAGTACATTTAATAAAGCATTCCTAGACATTCCCATATACATAACCAAACTGGACTTTGCCAGCCAGGAACAATATGGCTCCAAAGGCAAAGCAGAAAACCATGGTCCTGTCTGATGAGCCTCATTCTGCCATCGGATAACCTTTAATGGATGCAACACTGTTAGTGTTTTTTGCCAGATGTGGTCGACATTGACACCTAATTCTTCCAATAAAAGCGGTTCATCCTCAAAGCTGTTTCCATAGTGTGGCTGGGGGGCAGCTGGAGTCCATGCCTGCGCTGGCTGGAAGTCTGCCCGCGTGTGGCTGCTCTGCCCGCAGCCCGTCTGGAGGGACACACCGACCTTGTTGCTGGCAGTGACAGCCAGCACCCTGTTTGCCGCAGGACCCCCCCTTTCCTCCATAGCCGCAAGACTGCTCGACTGGCCACCCACGTGTTTAAGTTACCAAAGCCTGATTTTGCAAATGATCAAACGAGGCCGTGGCCGTAACTCCAGCAGCCCAGCTACCCCCACCCTACCTCGGTTTAAGATCCTGAGTTGGCCCCATGCTACCTGTCACAGGCCGAAGAACATTCCAAGCTTTTGTATTTGTTATTTTTTGACAGATCATGGTGGGTTTCAAATCGCTGTGGTATCCGGGTTCCATTTGTATGTTTACTTGTGTCAGTATTTATGGTTGCTGGAAATTTCACCCTTCTCAACTACTGATCGTGTAAGGAAGCGTTTTAGCAGCTTAATGCGCAATCTGGAACGAGGAAGAGGGGCGGGTAGGGAGAGGGGAGCAAAGCCAGTGTTTAAAGAGGACCCCAGGGGGGCCGTGGGCTGTGGGTGGAACTGGAGGTCTCCACTCCAAGTCTCCGTCTCTCGGCAGGATTTGGGACCTTGCACAAGAAACCTCCTGTGTCGGTTTAGCGCATTGGGAAAACTGCGCGCCCCCGCGGGCTGGGTGCCCTAAGGAATAGACAATGCGCGCAAAGAGCCGGGTCCGCCGGCCGGAGCCGGGCCTGCGCTCCAAACCCGCCGGCCCCGCCCCTCCCCGGCGCGGCGCGGCCCGGGCCCCTCCGGCCGGATGCCGCGCCCCGCCCGCGCCCCTCGCCGCTCCGCCCAGCAGCCCGGGAACGCGGGTCCCCGGAGGCTTCTCTCGCCCCGCGGAGCCGGGGGCAGGTGTGCGGCGGGCGGGCCCCCGTGTCACCCCGGCCGCTCCCCAGCTCTGGGATTTTCCGGGGAGGGAATAGGGCCCATTCCCCGGGAGTCCGGGCGGCCCGGGAGCCGGCTCCGGGCGTCGGGCCCCAGGCGGCGGCAGCGCACTCATCGGCCGGAGTGTTCCTCGGGGAGGGTTCCCCAGGACCCCGGCCTTTCCCCCGGGGCCGCTCGGGGGCGTCCAGGGCCGGCGGTTCCCGCGCTGCCGCCCGGGTTTCGGTTCCCGACCCGCTCCCCGCACACCGCGGGGTCCGCAGCTGCTCTGGGCGCGGAGCCGGTGCCCCGCCATCTCATCCGACCGCCCGGACCCCGACAAAAGTCACCCGCGCGGGCCGGGGCGCGGGCCGGGGCGGCCCCCCGCACCCAAAGGCGGTGGTCCGAGTCCCGGGCAGAGCGACTCTCCGGGTTCGGCTGGCCCCGGGGCACCGCGGGCGAGAGGCAGCGGACGGTGCTCCTCCCCCTCCTCTTTGGGAAACCAGTTTTCAGAGGCTGGACACCCCGCCGGTCTGCCCGTTCGGTCCTCAGAGGTCGGCATCAGCCCCGGACGGGAGTGGGGGTTCGGAACGGTTTGTGACCGCGTTTCCCCTGAGGGCTTCGGCTGCAGGCGGGCGGCCGGCGGGCTCCCCAAACGGGAGAAGTCTCCGTCAGCTTCCGAGCGAAACAAAGTGCGGGAAGCCTTGATTGACGTGCAGCTGCCTCCCTCGAAAATTGTTCATTAAAACTAAAAGTTGCTTTGTATTCGTATGTTAAGTAGGGCTGGGTTCTAGGTGCAAATATGTGGATTTTCCCACGGACGTAAGTGTGTGTGTGGGGCTTTCTATTGCCGTAGGGCTGCGGGACAAGCCTTATTGTGCGGGCCGTCCCCTCTGTCTGGGAGTCTCAGTGCCCCACTCCCTGACTGCCCACGGATTCCTCCTCTCCGGGGGGAGAAAACACAAACCCAACCCAACCAAACACACCGCCCACACCCTTCCAGAGGCCCCAGGGGCAGGGTTCACCCCCAGAAACACCGGCTGTACGCACCGACAGACACCCCCGGCTGCGGAGGCGGCGAGCCAGCCAGCACACTGCGGTGCCCGCGGGGACAACCGCTGCCGGGAGCCGCCGGGAAGCTCCGCCTGTTTGGTGTTACCGTGGCCACCGGGAAAGTTGCTGACCGTCTTGGTTGAGGTCCGGGGGAAAGTATCAGCAAAGTGAGTTCTTTTACATTTTAATGGTCAATTTTCTGACTTTGTTAATGTTTATGAAAAAGGTGCAATAAAATTTCATTTCTCTAATTTCAGGAAACTTCATGCATTGGAAGCCATGGATAAATACGATGTGATTAAGGTCATTGGGGAAGGTGCCTTTGGGAAGGCATACTTGGCCAAAAGGAATTCAGATAGCAAGCCCTGTGTTATAAAAGAGATCAATTTTGCAAAGGTAAAATTAAGAAATCCCAATTCCTATTCATACTCAGTGGGCTATACAGCGAGCTTTTAATCCAGTATGTAAAGGAAACACTTTTCTGGGGTCTTTTATTGCAAATATGAGCTAGTTGACTCTTGTTCACTCCACTTCCTAAATCCATTGTCCAAACTGCAACCAATAATCATATTTAAAAAAATAAGTGTTGCCCAGTGGTTGAGCACTGATCTGTGAACCAGGAGGTTCCAGTTCAATCCCCCCCCACACCCCCCCCCAAAAAAAATCAGGGCACAAGCCCAGTTGTCAGGCTCGATCCCAGTATGGGGTATCCAGGAGGCTGCCAATCAATGATTCTCTTTCATCATTGATATTTTTATATCTTTCTACCTCTCCCTTCATCTCTGAAATCAATAACTATATATATATATATATATATATATATATATATATATATATATATTTTTTTTTAAAGACAAGCCGAAATCGGTTTAGCTTGTGGAAGGAGCGTCGGCCTGTGGACTGAAAGGTCCCAGGTTCAATTCTGGTCAAGGGCATGTACCTTGGTTGCAGGTACATCCCCAACAGCGGGTGTGCAGGAGGCAGCTGATCGATGTTTCTCTCTCATCGATGTTTCTGGCTGTCTATCCCTCTCCCTTCCGCTCTGTGAAAAATAAATAAATAAATAAATAAATAAATGAAAAAGACAAAAGGAAATTGAGAATAAAAAGAAAAGAATACACTTCACCCTGGCTCCTGTGGCACTCTGTGGGGTGGCCTGCAGGCCTGTGAGGTACTGGCTTCCTCTATTGCTGCTTCGCTGTTTTGCCAGTGCACTGTGTGAGGTCCTTGAAGTCATCTGGTCTGGCCCTCCAAGGCACTAGGGGTGAGTTGACGAAGTGTTTGACCAAATGTAGAAGGCTCATTTTTAAGTTGATAATGTTGTATGGCCCGTGAATGATGTTATAAATATCCAAATGGCACTTGGCAGAAAAAAGTTTCCCAACTCCTGTTCTAGAGGATTTCTAAATGACAGCAGCAGAAAAAGATTTATACATACTGTCTGCAAAGTGGAAGCTGCACAATGTCAATAATGCCACTGATTTGGACACCTAAAAATGGTTAAAATGCTGTAAATTTTGTTATACTTATTTTATCACAGTTTAAAAATTGCAAAAAAGAAAAAAAAAAGGACTTAATCAAACTTACATCAAAGCTGAAAATGTAGATGAGTAACTTCCAAGAGAACGCTTTATTTATCCAAATTTTCATGGATCGGTGGTTTACTTCTACTGATGTCCTGCCAGTGCTTCCTTTTATGACATCATTCTGCTCACCCCCTTGTTTATCTGACTGCCTTTTCTCAGGCCGCTCTGTCTGCGCACCTTCTACACACCCTTTGCTGACTTTCATTGTTCCTGGAGAATTGCACAGGTGGAACTTCTTCATTGCTAGTGGAATTGGAGTTCTTGGGCGCCACTGGAATAAGAATTTCTGGAGGCCCCCCAGAGGATAAGATGTGGTGGAAAGCTTTATTTGCATGGAGTTACATCCCTTGGTTTCCAAAGTCCCGTTTCCCTTAAACCAGTTCTGAGAAGGTGCAGCTGGGAACCCAGCAGAACTAAAAGCAAAGCCAGTGTGCAGAGTGTTCCATGGTGGAGCTGGGCCCAGTGGCATCAGGCTAGTTGTGGCACATCAGTCCGTTGTGTGTGTGCCACCTGGCCATGTAGGCCAATGTGGGGAGCACGCCAAGAGGGCCAGGGGTGTGGGCAAGCAGACAAGAGAGAACAACTCTTTATTTAGGAGCTTAAATGTCAAATCTTTCTGTGCCTGCAGCCTATATGCCTACTCTGGCCAGTGCCCTGCTCCCAGTGTGGCCGACAGCCAGGCACCCTCTCTATGTCACCCAGGCTCCACCGGGCCTGAGTCTAATCTTCCTTTGTCCAGTCCCCTCCCCCGGATCTGTGGGAAACAGACGTGGAGAGTGGTACATGCAGCTTTCTGGCACAAATGGGAAGTCTGTATGATCTGGCCTTCCCTTTGCACCTTTCTTGTTAATTAATAAGTTAT
This sequence comes from Antrozous pallidus, assembly GCA_027563665.1. Lineage (NCBI taxonomy): Eukaryota > Metazoa > Chordata > Mammalia > Chiroptera > Vespertilionidae > Antrozous > Antrozous pallidus. The sequence continues at coordinate 5,568,753 of CM050519.1, forward strand.
TACAACAGTATCACATTTCTCTGTACTTCGTATAATCACCTCACTTCAATTGTGACCACTAAACAGATCACTCTTAAAACCCTCCCTCCAGCCCTGATACCTTCCAGCGCCCTAGCTCTGCATTTCATCTGCCAGCTAGATATCTTCAAGTACTACCTCTTTTAGTAATCTATTGTATAACGTATTGTCTCAAACTTAGTGGCTTAAACAATAAACATTTATTATCTTGCATCAACAATTAAGAGTGAAGATCATTGAGAACCATCTTGGAAGGGACCATAAAGATACCCCGAACAAAGCAGAAATTTCTCATCATTCTAAGCAGACCCACTTCATCTGCTGTGTGCTTCACTGTGTTAATGACATCACCGTCCTTATGATATCCAGGCTCAAAACCTCGGGGTCATCTGAAGTTTTCTCTTTAGAGGCCCCAAAACACCAGGAAAGCTGTTATCTGACAGCCTCCTGAATTTAAGTGCGGGACCCTGACTGCATTGTGATAAAGCCAACTATTAAAGCAAGCAAAATTATTAAAGAAGCAAGGGAAGCAAATCTGTGTCATCTGACTCAGCACTCAGATGAGCATCACCCAGCCAAGATGAGGATTAGTTTTGACACCTTCTCTAACTTGTTCCCAAATCCCATTTCCAATCTCCCCTTACATACTCCTTTTCACTCCGGCTTCTTTGCTCTCCCATTGGGATTCTTACTTCCAAGATCTTTGCCTGCCCATCGCCAGCCATCAAGGTTCCACTTGTTGAAGCCTAAGCTCTAGGATACTTTTCAGGACCTTCCCACTCTAAATACTAATCTCTCTCTGTAAACTCCACAGCTTTTTATCAGTATTGCTGTTGTAGTACTGATTGCTTTATACTTTTGAAACATGGGGTTCAGAGAGTGGAACTCCCCCTTGTGGGTTCTTGAAGAATGAAGTTTGAAGAATAAAATTCTCGGACTAAAAAAGACTTGTTAGTAAAAGGTTAGAAACTTATTGGAAGCAAATACAGACTCCCATGTAGGGAGGGATTCCCAAGGGGGTAACCCTCTAAGCCCCTTTTTCTAAAGTTTATAAATGGTGTAGTTCTTTGTCTGTTCATGCTCCCTTCTAATTGGCCCCCTTCCCCATTTTATGGCCCTGTGCTTTTCTGATTGGTCACTCTTGCAGAATATCAGCTTCAAAGTTCAGAACCCATGTGATGCCCCCCTCTTCCTCTCACTCTTGTATAGCAACATTCCTCTATTTCTGAGAATATGTGTTTCCCTCTTTCCAGCATCTGTGACTTTTCTTTGTCCTCTGTGGTGAATGTACGTCTTCCTCTCCCCTTATCCTGTGGAACTTTTCTGTTCTCTGTCTATGTATGCCTTCTGGCTGCTCCAAGTCCTCACCTATGCATTCCTCCCCCAGGGACCCTTTTTATTCTTAAGACTCCCTAACCTCATTATTTTGTTCCTACATTCCTTTCACTTTGATGTGCTTTAGCTGGTTTTTTTGTGTGTGTGTTTTCTCCCTCTTTTTAAATGACATTTTCTTTGCAGGCTGAATCCATGTCTCACATGTCTTGTTATTCCACACAGCACCTTACTAGTACATGTAGTCACTGGCAGGAAGCTTGTCCTGGTCAAGTGATGGTTTGGTGTATATCATCCTAGTCTTCATTATTCTGGTTTTCCTGTGGAAGGTCAGCAAATCTCCCAAAACTGGGATGGCTGCATCTTCTGAAGTTAGTTACTAGGATTCTTATACAAACATGCTGTTTATCTACAAGCTACATCGTAGTCAGAATAGCATTTACAGAAACAATGTCAAAAGAATGGTGAGACGGGTTCAATTCCCGCTGTCACAAGAGGAGTGAGCAAGAAGCGTGCTCTTGCCTGCAGGCCGTCCTCACAGACTGTTCTGTCTCTCCATATAACTTAGATGCCGACCCAAGGAAAAGAAGCTTCAAAGAAAGAAGTCATTCTTCTGGCAAAGATGAAACACCCTAACATTGTAACCTTCTTCAGTTCGTTTCAAGGTTTGACTTTCTAGCATTCTTAAAGTATTTTAATAAAGTATCAGCATATAGATTTCTGTAAAAGATATGTTCCTGAGAACTGTGTATAGCTTTGTGAATGGACTCATTTTCCCATTTATTTAAATTGTCATTTGAGACATCATCTTTATTTCTTCACTAGTGAATTTTTATAGACAGCTTTCCTAAGTTTTTTTTTTATCTCTCTTTAATTTTTACTCCCTAAAATAGTTAATAATCGGTATATTAGCTTTGCTGTAGGAACAGCACCCAAGTTTCTGTGACCTACAATAATACACATCTATCTCTCACTCGTGACATATTGGCTGTGGGTGGACTGGGCCTTAATTCTGGGGTCCAGGCTGAAAAAGCAGTCCAGATATGGAGCATGCTGTTCTGAGCAAAAGAAAAGAGCGAGACACAAGCACCCCCATATCATCAGTCGTGGCATCCTGCTAGGAGGTGGCATGGCTTTCATTTTCCTCATGGATTTACATTCCTGTTGCAATGCAGTCATGCAGTTAACCTTGATAATGGAGTGAGGGGGGAAGCAATTCCTTTACTTGCCCACATGAGGCCCTGAACACCCCATGGAAATGGGTGGGGCTATACAGTCTTCTTACAGAGAGGCAGCAAGTAGTTATGCACCATTGCCAAGAAAATGGCAAAAATAGGGAGAAAAACTATAAGGAAGCAATCTTTTCATTTGCACACCTGAATACAAGAGCTATTCTATCTCCATCCATCATTCTATTTCAAAGGTAGGAACAACACAAAACTAGCAATCAAATAATCATGAAAAGAACAATGGTCAGAAATCATCCACTCACTTAACAAATGTTTATCCAGTGCTTGCTACATTGTTCTAGGTGCCAAGACTAGAGCAGTGAACAAGGCAGCTGAACATATCTGTCCTCATGGAGCTTGCATTCTATTGGGAAGAGTCAGACAATAAACACATACACAGTGTGCCAGTTGTTTATAGGCTGTCAGGAGGCTGTGCAAGCCAAAGTTCACCATGGGGCATTCCCCAAATTAGGACTTGGCACTTAGGGTGCTCAAATTCACTGGTTGTAAGTATTTAATGGACCAGGAATGCTACCTAGGTATCTTCAAGCACCGTCAGGAGCTAAAGATGAATAAATAAACATAGATACTATATTTTGAGATTTACATTATGTTTCTTATAAATGAAAATCACTGCATTCAAATTAGCTCTCTGAATGCAACCTTCTTCAACAACTGGATATTTAAAGGAACTCTTCTGAGGTCTTCTGAGGAGCCGAATAGTACATATGAACAGGGAATTCAGTTATATTAAAAACTTTTAGGGGCAGCCACTAAATAAAGTGCCTTCAGTTATGTTCATTGATTCCTAATACCACCACCATAAGATGATCTTTATTTTCCTCATTCTTTGGGTTATTACTGTCACCCAATCTGGCTACCTCCTACTCATCCTCAGGCCTTATCAGAGATCACAATTCAAATTATAGCCCCCTCTCCTGATCTTGCCTAGCACGTTGTACTTGTATGCATATGTCTATTTAAATAAGAAATTATGAATTGGTTTAATATTTGTCTCCTTTTTAATGGATCCTTTTGCTCACCACTTGATCCTCAGCATCTAGCACAGAGTAGGTGTTCAATATATGTTTGCTGAATGAGTGCATGGAATGGACCACTTTAATAGATTAGAGTATGTCTTTTTAAAAATATTTTAATCTTTATTGTTCAGTTTATTAATTACATTGTTCCCCCATTTATTTCCCCCATAGTTCCCCACCACCCGGTACCCATCCCACCCTCCACCCTCATCCCCAAACCCCCACTGTCCTCTCCCAGAGGTGCATGATTTTTGTCCAGTCTCTTGCTGCACCTCCCATACTCCTTTTCTCCCCAAGAATTGTCAGTCCATTCCCTCTCTATGTCCATGATTCTGTTACATTCACCAGTTTATCCTGTTCATCAGATTTTTAATTCACTTGATTTTTATATTCATTTGTTGATAGATGTGTATTTGTTGTTCATAATTTTTATTTTTACCTTTTTCTTCTTCCTCTTCTTAAATAATACCTTTCAGCATTTCATATAATACTGGTTTGACGGTGATGAACTCCTTTAGCTTTTTCTTATCTGCAAAACACTTTATCTGACCTTTAATTCTGAATGATAGCTTTGCTGGATAGAGTAATCTTGGTTGTAGATTCTTGCTATTCATCACTTTGAATATTTCTTGCCACTCCCGTCTGGCCTGCATCGTTTCTGAGAAATCCACTGACAATCGTATGGGTGCTCCCTTATAGGTAATTAACTGTTTTTCTCTTGCTGCTTTTAATATTCTCTCTTTATTTTTTGCTCTTGGCATTTTAATTATGATGTGTCTTGGTGTGGTCCTCTTTAGATTCCTATATTTTGGGGTTCTGTGTGCTTCCTGGATTTTTAAGTCAGTTTCTTTCACCAGGTGTGGGAAGTTTTCGGTCACTATTTCTTCAAATAGGTTTTCATTATCTTGCTCTCTCTCTTTTTATGGCACCCCTATAATTCGGATGTTGGTATGTTTGAGGTTGTCCCAGAGGCCCCTTACACTATCTTCAATTTTTTGGATTCTTTTTTGCTTCTTGCTTTTCCAGCTGAGTGGATTTTGCTTCTTTGTATTTCAGATCTTTAACTTGGTTCTTGTGGTCCTCTAGACTGCTTTTAGGTCTTTGTATAATATTTTTTATTTCAGTCAGTGTATGCTTAATTCCTAGTTGGTCCTTTTTCATATTCTTGAGCGTCTTATTCATATCCTTGGGGGTCTCGTTCATATCCTTGAAGGTCTCATTAAGTTCATTGGCCTTTTCTAGGAGCCTCTTGAAAAAATTTATAACCGTGGTTTTGAACTCTATGTCCAGTCTTTTTTTCCCTCCATTTCTTTCAAATGTGGTTTCTTTCCATGTCTCTGCATTTTGGCTACTTTCCTGAGTTGGTCCATTAGCTTTGTGTGGTAGATGTCCTCTAGGGGACAGTGGCTGAACCTCCCCAGTTACCTTAGGTGGATACTCCTGATGGAGCCCTTTATGGGTTGCACAGTCTTGTTAAAGTTAAGCCTAGATTATTTTTGTTAGCACTAGGAGGGTTTGACCTCCCGGCCAATTGACTGTGAAGATCAGCTGTGTTTACTCTGTAAGAGCCGTTGTGCTCAGGTTGGATGGGCAGAATCTCTGGGCTGAGCAGGCAGCCTTGATTTCCCATCAGCTCCGCCCTATGCAGCACCAGGTCTCTGTGCCTGGTGGTAATGGCTGCACACACCTCTGAGAGAAAGCTGCCCCTGAGCTCTACCCACTGCTGGACAGTTCAGCTTCTCCCCAAATGAGCCTGCACACCCAAAGTCGCACCCAGGGTTATAAAAACAATGCTGTCCGGTGGTTTCCCTTCTTTTTTTTTCTCTCCTAAACGAGAGAGCAAATCATGAGTCCTCTCTGTGCACTCATGCACTTCTGCTGTTCACAAGCTTGCAGACCTCTGCAGCGCCCGAGTTTCAGCATGCTTCCTCCTTACTGTTCAGTTTCACCCCATATGAGTGTGGGTTCACTGGACCTCACCTGGAACTGGGGAATCAGTGCAGTGGGACGCCTTTGTCTCCCTCCCCGTTCGAGAAAACCAGCTGGGTATCTAGCCGCCTGCCCTGTCCACTTGTGCGCAGGGCTCTGCACCTCTGACTCTGAGCGTATCCGAAACTCTGTCCTTCGCAGCTCCTCTGAGTCACAGTGCCTGTCTTTACTTTTATTTGTGGAATTTCCACTCAGCCAGCTTTCCAGTGATTCTGGATGATGTCCGTTCTGTGGTTTAGATGTAGTTTTGAAATTGTTGTGTGGGGCAGCAAGATAGGTGTTTACCTATACCGCCATCTTGGTTCCTCTCCCTAGAGTATGTCTTTATACCATGCAAAATGGATATTTGAGGACAATATTTTCCTGGATACTATTATAAAATTAGAGGTCATTTTTATGGTATAAATAACCTCTGCGGAGTTTGTTTGTATTATAAGCTTATCTTTTCTAATGAGAGCTTTTTTTTTTTTTTTTTTTTAATTAGAGCATCCTGGTGCTTAGTTATTGTGATGCTTTGGGTTTGCCTGGAAGATTGCTGGGCCTTGAAACTCCAAGCTTATCTGAAGTTTTAGAAGTCCTTATAGCACCTACTAGACAGTGTAGATAAATAAAAACTTTGCTTACCCTCAGACAACTTATCTCTGAACACAAGAATTCTGGCTCTAGTTCAGTAAATACTTGTAGAGAGTAGGGGAGTTTCACAGGTTTGAAGCAACATACAAAAAATAAGTAGAATGTGGTGAGATGTTCCTCAGGCTAAACTAATTCCACTTAAATTTCTTCAGTAAATATTTATTGAGTACCTATTACATGTCAAGCATGTTTTAGGTCTTGAGGATATATCTCAGTGAACAAAATAGGCAGAAATTTCTACACTGTTTGTTGCTGCTGAATAACAATGACCACAAATTTAGTGGCTTAAACCAACATCCACTTAGCATCATCCATTTTCTCTAGGTCAGAAGTCTGGACTGGCCTAGCTGGATTCCCCGCTGAGGGTCTCACATAGTTGAATCAAGATGTCAGTTGGGCCCGGCCAGTGTGACTCAGTGGTTGAGCATTGACCTACGGACCAGCTGGTCCCAGGCTGGATTCCCAGTGAGGGCACACACAAACTGCGGGCTCAACCCCATGTGGGTTGTGCGGGAGGCAGCGACCAATGACTCTCTCTCCTCATTGGTATTTTTATCTCTCTCCTCCCTCTCTTCCTCTCTGAAATCAGTATCTATCTATCTATCTATCTATCTATAAATTTTTTAAATTAGAGCACCCTGGTGCTTAGTTATTGTGATGAATTTTATATATATATATATATATATATATAATTTTTGGATCATATATAGTTATTATATAATTATATATAATTATATATAGTTATTATATGAGTTATTGAATTATATATATAAATATATATTTTATATATATATAATTTTTATTTTTTAATATATATATTTTAAAAAGAATATCTCAAGCCAATCATTCTCAAAGGAACTGTCCAGAAAATAAAATATTTACAAAAAAAGATGTTAGTTGGGGCTGCCATCTCATCTGAGGCTCATAGTTCTTTTCCACACTCATTCAGGCTGTTGGCAGAATTCCTTTACTTGTAATTGTAGGGCTGAGGTGTCTGCTTTTTTGCTGACTGTTACCTGGGAAGTGGTTCTCTGCTTCTAGCGGCCAAGATCTCTTTCCTGCCAGGTGGCCCTTTAGTAGACTTCTCCTGCTTGGAATCTCTCACTCCCTCTGCTTCTGATCCCACACCCAGATTTAAATGGCTTCTGTGATTAAGTCAGGCCCACCTGGATAATCTTTTCTATTAACTCAAAATCAGCTAATTACTAACTTTTATTATATCAGCAAAAATCCCCTTTGTTAACATAACCTAATTCTGGGAGTGATATCCCATTATACTTACAGGTTCTGTTCTCACTCCATGGAATGAGTTATAGAGGTGTGCACACTGGGGCAATCATAGAACCTTCTAGAAGATGGAGAATATAACAAAAATGTATATATATATATATATATATATATATATATATATATTTAGAATCAAGATAGACTGAATTCTAAGATTTCACCACTAACATTTTTTAGCTTTCTGACTCTAAGCAAGTTACTTTAATTTCTCTGAGCCTCATTACCTCATCTTTTAGGGGGAAAGGTGGGGAAAGACAGACAATAAATGTAAACATAATAAATACAATTTCAATAGTATGTCAGAAGGTGATAAGAGCTGTGGGAAAATAACATGGGGTGAGGCAGGAGTGGAGGGAACAATTTTATTTTATTTTTTTTATTTTTTTTTAAAATATATTTTTATTGATTTTATACAGAGCAGAAGGGAGAGGGATAGAAAGTCAGAAACATCGATGAGAGAGAGACATCGATCAGCTGCCTCTTGCACGCCCCCTACTGGGGATGTGCCCGCAGCCAAGGTACATGCCCTTGCCGGAATCAAACCCGGGACCCTTCAGTCCGCAGTCCGACGCTCTATCCACTGAGCCAAACCGGTCTCGGCGGAGGGAACAATTTTAAATAGGATAGTCAGGATCGGCCTTATTGGGAAAGTGACATTGAACAAATACTTGAAGAGTCATGCTAATGACAGGAGAAGAGCTTTTTAGGCAAGAGGAACAGCCACTGAAAAACCATGAGGCAAGAGCACATATGAGCCTTCTGATTGGAAAACTCAACACTCTTTTTTACATAAGCTACTCTCACTTATAATTTTAAATTTCTTTTCTTTACAGCTAAATAAGAATTTATAGGTACTCTGCCTACACAATCCTTTTAAAGCTTTCCCAGTTATTTTCCACTTGTCCCATCCAATATTTAAGTCAATGGCTTTTTTTTTTTTTAGCTATTAACTTTTACTGACTCATCCAGAGCATTCAATGTAGTTTGTATAGAAATAACCACATCTTTTGTTTCTCATTACTGTTTTATCAGTTATGTAATAATTACAAGTATAACGGGCATAAACAGATTTGAGAACAAGCACAATGATCTCAATCATGGGAGCAGTGGTAACCTTGAATGTGAACATAGTGGGTAGAGTGTGCCAATGAATCTAGTGAGAAAGCCACACAGAGGTCAGTTAGAGTTTTATTGTACTTAATAAAAGGGTTGAATAGTGTCATATAAATAAAAGTTTATATCCAAATTAAAAATGGGTTATTTTATTCTTCCTGGAGTGTTGGGAAAGACAGCTGCTATTTTATATCAGACTAGAGGCCCAGTTCATGAAATTTGTGCACTGGTGGGGGTTGTCCCTCAGCCCAGCCTGCACCCTCTCCAATCTGGGACCGCTTAAGGGATGTCTGACTGCCAATTTAGGCCCATTTGGGATGGGGCCTAAACTGGCAGTCGGACATCTCTTTCACAATCCAGGACTGCTGGCTTCTAACCACTTGCCTGCCTGCCTGCCTCATTGTCCCTAACCACTCCACCTGCCAGCCTGATAGCCCCCTAACCACTCCCCTGCCGGCCCGATCACCCCCAACTGCCCTTCCCTGCAGGCCTGGGTGCCCCCAACTAATCTCCCCTGCAGGCCTGGTCACCCCCAACTGCCCTCCCCTGCAGGCCTGGGTGCCCTCAACTAACCCCCCACTGCAGGCCTGGTCACCCCCAACTGCCCTCCCCTGCTGGCCATCTTCTGACAAAGTGGGAGTGGCCATATTGTGACGGCCATCTTATGACGATGTGGGGGTGGCCATATTGTGATGTGAGGGTGTGAGGGTCAATTTGCATATTACTTCTTTATTATATAGGATTTCTAATCTCTTGCAGGAATGTATCCTATCTAAAAATAAAGAGTAATATGCAAATGACCATCACTCCAACACACAAGATGCCTGCCCCCATGTGGATACAAGATAGCCTCCACATGATGGTCATCAGGAGAGGGCAGGTGGAAGAGACCAGGCCTGCAAGGGAGGGCAGCTGGGGGTGATCAAGCCTGCAGAAGAGGGTAGTTAAAGGTGACCAGGCTGGCAGAGGAAGGAAGTTGGGGGCGACTGGGTCTGCAGGGAAGGGTAGTTGGTAGGGACCCAGGCCTGCAGGGGAAGCAGTTAGGCATCAATCAGGCTAGCAGAGGAGTGGTTAGGGGGTGATCTGGCTGGCAGGCAGAAGCCGTTAGGAGCAATTAGGAAGGCAGTCAGGCAAGCAAGCAGTTGGGAGCCAGCAGTCCAGGTAGGATCAGCCTAAACGGGTAATCAGACATTCCTTGAGGGGTCCCAGATTAGAGTGGGTGCAGGCTGGCTGAGGGACACCTCCCCACCATACAAAAATTTCATGCACCGGGCTTCTAGTTAATAATAATAGCTAACATTTATTGAAATGTCATTATGTGCAAGCATTGTTCTAAGCATCTGACATGTATTAATTCAATCATTACAGCAACCCTAAGAGGAATTTCCATATTATTATGTCCATTTTATAGATGAGGTAATGGAGCACAGAGAAATTAAAATAACTTGTTTAGAGTCACAGAGCTAAGAAATGTAAGTGATGAGTGAAATTAGAATTCAGTCCATCTTGATACTAGCTATATATGCACTACATTTTTTTTCTGTCATATTCTTCATTATCAGGAATTTGAAGAGGCAAGTGATTAATAAATATTTGAAATGCTTCCAGAATCAAATGATGCCTTTTCTTACAGAGAACAACAGGTTGCTTATTGTGATGGAGTATTGTGATGGAGGGGACCTCATGGAAAGAATCAGTAGACAACGGGGAGTGTTATTTAGTGAAGATCAGGTAAAAACACTTCTAATTTCCCTTTTAATTTAAATGGGGGACATTGAATTTATAATACCATAAGTAGTAAACTGTGTTTAGATGAAGCATGATTTCTGATAGAGAATTCAAATCACAAAATAATGTTCAATATTCTGGATAGTTAGTTCTGGCCCAGGAGGAACCAAGATGGCAGCATAGGTAAATACCTATCTTGCTGCCCCACGCAACAATTTCAAAACTACAACTTAACGACAGAACAAACATCATCCAGAATCACCGGAAAGCTGGCTGAGTGAAAATTCCACAAATAAAAGTAAAGATAGGACACTGTGACTCAGAGGAGCAGTGGAGGGCAGAGTTGAGGATATGCACAGAGTCAGAGGTTTGGAGTCGTACATGCGCGCGTGTGGGTAGGGCAGGCAGCTGCAAATCCAGCTGGTTTTCTCAAACGAGGAGGGAGACAAAGGCGTCCCACTGCACTGATTCCCCAGTTCTGGGCAAGGTCTGGGGAACCCACACTCATATGGGGTGAAACTGGAGGAAGCACGCTGAAACTCGGGAGTTTCAGAGGTCTGCGAGCTAGCGGAGAGTGCGCGTAAACTTGGGAACAGCAGTAGTGCGTGAGCGTGCAGCGAGGACTCATGACTTGCTCTCTCGTTTGTAAAACCACTGGAATGCATTGTTTTACAACCCTGGGTGAGACTTTGGGTGCTCAGACTCATTTGGGGAGAGGCTGAACTGTCCAGCAGCAGGTAGAGCTCAGTGGCAGCTTTATTTCAGAGGTGTGTGCAGCCGTTACCACCAGGCACAGAGACCCAGGTGCTACATAGGGCATAGCTGACAGAAATTAGGCTGCCTGCTCAGCCCAGAGACTCCACCCATCCAACCTGAGCACAGCTAATCCTCATAGCCAATTGGCCTGGAGGGCAAACCCTCCTAGCGCTAACAACAATAATCTAGGCTTAACTTGAACAAGACTGTGCAACCCATAAAGGGCTGCAGTAAGACTATCCACCTCAGGTAACTGGGGAGGCTGAGCCACTGTCTCTTAGAGGATATCTACCACATAAAGCTAATGGACCAACTCAGGAAAGCAGCCACAATGTAGAGACATGGAAAGAAATCAGATGTGAAAGAAATGGAGGAAAAAAAACGACTTGACATAGAGTTCAAAACCATGGTTATAAGGTTTTTTAAGAGGCTCCTAGAAAAGGCCAAAGAATTTAATGAGACCTTCGAGGAAATGAACAAGACCTACAAATAAATGAATGAGACCTATAAGTATGTGAAAAAGGACCAACTAGAAATTAAGCATACACTGACTGAAATAAAAAATATTATACAAAGACCTAAAAGCAGTCTAGAGGACTTGTAAAACAAGTCAAAGATTTGAAATACAAAGAGGCAAAATCCACTCAGCCGGAAAAGCAAGAAGCAAAAAGAACCCAAAAATTTGAAGATAGTGTAAAGGGGCTCTGGGACAACCTTAAGCATACCAACATTCAAATTATAGGGGTGCCATAAAAAGAGAGAGAGCAAGATAATGAAAACTTATTTGAAGAAATAGTGACCAAAAACTTCCCCCACCTGGTGAAAGAAATTGACTTAAAAGTCCAAGAAGCACACAGAACCCCAAACTATAGGAATCCAAAGAGGACCACACCAAGACACATCATAATTAAAATGTTTCCAAGAGCAAAATACAAAGAGAGAATATTAAAAGCAGCAAGAGAAAAACAGTTAGTTACCTATAAGGGAGCACCCATACGATTGTCAGTGGAATTCTCATCAGAAACGATGCAGGCCAGATGGGAGTGGCAAGAAAAATTTAAAATGATGAATAGCAAGAATCTACAACCAAGATTACTCTATCCAGCAAAGCTATCATTCAGAATTGAGGATCAGATAAAGTGCTTCGCAGATAAGAAAAAGCTAAAGGAGTTCATTACCACCAAACCAGTATTATATGAAATGCTGAAAGGTATTCTTTAAGAAGAGGAAGAAGAAAATGGTAAAAATAAAAATTATGAACAACAAATACATATCTATCAACAAATGAATATAACAATCAAGTGAATTAAAAATCTGGCCGAGACCGGATTGGCTCAGTGGATAGAGCATCGGACTGCGGACTGAAGGGTCCCAGGTTCGATTCCAGCAAGGGCATGTACCTTGGCTGCGGGCACATCCCCAGTAGGGGGCGTGCAAGAGGCAGTTGATCGATGTTTCTCTCTCATCGATGTTTCTGACTTTCTATCCCTCTTCCTTCTGCTCTGTAAAAAATGAATAAAATATATTTTTAAAAATCTGATGAACAGGATAAACTGGTGAATATATCAGAAGCATGGGCATAGAGAGGGATTGGACTGACAATTCTTTGGGAGAAAAGGGGTTCTGGATGTGCAACAAGAGACTGGACAAAAATCATACACCTGTGGGAGAGGACATTGAGGGGGGAGGTAAGGGCAGAGAGTGGGATGGGTACCGGGTTGAGGGGAGTTATAGGAGGGAAAAAAGGGGGAACAATGTAATTAATAAACTGAACAATAAAGATTAAAATATTAAAAAATATTCTCGATAGATTTAGTCTAGAACATGTTTGTAATTAAACTTAAATTGAATATCTGTGAGAGTGAAGTTTGCTTGAGAAAATATAGTATGTTATTTTTGGACTGTCTCATGTAGGATGCCCCTGAGATAAATTGTCACAGATAAAAAATATGAATGTGGATATTCCTTGGCCATTTTATTTTTATTTACTTATTCATTTATTTATTTTTGCTTTCTACAGTAGATACAGTTTAGATCTATTTCTTTTCTTTCTTTTTTATTTTTTATTGTTTAAAGTATTAGATATAGTAGTACATATATATCCTTTTCCCCCCCTTGACCTTCCCCCAGTCTCCCCTACCCCTTGTCGCATGCCTTCATCCCACCCCCACCCCCCAGTGTCTTGTGTCCATTGGTTGTGCTTATATTCATGCATACAAATCCTTTGGTTGATCTCTTTGCCGACACTCTCCAGCCTTCCTGCTGTAATTTGACAGTCTGTTCCGTGCTTTACTGCCTCTGATTCTATCTTTTTGTTCATCAGGTTATAATGTTCTTTATTTTCCATAAATGAGTGACATCATGTGGTATTTTTCTTTCATTGCCTGGCTTATTTCACTTAACATAATGCTCTCCAGGTCCATCCATGCTGTAACAAATGGTAAGAATTCCATTTTTACAGCAGTGTAGTATTCCATTGTGTAGATGTACCACAGTTTTCTAATCCGCTCACCTGCTGATGGGCATTTAGGCTATTCGCAAATCTTAGCTATGGTGAATTGTGCTGCTATGAACGTAGGGGTGCTTATTTCCTTTCTGATTGGTGTTTCTAGTTTTTTGGGATATATTCCTAGAAGTGGTATCACTGGATCAAACAGGAGTTCCATTTTTAGTTTTTTGAAGAAACTCCATCCTGTTTCCCACAGTGGCTGCACCAGTCTGCATTCCCACCAACAGTGCACAAGGGTTACTTTTTTTCTTGTCATTTGTTGATATATTGATGATAGCCATTCTGGCAGGTGTGAGATGGTACCTCATTGTCATTTTGACTTGCATCTCTCAGATAATTAGTGACTGAGCATGTTTTCATATATCTCTTGGCCGTCCTTCTAAAAGATTATATTTAGGTCCATTGTCCATTATTTTACTGGATCATTTATCTTCCTTATATTAAGTTGTATAAGTTCCCTGTAGGTGTTGGAGATTAAACCTTTATCCCTGATAACATTTGCAAATATGTTTACCCATACAGTGGGTTTTCTTGTTGTTTGTTGATGGTTTCTTTTGCTGTGCAAAAGCTTTTTATTTTGATGTAGTCCCATTTGTTTATTTTCTCTTTAGTTCCCATTGCCCTAGGAACACTATCAGTGAAGAAATTGCTTGGGCATATGTCTGAGATTTCTCTGCCTGTGGGTTCCTCTAGTATTTTATTGTTTCCTGTCTTATGTTTAAGACCTTTATCCATTTTGAGTTTAATTTTGTGTATGGTGTAAGTTGGTGGTCTAGTTTCTCTCTCTCTCTCTCTCTCTCTCTCTCTCTCTCTCTCTCTCTCTCTCTCTTTTTGCATGTATCTGTCCAATTTTCCCAACAACATTTGTTGAAGAGATTGTCTTGACTCCATTTTATGTTCATGCCTCCTTTGTCAAATACTAATTGAGCATAGTGGTTTGGGTCGATATCTGGGTTCTCTATTCTATTCCATTGATCTATATGTCTGTTCTTGTGCCAGTACCAGGCTGTTTTAAGAACAGTGGCTTTGTAAGACAGCTTGAAATCTGGTATTGAGATTGCACCTACTTTGTTCTTCTTTCTCAGGATCGCGGTGGCCATTTCGAGGTATTTTTTTTTATTCCAGATGAATTTTTGGAGAGTTCTTTCTAGGTCTGTGAAATATGCCATTGGTATTTTAATGGGGGGGTGCATTGAATCTACAGATTGCTTTGGGTAGTATGGGCATTTTAATGATGTTGATTCTACCAATTCATGAACATGGTATGTTCTTCCATCTGTTTATGTTTTCCTCTATCTCTTTTTTCAGTGTCCTGTAGTTTTCCTCATATAGGTCTTTTACCTTCTTAGTTAAGTTTATTCCTAGGTATCTTAATTTTTTTGGTGTGATGGTAAATGGGATTGCTTTTTTAGTCTCTCTTTTTGTAATTTTACTATTGTTGTGTAGAAATGCCATAGATTTCTTGGCATTAATTTTGTATCCTGCTACATGGCCAAATTTATTAAGTCTAATATTTTTTTATGAAGTCTTTTAGGTTTTTTGTGTATGATATGTTATCTGTAAATAAGGACAGCTTTACTTCTTCTTTTCCAATTTGGATGCCTTTTATTTCTTCTTGTTTTCTGATAGCAATGGCTAATACTTCCAGTACTATGTCGAACAGGAGTGGTGAGAGTGGGCATCCCTGTCTTGTTCCTGTACTTAGGGGAAATGGTTTTAGTTTTTGCCCATTGAGTATGATGTTGGCTGTGGGTTTCTCATATATAGCTTTTATTATGTTGAGGTATGAGCCTTCAATTTCCACCTTGCTGAGAGTTTTTATCAAGAAAGGGTGTTGGATTTTGTCAAATGCTTTTTCTGCATCAATTGATATGACTATGTGATTTTTATCTCTCAATTTGTTTATGTGACGTATCTTTTTTATTGATTTGTGGATATTGTACCATCCTTGCATTCCTGGGATAAATCCTACTTGGTCATGGTGTATGATCTTTCTGGTGTAGTGCTGGATCTGATTTGCTAGAATTTTGTTGAGGATTTTGGCATCTATGTTCATGAGGGATATTGGCCTGTAATTCTCTTTTATTTTGTTGTCTTTATCTGGTTTTAGTATTAGAGTGATGCTGGCTTCATAGAATGAGATTGGATGTGTTCGTCCTCTTGAATTTTCTGGAATAGTCTAAGGAGTATAGGTTTTAGTTCTTCCTTGAATGTTTGGTAAAACTCCCCTGTGAAGCTCTCTGGCCCTGGGCTTTTGTTTGCTGGAAGATTTTTGATAACTGCTTCAATTTCTTCCATAGTATTGGCCTATTGAGATGTTTAGATTCTTTCCAATAGAGTTTTGGAAGGTTACATTTTTCTAGGAATATGTCCATTTCCTCCAGGTTGTCCAGTTTATTGGAATAGAGTTGTTCATAGTATTTTTAACAATTTTTATATTTTGGTGCAGTCTGTTGTTATTTCTTCTCTTTCATTTTTGATTTTATTTATTTGGGTCCTCTCTCTTTGCATCTTGGTGAGCCTGGCTAGTGGTTCATCAATCTTGTTTATCCTTTGAAAGAATCAGCTCTAGGTTTTGTTGATCTTTTGTATATATATGTCATTTATCTTTGCTCTGGTCTTTATTATTTCCCTCCTTCTGCTTACACTGGGCTTTTCTTGTTGCTCTCATTCTAACGCTTTGAGTTGTAGGCTTAGGTAATTTATTACCTTTTTTTCTTTTTTTGGGGGGATGTTTTGCAGTAGACTGTACACTTATGAACTTCTCTCTCAAGACTGTTTGTGCTGTGTCCCATAGATTTTGGATTGTTGTGTTTTCATTGTTGTTTATTGCCATGATGTTTTTTATTTCTTCTTTGATCTCTCTGGTAACCCAGTCATTGTTTAATAGCATGCTATTTAGTCTCCATGTGTTTGATTTTTTTGGATTGTTTTTATTTTAGTTGATTTCCAGTTTTATGCCTCTGTGATCTGAGAAGATGCTTGACATGATTTCTGTCTTCTTGAATTTGAAGAGACTTTACCTGTGACCCAATATGTGGTCTATCTTTGAAAATGACCCATGTGCATTTGAGAAGAATGTATATTCTGCAGCTTTGGGGTGAAATGTTCTGAAGATGTCAATTAATTCCATTTGGTCTAGTGATTACTTTAGGATAGATGTTTCTTGCTGATTTTTTCTTTAGAGGATATGTCCAATGGTGATAGTGGGGTATTGAAGTCTTCTACTATGATTTTATTGCTGTCAATATCTCCTTTGATATCCTCCAGGAGTGTGTGTGTGTGTGTGTGTGTGTGTGTATATATATATATATATATATATATATATATATATATATATATATATATATTTGGGTGCTCCTGTATTGGGCGCATATATATTTACCAGAGTTATTTCTTTTTTTTAATTTTTAAACCAATTTTTAAATCTTTATTATTCAGTTTATTAATTACATTGTTCCCCTTTTTCCCCCTATAGTTCCCCTCCACCTGGCACCCATCCCACCCTCCGCCCTCACCTCCCCCTCCCCACTGTCCTCTCCCATAGTTGCATGATTTTTGCCCAGTCTCTTGCTGTACTTCCCACACCCCCTTTCTCCCCAAGAGTTGTCAGTCCATTCCCTCTCTATGTCCGTGATTCTGTTACATTCACCAGTTTATCCTGTTCATCAGATTATTAATTCACTTGATTTTTAGATTCATTTGTTGATAGATGTTTATTTGTTGTTCCTAATTTACAGTTTTATCTTTTTCTTCTTCCTCTTCTTAAAGAATATCTTTCAGCATTTCATATAATATTGGTTTGGTGGTGATGAACTCCTTTAGCTTTTTCTTATCTGCGAAGCACTTCATCTGACCCTCAATTCTGCATGATAGCTTTGCTGGATAGAGTAATCTTGGTTGTAGATTCTTGCTATTCATCACTTTGAATATTTCTTGCCACTCCCGTCTGGCCTGCATCGTTTCTGTTGAGAAATCCGCTGACAATTGTATGGGTGCTCCCTTATAGGTAACTAACTGTTTTTTTCTTGCTGCTTTTAATATTCTCTCTTTGTCTTTTGCTCTTGGCATTTTAATTATGATGTGCCTTGGTATGGTCCTCTTAGGGTTCCTATATATCGGCGTTCGGTGCGCTTCTTGGACTCCTAAGTCTAGTTCTTTCACCATGTGTGGGAAGTTTTCAGTCACTATTTCTTCAAATAGGTTTCCATTGTCTTGGTCTCTCTCTTTTTCTGGCACCCCTATAATTCGGATGTTGGCATGCTTGAAGTTGTCCCAGAGGCTCCTTACACTATCTTCAATTTTTTGGATTCTTTTGGTTTCTTGCTTTTTCAGCTGAGTGGATTTTACCTCTTTGTTTTTCAAATCTTTAACTTGGTTCTTGGGGTGCTCCAGGGCACTTTCAGGTCTTTGTATAATATTTTTTGTTTCAGTCAGTGTATGCTTAATTTCTGGTTGGTCCTTTTTCATATCCTTGAGAGTCTCCTTCATATCCTTGAGGGTCTCCTTCATTTCCTTGTAGGACTCATTCATTTCCACGTTGGTCTTGATCATTTCCTTGCAGGTCTCATTCATATCCTTGAGGGTCTCATTCATTTCCTTGTAGGACTCATTCATTTCCTTGTCGGTCTTGCTTATTTCCTTGTAGTCCTCTACCTTTTGTTGGAGCCTCTTGAGAAGCCCTATAACCGTGGTTTTGAATTCCATGTCCAGTCGGTTTTTTCCCTCCATTTCTTTCACATCTGATTTCTTTCCATGTCTCTGCATGGTGGCTGCTTCCCTGAGTTGGTCAATTAGCTTTGTGTGGTAGATGTCTGTCCTACAATGGACAGTGGCTCAGCCTCCCCAGTTACCTGAGGTGGATATGGGCTGCACAGTCTTGCTGAAGTTAAGCTCAGTTAATCGTTGTTAGCCCTTGGAGGGTTGACCTTCAGGCCAATTGTCTGTGAAGTTCAGCTGTGCTCAGGTTGGATGGGCAGAGTCTCCGAGCCAAGCAGACAGCATCAGCTCCGCCCTATGCGGCCCCAGCAACCCTGCGCCAAGGGCAATGGCCTCTAGCATTTCTGAGAGTGAGCCGCTGCCAAGCTCTACCAGCTGCCGGGGAATTCAGACTCTCCCCAAATGAGTCTGCACACCCAACGTCTCACCCAGGGTTGTAAAACAAAGCAGTTTGACGGTTTCCCAAATGAGGGAGCAAGTTGAGAGCACTCTCGATGCAGTCACGCAGCTGTGCTGTTCCCAAGGTCACGCGCAAGCCGGCCCTCTCCACAAGCCGGGAGACCTCTGCAGCACCCGATCTTCGGAGTGCCCTTTCACTGTCCAGTTTTCACCCCGTGTGATAGTGGGTTCCCTGAACTTCGCCCAGAGCTGGAGAATCAGTCCAGTGGGACGTCTTTGTCTCCCCGTTTGAGAAAACTGGCGGTTTTCAGCCGCTCGCCCTCTCCGCGGTGCGCACTACAAACCTCTCTCCATACGAATTTTCAATGCTGTTCGCCGCCGCTCCTCCGAGTCACAGTGTCTTATCTTCACTTTTATTTGTGGAATTTTCAGTTGGCCAGCTTTCTGGTGATTTTGGAAGGTGTTTGTTCTTTCATTAAGTTGCAGTTTCAAAATTGCTGTGCATGACGACAAGATAGTTGTTTTACCTATGCCGCCATCTTGGTTTCTCCCCAGAGTTATTTCTTGTTGGATTGCTCCCTTTAGTACTATGAAGTGGCCTTCTTTATCTCTTGTTATGTCCTTCACTTTGAGATCTAATTTGTCAGATATAAGTATTGCTACCTCAGCCTTTTTTCATTTCTATTTGCCTGAATAACCCTTTTCCATCCCTTCACCCTCAGTCCATGTGAATCTTTTTTTTCTGAGGTGTGTTTCTTGTAGACAGCAGATAGATGGGTCATGTTTTCCTATCCAATCCGTTACCCTATGTCTTGTGATTGGAGCATTTAATCCATTTACATTTAAAGTTATTATTGATAATACTTATTTGTCACCATTTTTATTCTTTACCCCTTCTTCACTTTTTTCTTTCTTTCTTTCCTTCTTCCTCCCTCTCTACATCCTTCCCTCCCTCCCGCCTTCCCTCCCTTCCTCTCTCTCTCTCTCTCTTCTCTCTCTCTCTCTTCCTTCCTTCCTTCCTTCCTTCCTTCCTTCCTTCCTTCCTTTCTTTCTTTCTTTCCTTTCTCTCTCCTTTCTTTCTTTCTTTCTTTCTTTCTTTCTTTCTTTCTTTCTTTCCTTTCTCTCTCTTTTCTTTCTTTCCTTCATTCCTTCCTTCCTTCCTTTCTCTCTCTCTCCCTTTCTTTCTTTCTCTCTCTCTCCCTTTCTTTCTTCCTTTCTTCCTTCCTTCCTTTCTTTCTTTCTTTCTTTCTTTCTTTCTTTCTTTCTTTCTTTCTTTCTTTCTTTCTTTCTCCCTTCCTTCCTTCCTTCCTTCCTTCCTTCCTTCCTTCCTTCCTTCCTTCCTTCCTTCCTTTCTTCTTTCTTTCTTTTACAGCAGACCCGGTAGCATTTCTTGCATTGCTGGTTTGGTGGTAATAAACTTCCTTAGTCCTTTTTTGTCTGTGAAGCTTCTGATTTGACCTTCAATTTTGATTGAGAGCCTTGCTGGGTACAGTATTCTTGGATTCAGCTCCTTCCTTTGCATGACTTTGTATATTTCATTCCTTTCCCTTCTGGCCTGATAAGTTTCTGTTGAGAAATCAGTCACTAGTCTGATTGAGGATCCTTTGTAGGTAACTTTCTCTCTCTGACCGCTTTTAAGATTCTTACTTTGTCTTTGGTGTTTGCCAATTTCATTATAATGTGCCTTGATGTCAGTCTTTTAGGCTTCATTTTGCTTAGGACTCTGTGAGCTTCTTGGATTTGTGTGGTGTTTTTCTTCCCTATATCAGGGAAATTTTTTGTCATTATTTCTTCAAACAGGTTTTCTATTCCTTGCTCAGTTTCCTGTTCTTCTGGAAGCCTTATTATGCGGATGTTGTTTTGTTTTACTGATGAGTTCCTCTGCTTCTTTTAGTCTACTTTTGATGCTTTCTATTGAGTTCTTACAGCAGCAACGTCATTTTTCATTTCTTCTTGGTTCTTCTTCATTTCTTCTTGGTTCTTACACATATTGTCAAATTTGTCTTCCATTCTTTTTATCCACCTTATGACCATTTTTCTGAATTCTTACTCTGACAGGTTGCTTGCCTCCATTTTGTTTATTTCCTTTTCTGGTGATGCCTGCTTTTCTTTCATATGTGGGCTGTTTCTTTGTCTCCCTAGGATCTCTCTTCTCTGAGTGTCTGGTTATGTAGTTCTCTCTCTCCTTATCCCAGGCAAAATATGACCTTTCTGTGAAGGATGGTAGAGTTCCTCTGAATCTGCATGCTTGCGCCACTTGGTGACTAGTGTTCTCGGGTTTGCACCTGTTCACTGGGTGCTGTAGTTGTAGATTCCCCAGGTTTTTCAGGCTTCTGGTAACATCCACGTTTCCTTTCAAGATGGTGCAGTCTGTGCATCCGAGCCGGTCTCCCTGGGAGGGAACCCAGCAGTGGTGGGGACTGCTCGGTGAGGGAAGCCTGGTCCAGCAGTGCCCCATAGTCTTCTGGAGTATAGCTGTCCCTCAAATCACCAACAGATGTACAAATGATTAATGAATCAATATCTCTAACCTCTGTAAACCTCACCAAGCATTTTCCCTATGCTCATTTGCATTGTATATTAAATTCCATATTTTAAGAAACCCTGCTTTCTTTCTACCTAGGTATTATTTTTTCACATTTAATGAAAAAATACTTTTCTCTACAAAATTTTGAACTAAGTTTCCCTTTGTTGGGTGAGAACTAAAATTACAACTGAATCGTAGTATCTGGAATATATCCTATTTTCCTATTGTTTTTCTTTTTCTGTATAATTTGGTAGACAAAGTATGAATGAAATTTTAGAATAGTTTAAATAAATCTCTATAGACATAGAATACATTTTACTAAAGAGGCTAGATAAGGTAAATAAAATCATGACTAAGAAAATTACACCTTAAAAAGCTTAAAAGTAACATATTTTTTTTGTTTTTATGTTATGTACACATATATTGGTATTTCATGAAAAAAGTTAATAACCTTACATCTTATCCATTCTTTGAAATAATGACAGAAAACTTCCCTGATGTAGAGGGAAAAAACCCACATAAATTCAGAGCCTTGCTGTTTCTATGCTCTTGACATACTCCTTCCATTGAAAAGAAAAAACCAGTGGCACTAGGTTATGAAGAAATAGGGCAGCTTGCCTACTATTCTGATGCAGTTAGCAGCCTAATATTAAAAAAAATGAAAATTCTAAACTGCCTCCTCTCTCTTTTTCTTTTTCTTTCTTTTCTTTTTTTTTGTCTGTTGTGTATTGGAGTTCACTTTGATACTAACATGTTTAGATTGTTTTTAGTGCCTCATTTTTTTTGGTTTTATATCTTACTAGATGCCTGGTGCATGAATTCATGCACAGATGGGGTCTGGCCAGGCGGGGGAGGGGACATAGGTGGTTAGCCAGCTGGCCCTGCCCCTAGTTGGGGAGGTGATTAGGAGTGGGGCCAGCCAGGGGGAGGGGCCACGGGCAGTTGGCACACCGACCCTGCCCCTAGTCTAGGGGACAATTTGCATATTAGCTCTTTATTATATAGGCATAGAGGCCCAGTGCACGAAATTCATGCACGGTGGGGGAGGGGGATTGTCCTTCATCCCAGCCTGCACCCTCTGCAATCTGGGATCCCTCAAGGGATGTCAGACATCCCTCTCACAATCCAGAACTGCTGGCTCCCAACTGCTTGCCTTCCTGATTGCCCCTAACTGCTTCTGCCTGCCAGCCTGATCACCCCCTAACCACTCCCCTGCTAGCCTGTTTGTTCCTAACTGCCCTCCCGTGCAGGTCTGGTCACTCCTAACTGCCCTCCCCTGCAGGCTTGATCACCTCCAACTGCCCTCCCTTGCAGGCCTGGTCCCTTCCAACTGCCCTCCCCTGCTGGCCATCTCGTGGTGGCCATCTTGTGTTCACATGGGGGCAGCCATCTTGTGTTTTGGAGTGATGGTCAATCTTCATATTACTCTTTTATTAGATAGGATTAGCATCATTCATGTAAACACGTATATATCAATATGTTTTTGCACATCATCATGAGGGGATACTTCAGTGACTACCAGACTATTCACAAGTTTTGTTTATGTTTCCTCTACAGATTCTGAGTTGGTTTGTGCAAATTTCTCTAGGACTAAAACATATTCATGACAGGAAGATCTTACACCGGGACATAAAAACACAGGTAACAGATCAGAGAGACAACAAAGACAGAACTGATCTTTTGTTTTCTTGAAATATTTCAAACAACATAGCATTTTCTCGATTTACAGAACATTTTTCTTAGCAAGAATGAAGCGGTTGCAAAGCTTGGGGACTTTGGTATAGCAAGAGACCTGAACAGGTAAGTTCTTTATAAACTCATATTTTCCTCTTTATAACATCCAAATATGTATATTTTAAGTACTATAAGTTAAGAAGATATTAAAGGCTTAGTTTCCAGGTAATTATAGATAAGTATATGAATCCACCAAATCGCCTGCTGGCATGGCTCAGGGGTTGAGCATGGACCTGTGAACCAGGAGGCCACAGTTTGATTCAGGGCGCAGGCCCGGTTTGGGGGCTTGGTCTCCGGTGTGGGGCGTGCAGGAGGCAGCCAATCAGTGATTCTCTGTCGTCACTGATGTTTCTCTCTCTCCCTTCCTCTCTGAAATCAATAAAAATCTGTTTAAAAATAAAGTGACCTTTCCTTCCCTAGCAAATGCCTGGTTAAAAGTAAATCCATTAGATCATTCGGATGGAAAAAAATAATGCATTCAGATGGTACTTTGTTTGAGGTTAAAATTCCCAAGATAAATCTTGGCATGATAGGATAATGGTGGCGATGTTGTATAGTGTCCTCTAAACTTATCAGTTGAGATGTAACTTTTTTTTTAATCCTCACTCGAGGATATGTTTCCATTGATTTTTAGAGAGAGTGGAAGAGAGAGGGAAGGACAGAGAGAAACATCTATGAGAGCAACACACTGATTGGGTGCCTTCTGCATGAGCTCCGACCACGCCTGGGCCGGGAGAAGTCTGCAAACGAGGCCCGTGCCCTTTATTGGTATCGAACCCAGGACCCTTCAGCCCGCAGGCTGATGCTCTAGCCACTGAGCCAAACTGACTAGGGCACGATGTAACTTGACATGCATAAAGCTAGTGAGAACTTATCAAAACAGACAGATTTACATGGGCATATGGGTGTAACTGTTTCAGGAGATGATTTGCTGGTAATATCAACAGAATTTTGAATGTTCTAATTTTGGAAATTTGTTTTAAGGGGACAATGTGAAATTTGGAATAATTTAAATGTCTAAAAATTGGAAAATGGTTAAATGTAATAGAACTTGGCATAGCCAGTACCTGAATATTATGTAGTCACTAACATTCATGATTTTGAAGACTTCTTGATGATGTAGGCAATATTTGTTATATCAGGTGAAAATATGGAATTCTGAATTTTAAATACACTATGATCACAGTATTGTGAAAAATTGAATAGAAAAAGACAGGAAGGATATATATCACAATTTTAACAGTAACGTAATTGTTTTTGGGTGGTAAGTTTATGAATTTTTTTTTCCTTCTTTTGTTTTTCTCAAATTTAAATCATGCGACTGTATTCCTTTGATAATTGGGAAGAGGGGACTTTTTGTAATATAATAATTTTTATAATGTAACAATTTTTGTAATATAACAATTGTACCTCCTTATTGGGACTTTTGGCCATAACTTTTTTTTTAGTGTGTAAATTTTTGGGCGGTAAATTATAAGTTTAAAAATAAACTATTTTTATTATTCTATTCTCAATGTACAATATTTTTTCTTTAATATTTTGCATACATATTTTGTTATCCGTTTTATACTTTTTTCTTGCATATTCAAATCTTAAGCCTTTTTTTCGCTCCAATAGTAACCAATGCCATTTTATTATTTAACACAATTTACTAGTTCCACAGAACTTGCTCATACCCGTGTTGGGACACCTTATTATCTGTCTCCAGAGATCTGTCAGAATAAGCCCTACAACAACAAAACGTGAGTGGCGGGCTGGGTTTAGGTCTCGTAAAACCAATGGGATCCTCTCTTTCTTAGAACACTTTTGTAATTGTTTTCTCCCCTGGAGGCTCGGCGCACGCCATTCTCGCGCTGGGGGTGCGGGAGGAGCGCCCTCGGCCCAGCGCACTCTCTGGCCCAGCCGCCCGCCAGGGGGTGCGGAGGCCGGTGCCGCTGGGAGCTCCGGGGCTGGCTCTGGCCGCGCAGAGCCGCCCGTGGGCAGGGCCTCCGGGGCCCTCTTGCATTGCACATCGTGGCGCCTGTCTGGTGATTGGGGTGTCAGGGTTTTGTAGGGTTGGAGGCCGGGACAGGAGGGTGCGGACCGAGGCAGGCCAGAGGAGGCAGTTTATTCTGCACTGACGAGAGGGATTTGGAAAGGAGGAGGGGCAGGCAAGCCGGACTGTCAGACTGTCCGCCGCAGAGGTGGACAGCCTTTTGAGGGAAGCAGGAAGGGCGGGCGCGGGGCCGGGCGCGGGGCGCGGGGCCGGGTGGTCCGGTCGCAGGCGCCCTGGCGGCAGGCCGCTGGCTCACACTCTGCCCGGCAGTGGGGAGGGAGGACCTGTCAGGTTTCGGCCCAGGACGTGTGTGTGAAGTTCAGTTCCCCGTCCGGGCGCATACAGAAACCAGCCAACAGACGCATTCATAAGTGGAACAACAAATCCATGTTCACTTTTCCTTTCTCTCCCTTCCCTCTCTAGAGTCAATAAATTAGAAAAATGATTAAGGAAGAGGAGCCATAGTTGATACATGCATATGTGTGGGAACCCCACCTTCATGAGAGTCAGAGATCCACATGCAGGAGGGGGTCCCAGATGGAAAGGGGACGGGGCATCTAAGACATTCTGGGCTAGGGATGAGTTAAGGGGCCTCAGGGGCTTCAAAGGGTCATTGCAATATGACCAGAGCAGACCTTTAGTAAACAGATGTTTTCCTTTCCCTGTAGATAGGTCAAAAGAAGTTATCTCTGATAACAGTTTGTTATGGGCTAGGCTCCTGATTTAAGTTCTTCGAGGTGGTTAAAGGGGGGCAGAAATTCTCTGGAGCCCGTGGCCAAAACGGCCTTTAGCTCACAGTAATCTGTGTGTCACTGAGGCACTTCTCTGGTGCTTGTCCTGGACTGCCCCCCCCCCCCCCCCCAGAGCAACTCCTTCTGACTGTGGCCAGCAGTTGGGCAGACATGGGCGGAAGGGGACGGGGGACGACGGGCCTCGTAGGGACGGCCACGCTGGTGGGAAGCTCAGGTGCCCAGGAAAGGACAATCGTAGGGGACCTCACCCCTAGGGCGACGTTTCCTCACCCAGCAAAGGCCTGGGCATGAAGTTGGTTTTTGTGTATTTTTAAAATACCATTCATTTTCTATTATTTTATTTTATTTTTCATTTCTTTATTGATTAAGGTATTACACATGTGTCCATAGTCCGTCATTACCCTCCTCCTCCCACTCATGCCCGCCCCCGGTGTCGTGTCCATTGATCGGGCCCATGTGCCTGCACACAGGTCCTGTGGTTGGTCATGAGGTTTGGGTCTCTGACCTTCCCTCCCAGAGATAACATCTAGGCCTCAGTTATATTTCAGCTCCAGGCCCCCCAAAGCAGCAAAACCAGAGAAGTGACCCCACAGCTGACCACAGCTGCATTGAATAATGACTCCCTGCCCTGACCCCCACCAATTAATCAGTGGAGATGCTAACCCTGAAAGGACACGCCCGGAAAGCTGCTGAATATTCCTCTGGGACCTCCCCTAAAATCCTTAAAATCCTCAAAATCCTCAGCAAAGTCTGGCCAGAGTGGCTCAGCCGGCGGTGTCCTGTGCCCCGAAAAGTTGCTGGTTCCATTCACGGTCAGGAACCGGGTTGTGGGTTTGATCCCCAGTCCACTGGTGTTTCTCCCTCACATCAATGTGCTTATTTTTCTCTCTCTCTAAGCATGTCTGCGTGTCCTGGGGTGAGGATTAAAAAAACCCAAACCTCAGAATGGAGGACCCAGTGTGCTCTCCTTCCCAGAGCGCTCATGTGCCTGCCCCTTCCCCTACTCCTCCTCCCCCCATGCCCTCAGGCACACCTTCACTTTCCTCACTCTGAGTTCCAAGATCCCTTCCTTTGCCTCTGTAACTTGTTTCGTAAACCCATTTCTTCTGCAAATTACTTCTACTCTGTTACTTTCTAAATACATGTTCTTATAGATTGGATCTCGGCTCTGAATTCTTTCCCAGCCAGAACTTAAGTACTGAGCTTGCTGAACCCAGGCTGAGCATGACCCCACCAGCCTAATATCTGGTGCTATTCCTGCTTTTGCCAGCGAGTATGATAAGTTCTTTGGTGGCAAGAAAAGAATTCCAAATGCACACAGATGGGGAAGTTTAAATGTGCGGCAGGACTTTACTGGGAATTAAGGGGCATTCACACCCCCTTGGGGAAGTGGAGGGCGGGCAGGCTCGACGCCCTGTCATGAGGCTCATGTGAATCCTCATGTCTTCTTGGTTCAGGTACAGGACAGAGAACCATTCAAATCCCGAACTTTTCCTGGGCCTGGACTTGACCTTCCTTCCGGTAAATTATATTGGTCATGACCTCCATCTAATTCGTTTACCTTTCCAACTGTTCCCAAGCTAGTGATAACCAGAAGGGTGAGCCAGGGCCCCTCTGCCTCCCCGACCCCGCTGCCGGGGGTGGGGGGGGTGGGGGGGTGGGGGAGGGGGGGGTCTCACGGTGCTGAAGAATGAGCTCACGAACCGGAGGTTTAGGCAAAAGTGTGGAAAACGCATTACAGACTCTGACTCTCCACATGGGGGAGGGCCCAAAGAACGGGCTGCCAGTGAAGCCAGTCAGTCTCGGGGTATATACCTGTTATAAGCCTGCTCTGATCTATCTGTGTCACCACCCGATTGATTCCCTCATTGTTCTTGCCCAGCAATGGACCTGAACTTTGTTTCTATGCACAAATACACCTTGCAGTGCAGGCCCTCCCTTGGTTTCACATGCCTCCTGCTTTGTATCCAAAAACATTCTGTTCTTTTTGCATGGTTGGTTTTTGTGATTAGGCTGGTTCAAACTGCTGTCTGTCCCTACCTATGTTCCACCTGCCTTTGTTTTCCACTGAACCCCTGCCCTGTCTGCCTGCGTGTCAAGCTAACTTCTCTCACTAGGTCCTGTCCCTTTGTTTTGTCCCCCTGACTCCCATTGCGCATGTCCAAAAGTTTCATTACGTCATCTAGTTCCTATTGTGCATGCTGAGCAGAACACCCCTGGGGATATTTCTAAGGATTAAGTTCTCTGAAGTGTGTGAATGAGTCTGTTTACCAGAAACTAGATGGAATTCTGCACTGTTACCTGCTTCTGCTTCTCCATTTATTAAGATTACTTAGTTCCCTTTTGCTTTCTTTCATATGTTAATAACTATCTTTATCATATTAATAATTAGCTACCAGCACTGACAATACCACTGCCAACATAAGCACTATTTATTTTATTGCAGAGAAGTGTTATAAGTGGGCAAGATAGAAGGCAATGATGACAGAGCACTAGATTAGGAGCTCAGAATCCCAGTTTTACTAGTACATAGGAATTCAGAATGAGTCACCCCAAGATAGCTTCTGTGGTATGTGGATTATTGTTGAGATAAAGACAACCAAGACCCTGTGGGCTCAAAAGAAACAACTACTCCCCCTTAACTACCTAGAAGAATTTAGGGTCCTTTCCATAATAAGAAATTATCAGAGATAACCTTTTTGAGCTATCTATAGAGAAGGCAAACTTGTAATTACTCAAAATCTGTTCTTACCGTCCTGCAGTGGCTTTCCTCCCCCCGAAGCCTCAAGGTACCTTACCTCATCCTTAGCTCAGAATGCCATAATACTTCATTTTCCCTTTCTTCTCTGAGCCTCTCAGTATGCTGGGTTCCCATGTGTACATAGATAATTAAATTTGGATATTTTCTCTTAATCTGCCTCCTGCAGATTTAATTATTAGCCCTGTTGAAAGAACGTTGAGGGTAGAGGAAATTTCTTCCCCACACTGGCTCTGTCACCAGCTTGACCAACTCACTTGGCCTCTGTGAGCCTCAGTTCCCCTACCGGTAGCATCAGGAATGCTGTCTAGGTAATCATTAAGGTGTCCTCCACCTTTAAAACCCAGCTATTTTTTAACATATGTGGTACCAGAGCCTAGGCTTCAGGAGTAATATTAATATACATAGTGATAAAAGATGAAGAGGAAGTTTCTACTTTCATTTAAGGAAAAGAAAAAAATTTTTTTGATTTTCAAAGCTTGACTGCCATTTGAACCATTTGGACTAGTAGGAAGACGGAGTTCGCTTAGGGAGTTAATTGTTTGTTTAGGAAAATACCCAGGGATATGTGGCTGTTTGAAAGATAGAAGGAAGGCAGAGCCCAGTGAGTGGAGATTTACAAAGACAGTAGTCAACATTCCTCTGCGTGATAAAGAACAGACGTTTGTTTGCTCGTTTGTTTTTGAGGCTTTGGCCTCGATGAGCAGGAATCAGCTGGCGTCTGAGCAGCACTGAGTGCTGTGCGCCCGGCCCTCGGTTAGCAGGGCCGTAACTGTTTTTTTCAGGATTTGGGTCAACATTCAAATACGTTCATGTTAGCAGTGGTCAGCGGCGTCCTCTAGACCAGCAAGTCATTTCCAGGTTACCTCAGTCCTCACTACACACAGGGAGGCTTAAATATAGTGGGACTGACAAATTCAAACCTATAAAGAATTTTTATTAGTTTATTTGAGCTAAACTGATTTGAGCTAAACTGATGACAGTTGCTGGGAAGCAAAATCTCAACAAAATGCTACTAAGAATGGCAGTCTTGCACCTTATTTTATATTTCAATAAAAAATAGATATAAATGGGTTACATAAAACTCCTTGGTGACATATGAGGGAGGTGGGAGAAAGTAAAGGTGGGGGGACATTCCTGGGATTGGATGAAAAGTAAAATGATAGACACATATCTTTTACATAGGTGGGTGCAGGATAGTTCAGATTCAACAATTAACATGATAACAATAACAATGAGGTCTATGCTCCGGTGTGGCTGCTGTGCAGGATTCCAGAAAGAGACGCTGTCCTGACAGCGGAAAGGTAGGTGTGTGGTCATAGACGCCACAGGCAATAGGCAGGCTCAGTTAAGGTAAAGATTGACTTTTTCCAGGGAAGATTCTAGCATGGACATGACTGGAAGGTTAACATGGTGATAAGCAGGCAGGCTAAATAGTGATCTCAGATGGTTGTTAACATAAGAAAACATTCAAGCCTGTGAAGAATTTTTGTGAGTTTATTTGAGCCAAACTGTCAACAAGTTGCCAGGAAGCAGAATCTCAATGTATTGGGATAACGCTCTGAGAATGGCAGTTTTCATCTTGCTTCATACATTACAACCACAGGGGGCTACATGACAGATAAATTAGGGAGGCAGGAAAGGCAAAGTGTGTGGGGGGCTGGATAAAAAGTAAAATGATAGGCACTTGCTTCTTTTACATAGGTGGGCACAGGATAGTTACCAGCCAACACTTAACATGGAAACATGACAGTGAAGGCGTCTGTGGTCTCCATGCAGGTGCCCCGCACACTGGCTGTGCCCTGATGGGTCCAGAAAAAGGCAAGTTGCCCTGACATTCCAACGATATGTGATAGATGCAACCACAGACAGGCTTCGTTAAAGACTAACTTTTGTCAGGGAAGAATCTAGCCTAGGACACGACTACCTGCCCTAAACTGCTTTTTAACTAAAAGGTTTTAATTTTAGACCAGCCTTTGTGGTTACTTTAGGTCGATGAGTTTTCAAGGCCACCATGCAGGCCTCCCCTGTGTGGCCCCTTTTTGTCCACCGTGGATAAAGAATAATCAGATTTATTTAGGCAAAGGGGGTGGAGGATAGGACATCCAAAGGAAAGGGCTGCACAGCACTGAGCCAAGGATGACACTGGGTCCAGGATGGCAGCCCCGGGAGCTGGGGCTTCCTCCCTATGTGCAGTCACTGGGGGGGACCTTGTGTTGTCAGGGGGTCTGGGGCTGAGTGGGGCTTGGAATGCAGATGTGCAGTCAGGTGTCTTCAGGACAATTTCCATTTCTTGTATGATCTGACTTGTATCAGGAGTTGCCTTATAGAATAAAAAGCATGAATTTAAGAGACAAAAAATGTATAATGAGAATTCAAGGAAGTAAGCCGATGAGACAGGCCAGTAAGCCAGGACAAGTGGAATAGGGCTCTGAGACAGACAGCCGAACAAACTGGATGAGCAATTCACTGCGGATACAGAAGGTCAACTCTCCAGAGATAACATCTAGGCCTGTGCGCTCCACCCCGTCTGGACCAGGATCTTGGCAGCGGCAGGCACAGCAGGGCCAGGATGAAGGGGAATGGTGCCCGGCCCAGGCTCAGGCTCCTCCCCGGCCCCCTGCTGCTTCATGTACTTCTACATCCCTCGGGGGATATAGGACTGCCGGTTTTGGCCGGTCCCTGCAGGCCAGGCTGAGGGACCCCACTAGTGCACTGGGCCTCTAATCCTATCTAATAAAAAGAGTAATATGCAAATTTCCCATCACTCCAACACACAATATGGCTGCCCCCAAGTGGTCAAAGATGACTGCCCCCATGTGGACACAAGATGGCTGCCACAAGATGGCCTGTAAGGGAGGGCAGTTGGGGGCAATCAAGCCTGCAGGAAAGGGCAGTTAGGGATGACCAGGCTGACAGAGGAGGGAAGTTGGGGGCAACTGGGCCTGCAGAGAAGAGCAGTTGTGGGGGGGGGGGGGAGAGTGGACCCAGGCCTGCAGGGGAGAGCAGTTGGGGGGAACCAGGTCTTCAGGGGAGGGCAGTTAAGGGTGATCAGGCCTTCAGGGGAGGGCAGTTAGGGGTGACCATGCCTACAGGGGAGGGCAGTTAGGGGTGACCATGCCTGCAGGGAAGGGCAGTTGGGGGCAAACAGGCTGGCAGGGGAGTGGCTAGGGGGTGATCAGGCTGGCAGGCAGAAGTGGTTATGGCAATCAGGAAGGCAGGCAGATGAGTGCTTACAAGCCAGCAGTCCTGGATTGGGAGAGGGATATCTGACTGCCCAGTGGGATCGGGCCTAAACGGGCAATCAGACATCCCTCGAGGAGTCCCAGATTGGGGAGGGTGCAGACTGGGCTGAGAGACACGCACCTCCTGCATGAATTTTGTGCACCGGGCCTCTAGTATATTATAAGCACATTTTCCAAGTTTATTGAGTACCAGATACTATGTTCATCACTTAATATGTGCCTGTGGGGGAAGAAGAGGGAAAAGGAGTAGTGTGGGCCGCTCAATATCTTTGGTTCTGTCAATAGCCTTAAGTAGACCATAACTTGCTAACTCAACCAAATTTTACCTTTTGAATCAAAACAAATTTATGTTTGAGTCCTGCCTTCTCCCACCAAATGCTCAAAATTTCATATACATTTTATTTGAGCACATGATATTGAAGTATACCTTTTCTCTGTTAGGATTCTGACACAACTACAAATTATTTTTATTTTACCTCTTCTGTTATAAGAATAAGAATTGATAATGTCTCTGAAAATATATCAAAAAATTAGTCAACCTGTATAAAACTGTAAAGATACACAAGTACAAAGCACTGTAAGAATAAGGCTTTTATTAAGAGCTATGGGTATGTTTTTGGCATGTAAACTCTTATCTCCTCCAGGGATATTTGGTCTCTTGGCTGTGTATTATATGAGCTCTGCACACTCAAGCATCCTGTAAGTATATTAATTGGTAAATTAATGAAGAATTTTTGAAACTATTAACTTATGAGAGAAAAATTTTGGTATCATTCAAATTATCAAAAATTATGTGGGAAAGGGGGGTAAATGGT
Source organism: Antrozous pallidus (assembly GCA_027563665.1). Taxonomy (NCBI): domain Eukaryota; kingdom Metazoa; phylum Chordata; class Mammalia; order Chiroptera; family Vespertilionidae; genus Antrozous; species Antrozous pallidus. The sequence continues at coordinate 5,601,371 of CM050519.1, forward strand.
AATGGAAAAATCCTATATAATTCTAGCTAATAAAAGAGTAATATGCAAATTTGACCATACCTTCGCCACACTCACCAGCCACGCCCACCATCCAATCAGGAGCAAATTATGCAAATAAACCCCAAACAAGATGGTTGCCACCACTGAGAGCAGGAGAGAGGCTTGGGTTTCCCTGGCAATGGAGGAAGCCAAGCTTTCCACCTGTCTTTGCCGGCCTAGGCCTCCACTCAATGGTACAGAGTTTCAATTATAAAAGATACATAATCCAAAGGCAGCCACGGAGCTGGAGAGAGAAGAGGCTATGGTTTCCGGGGCGATGGAAGAAGCTAAACTTCTGCAGCCCTAGCACCTAGCCCTCCACTTTAGGCTACAAAGTTTCAAACAGAAATGGCTGTCACCATGGAGTGAGTAGAAGGCTTGGCTGTGCTCTAGGCTACAAAGTCTTAATTGTAGAACATAAATTAATTTCAGATACCAAGGCCTCAGTTTGGGTCGCTGGTGTGTGTGTGTGTGTGTGTGTGTGTGTGTGTGTGTGTGTGTGGCCGGCCTGCAAACCACCATAGGCCCCTTGCCCAGGCCTCCCCACACCCTAAGGGAACCCCCACTCTGATCCAGGACACCCTTCAGGGCAAACCAGCTGGCTCCCACCCATGCACCAGGCCTCTGTCCTATCTAATAAAAGAGTAATACACAGATTGACCATCAGCTCAACACACAAGAGGGCTGCCCCCATGTGGTCAAAGATCCTGCCCCCATGTGGACACATAATGGCCACCACAAGATGGCCAGCGGGGAAGGGCCTTTGGGAGGTTCCAGGCCTGCAAAGGAGGGCAGTTGTGGGCCATCAGGCCATCAGGAGAGGGCAGTTGGGAGGGACCAGACCTGGAAGGGAGGGCAGTTGGGGCAATCAAGCCTGCAGGGGAGGGCAGTTAGAGGTGACCAGGCTGGCAGAGGAGGGAAGTTGGGGGCAGACAGGCTGGCAGGGGAGCAGTTAGACATCATTTAGGCTGGCAGGGTAGTGGTTAGGGGGTGAGCAGGCTGACAGGCAGAAGCGGTTAGGGGCAATCAGGGAGGCAGGCAGGCTACCAGTTTGGAGCCAGCAGTCCTGCATTGTGAGAAAGATGTCTGACTGCCCGTTTAGGTCCGATCCCAATTGGACTTAAATGGTCAGTTGGACATCCCTCAAAGGGCCCCAGATTGGAGAGGGTGCAGGCTTGGCTTAGGGACAACCCTCCTCGGGCCTCTAGTAGAAAGATAATATGCAAATTGACTGTCACTCCAACACACAAGATGGCCACCTCCATTTGGTCAGAAATGGACACCACAAGATGGCCAGCAGAGGAGGGCAGTTGGGAGGGACAGGCCTGCAAGGGAGGGCAGTTGGGAGGGACCAGGCCTGCATGGAAGGGCAGTTAGGAGCAATCGAGCTGGAGGGGAGCAGTTAAGTATCGATCAGGCTGGCAGAGGAGTGGTTAGGGGGTGATCAGGCTGGCAGAGGAGTGGTTAGGGGCAATCAGGAAGGCAGGCAGGCAAGCGGTTGGGAGCCAGCAGTCCTGGATTGTGAGAGGAATGTTCAAGTGCCCTTGAGGGGTTCCAGATTAAAAAGGGTGCAGGTTGGGCTGAGGAACACACAAACCCCTCCCCACTCATGCACGAATTGTGTGCACTGAGCTTCTAGTATAAAGATAAAGGAAAAAAGAAAGTAACAAAAATTATGTGGACAAGCTATTAAGAAGAAAAATAGATCTATATATGCTGATGTGAAAAGCTGTCCATATATTATAAGCTATACTATAAAGTAAAAGTTCCAAGTTGAAAAATAGTATATGTAGCACATTTGCATTAAATATAAACTAGGTGAGGCCTGGCCAGTGGCTCAATTGGTTGGACGGTTGTTCCATGTACCAAAAGGCTTCAAGTTCGATTCCAAGAATGGGCACGTACCTAAGCTTTAACCCCTGGTTGAGGCTACTTACGGCGGGCAATGACCTATGTTTCTCTCACATCAATGTACACTGTTTCTCTCACTTCTCTCTCTCCCTTCCCTTGCCCTCTCTAAACGTATCCTCAGGTAAGTATTAAACAAACAAACAAATAAACTGTGAGCATATATAATCAGCAAAGGAAAAAGGTACATAGGGTGAAGCCTATAGGGAAACCAGGCACAAGCTTTCAAGAGCCTTTCCTAGTAGATAGCCAGGATTTGCTAATTCCTCTTAGCAACAAGTTGTGACAACACATATGAAATGCTATGTACCAGGGAAGCTCTAGAGACCCAGTGCCCGGGTTTTTATTTCAGACTCTTCATGTAGACACCCTCTGCCTGGCATAAGCCAAATTTCTAGACTCCTAGAGAGAAAGCAGGTGTTCAACATAAACGTATCCTATATAATGAAATGCAAATTTGACGTACCTTTGCTCCTGATTGGCTATGCTACCAGCCAATCAGGAGCGGGGGCAGGGCCAAGTGGCATGAGCGCCAGGCCCCGGGGTGGAGATGAAACAGCAGTGGCAGCAGCAGTGGCTGCGAGCGCCCAGCCCCCAGGCGCTGTGAAGGGAAGTGGCAGCAGCAGCGGTGGTGGCGGCCACAGGGAGCACCCGGCCCCTGGGTCTGGGTGGTTGCAGGCAGCCGGGGCTGAGCTGAGCAGGGTGATGGCTGGGTGCCTCTCACAGAGGCTTTAGGCCTTGGGCAGGCTGGGGGTGAGCCATCAGTTGGACAGCCCCTGAGGGCTCCCAGTATGTGAGAGGGGGCAGGTTGGGTTGAGGGATCACCCACCCCCGGTGCACGAATTTCATGCACTGGGCCCCTAGTTGTTTACATAAACTGCGTAGGTAAAGAGAGCCACTCTGAATATTTAGGGAATGTGTGAATACTTTAGAAATCTAAGTTCCCAGATGTCAGCCGAGGACCAATATTGTAAACAGGATAGCAGTCATCATCATCATCATCATCATCATTGTCCAAGGTCACACAGCTAGGAAGTGTCTTACCAAAATCTGCATCTTTACTGCCACACCTTGCTGCTGAACTTTTTTATTACAGTCATGTGTTGCCTAACGTCAGAGATAAACTCTACTAAATGTGTAGGTGATTTTGTTGTGTAAACATTATGGAATGCAGTTATACGAACCTAGATGGTACAGCCTACTAAATACCTAGGCTGTATGGTATAGCCTATTAATTCTATTACAATGAATACTGTAGGCAATTGTAACACAATGGTGTCTGTGTAACTACACATCTACACACAAAAATGGTACCATAAAAATAAGATTAAAAACCCTAACTCATTTGGGTCAGTGGATAGAGCATCAGGTCCAGTCAAGGGCACATGTCCGGGTTGCAGGCTCGATTCCCAGGAGGGGCATGCAGGAGGCAGCCGATCAGTGATTCTATTTCATAATTGATGTTTCTATCTCTCTCTCTCCTTCTCCCTCTCTGAAATCAATAAAAATATATTTTAAAAAAAATAAAATGTGTGCACACATGCCAGGGTGGGTATGGGTGGGCAGGAGGTGGGTTCCCGGGTTCCCCTGCTCTCCAGCCTGCACTCCTTGCTCCAGCCATGGGTGGGCACAGAGCAGGTGGACAGCATGCTGGGCCTCCTCATCTGTTTAAATCACCCAGAGCTTGTAGATAAATTCAACAACTTAATTGGTTCCAACTTTTTTTTTTCAACATTGCAAACACACATGGCTGTATATGTGGTTTGTGGTTGACTGAAACATTCTTATGTAACACCTGGCTGTAAGAGTAAATAACTGAAGATTTTATACACTGGAAGAATTTCTGGTTTATGAAGAATTTTTGTAGAAATGTTTGTGTTATGTTAATTTAAAAAGCAAAATGTAAAATTCCATATCATTATGCCCTCAACTCTATAAAACAAACATTATTTTTAAAAAAGGAGTAGGAGGAAATATATCTCTGCGTGGTGAAATTATACATATTTTCCCTGCCAGTTTGTAATTTTCTGTATCGTCCAGTTTTCTAGGATGCATAAATATTCGTTTGATAATAAAAAAAATGAAACATGGCATCTCAGTGAATAACTGCCAATAATATCAACTCATAAAATATTACCTGATGAAAACAATTTAGGGTGGATCATGGTGCTCTAACTGAACTTTAAAACATTATTTTGCTTCTTGATATTATTTAAATACTCGTGTTGCATTTTTTCCTAATTTAGTGTTGTTACTCCCCGACCTTTCAGTTTGGAGGTAACAGCTTGCACCAGCTGGCTCTCGAGATCTGTCAGGCGCACTTTGCCCCCGTGTCGCCAAGGTTTTCCTGTGAACTGCGGTCCTTGATATCACAGCTCTTTAAAGTATCTCCCCAAGACCGGCCGTCTATTAATTCAATTCTGAAAAAGCCCTTTTTAGAGGATCTTATTGCCAGATACTTGACTCCGGAGGTGAGTTCTGAGGTGATCCTGTCTGGATTTTGACAGAGGTTTTGGTTAGCAGGCTCTTGACACTTGTGTTTGGTTTTAGGTCATTCAGAAAGAATTCAGTCGTACCCTAATAGGTAGAACAAGATCATCAGTTTCTCCATCTGCTGGGAAGATGGTCCAAGGTAAGAATGATTTAACTGTGCAATAAAAAACATTGATTACATGTGTCTCACATACAGTTATAACATATAGCTGGCAACATTAGCAGAGAAATTCACCAAATATATTGAACATGGACATTTAAAAATTTATGAGCAATATCTGCAGGAGACAAAATCCTCTTGTCCAGCGGTGACTCATGTGGGTGTGCCTGTACATCTAGCTGCATGACCTGGAGGAGTCAGCTCCTATCTTCTCATTAGTCAGGAGACTTTATAAAGCCGTGGATTTGCTAATGAAGAGGTAAAATCCAAACTTAACTTTTGTGTAGAGAGTAAGAGAGGATTCACAGCAGACATGGGATGAGGGAATGAAACTTATTTTTTGTGAAATAGAGAGGGTGGACTGGTAATTAAGATTTCTCTTGGAAAGGCTCAATGTAGCTGAAGGTAGGGTCTTGGAGAGAACCACAACTATGTGAGTCCCCCGCCCCCAAAGAAAGCAGGTGATACTTTATGGTGATGTTAAGTAGAATAAATTTTAGAGTCAGGAATTATCTGATGACATGATGAAGAGCAGGACTGATCCATAAATGAATGTCTTTAAAGAACAAGGAGATGTAGAAAATCTCTCTAAAGTGTCAGTGATAGGGAAATACTATTCACTATGATAGAGAAACTAAAATTGAGGAAAGTTATAAAGGGAAAATTAAAAAATTAACCCTTTTACTATATTTAATTTGATTTAACTGTTTAGAAAGTAGGCAAGTACAGGATGAGAGAAAGTGCATTGTCCACATTTCTAATATGGGAAAGATAGGAAAACAAGAACAAGTTTTGATGGTGACAAAGAAAACAGACTCACGCAAATATTTCACATAACAATGTGACATGAATGGTGTGGCCTGATAATTCAAACTCTGATGACTGCATTTAATTACTTGTGCCACTACCTAATGCATGTTGTTTCTGTAAATGTTAATATTCATTTTTTAATTAAAAAAGTATTATTATATATTGCCCTGACTGGTGTGGCTCAGTTGGTTGAGCATCGTCTCATGCACCAAAGGATTGTTGGTTCAATTCCCAGTCCAGCTGCATGCCTGGGTTGCGGGCTCCATCCCCGGTGGGGGCGCATATGGTAGCAGCTGATCCATGTTTCTCTCCCTTTCTCCCTCTCCTTTCTCTAAAATCAATAAAAACATATACGTTTAAAGTATTATTATATGTTATTAGAAATATGTAAAGGGACACTGGAAAAATGGTTTTCTCCATTCAAAGAAAATTCATAATAATTTTTCATCAGTATTTCTTTCACTGGGAATAAATGTCTCTGGGTTAAGTAAAATTATCGTGCTGTGAAGTGTCCCCTATGTTTATACTTACAAAAACATCAGTGTTAATGGTGTGAGAATTTTTAAAAATTGAAGCTGGTTTTTTTGTTAAATAAGATTTTAAAATACAGAAAATGAGATTCCAAGGGAAGTGCTTACCAAGATCAAGAATGTCAGTGCCAAATAAAACAAAGGATATAATACATGGATATGAATGGAGACTACCAGCTGGAGCCCAGAAGCCCGTCTCTGTAAGTTGAACTAAACACTTTTTTTTTGTTGTTGCAGATGGTATATTCTACAGACCTACTTACACATGTTTATGTGGTACATTGATTTTTCTTTCTTTTTTTTTTATAGAGAGTGGAAGGGATGGGGAGAGACAGAGACAGAAAAACATCAATGTGAGAGAGACATATCAATTCGTTGCCAACCAGGGCCAGGGATTGAGCCCACAACTGAAGTCTATGCCCTGACCAGAATCAAACCTAGGACACTTCAGTCCACAGGCTAAACACCCTATCCACTGAGCCAAACCAGCTAGGACTGAAATCTACTAGTTTTATACTTACAACTAGAGGCCTGGTGGACAAAATTCATGCAAGGGGAGGGGGGTGGGAGTAGGTGTGTGTCCCTCAGCCCAGACTGCATTCTTTCCAATCTGGGACCCCATCGAGGGATGTCCAACTGTCCTACTAGAATCAGGCCTAAACTGGGCAGTCAGACACCCCTCTCACAATCCAGGACTGCTGGCTTCTAACTGCTTGCCTTCCTGCCAGCCTAATCACCCTCTAACCACTCCCCTGCCAGTCTGATTGATGTCTAACTGCTCCCCTGGAGGCCTGGTCATCCCTAACTACCCTCCCTTGAAGGTCTGGGTCCCCCCCAACTACCCTTCCCTGCAGGCCTGGTCACCCCCAACTTCCCTCCCTTGCAGACCTGGTCACCCCTAACTGCCCTCCACTGCAGGCTTGATTGCCCCCAACTGCCCTCCCTTGCAGGCCTGGAACCTCCCACTGTCCTCCCCTGCTGGCCATCTTGTGGTGGCCATCTTATGTCCACATGGGAGCAGTCATCTTTGACCACATGGGGGCAGCCATCTTGTGTGTTGGAGTGAAGGTCAATTTGCATATTATTCTTTTATTAGATAGGATAATATCTTTTTATAATGTGTATTAGAGTGGTATTTTACTGGACAACTTATAGTTGTTAGACTTTTTAAAAGCAATGCTATATTTTCTTATAAGTATTCTATAAATTAGTTTTAGTTTTCTTTTTATAACTAAAAAATTTTTAATTTCTTTAAATAAGTAAGGTTTTCTATATAGTACAAGTGAGTAGAATAGTAGCAAAAATATTATGCATTTCATACTCATTTAAAAATGTATTTTTTATTGATTTCAGAGAAGAAAGGAGAGGGAAACATTAGTGATGTGAGATAATCATTGATCAGCTGCCTCCTGCATGCCCCACACTGGGGGTCAGGCAGCAACCTGGGCATGTGCCCTGACTGGAAATCAAACTGTGACCTCCTGTATGCTCAACCACTGAGCCATGCAGTTGGGTGTATTTCATACTCTTAAATCTAACATGTTATATATTATTGAGAATTGTTTATTTTATAATTATCAATCTTTTCCTAGATTGTTTATGCATAGTTATTTGAATACACTTCCACAGAATGTTGAATCTTTTTAAAAAATATATATTTTATTGATTTTTTTTTTACAGAGAGGAAGGGAGAGGGATAGAAAGCTAGAAACATCTATGAGAGAGAAACATCGATCAGCTGCCTCCTGCACACCCCTTCTTGGAGATGTGTCTGCAACCAAAGTACATGCCCTTGACCAGAATCAACCTGGGACCTTTTAATCCACAGGCTGACACTCTATCCACTGAGCCAAACCAGTTTCGGCTGAATCTTTTTCAAAAATGTATTTTTGTTTATTTCATTTGTTTCCAGGAAGTTTTTACTTCTTCCCTGGTCTCATTGTTAACCCATTCACTGTCTAATCTCATTGTTAACCCATTCACTGTCTAATCTCATTGTTAACCCATTCACTGTCTAATCTCATTGTTAACCCATTCACTGTCTAATCTCATTGGTAGCCCATTCACTGTCTAATCTCATTGTTAACCCATTCACTGTCTAATCTCATTGTTAACCCATTCACTGTCTAATCTCATTGGTAGCCCATTCACTGTCTAATCTCATTGGTAGCCCATTCACTGTCTAATCTCATTGTTAACCCATTCACTGTCTAATCTCATTGTTAACCCATTCACTGTCTAATCTCATTGTTAACCCATTCACTGTCTAGTAACACGTTACTTAACCTCCATGTCTTTGTGTGCTTTTCAGGCTTTTTTCTTGTAATTTATTTCTAGTTTCAAACCATTATGGTTAGAGAAGTTGCTTTATATTATTTCAGACTTCTTAAATTTATTGAGATTTGTTTGGCATTCTGACATGTCTGTCCCGAAAAATGCTCTGTGTCTGCTTGAAAAGAATGTATGTTCTGCTGCTCTGAAGACACCAACTAAACCCATCCAATACAGTGTGTCCCTAAGGCTGCTCTCTTCTTGTTGGCTTTCCTCTGGAAGACCTATTTTTTATATCAATGGGTGTTAAAATCCCTTCCTATGACTGTATTACTGTCAGCCTCTTCCTTTATGCCCAATAGAATTTGCTTTATAATTTAGGTGCTCATATGTTGGGTGCACAAATGCTTAAATGGGTAACACACTCTTGTTGGATTATCCCCTTATCATTTGCAGTGTCATTCTTTGTCTATTACTATCGCCTTTGTTTGGAAGTCTATTTTGTCAATTATAAGTTTTGCTACCACAGCTCTTTTTTGTTTCCATTTACATCCAGTATCTTTTTCCTTCCCTTTATTTTTAGTCTGTATCTTTTGTTCTGAGGTGGGCCTCGTAGACAGCATATACTGTATATGGGTCCTGTTTTCTTATCCATTCATTTACCCTATGTATTTCATTGGAGCATTTAAGCCTTTGTCATTTAAAGTGGTTATTGATAGATACATATTTATTATCATTCTATTCTTTAACTATGTTCCTCTGCTGTTTTTTCCTTTTTTAAAATATATTTTATTGATTTCTTTACAGAGAGGAAGAGAGAGGGATAGAGAATTAGAAACATCGATGAGAGAGAAACACCGATCAGCTGCTTCCCGCACACCTCCTACTGGGAATGCAATCAAGGTACATGCCCTTAACTGGGATCGAACCTGGGACCCTTCAGTCCACAGGCCGACACTCTATCTGCTGAGCCAAACTGGTTAGGGCTGCTGTTTTTTCTTTAAAAAGAACCTTTAACATACTTTGTAGTACTGGTTTGGCGGTAACAAACTTTTTTAGCTTTTTCTTGTCTGGGAAACTCTTTATTTATCCTTCAATTTTAAATTATAGCCTTGCTGGTAAAGTAGCCTTACTTATAGGTCTTTGATTTTTTATCACTTTGAATATTTCATGCCAAGCCTTTCTGGTCTGAAATGTTTCTGTTGCAAAATCAGCTGATAGTCATGGGAGCTCCCTTGTAGGTAATTAATTGTCTTTCTCTTGCTACTTTTAAGATTCTCTCTTTGTCTTTAATCTTTGCCATTTTGATTATGAGGTGTTTTAGTGTGAGCCTCTTTGGGGTCATCTTGTTTGGAACCCTCTGCACTTCCTGAACTTGTATTTTTTTTTCCTTCACCAGTTTAGGGAAATTTTCTGTCATTATTTCTTCAAACAAGTTCTTGATCCCTTGTTCACTCTCTTCTCTTTCTAGTACCCTTGTGATGTGGATGTTGGTATGCTTACTGTTGTCCCAAATGTCCCTTAAACTGTACTCATTTTTAAACATCTTTTTTTTCTTTTTGCTGCTCTGATTATATGTGTTCTGCTACCTTGTCTTCCAAATCATTATTTTGATCCTTTGCTTCACCCAACCTACTGTTTGTTTGTTTTCCTTTTAGCACATTCAACATTTCAGGTATTGTATTCTTCATTTCTGATTAGTTCTTTTCTTATGGCTTCTAGGTTTTTTTCATGTTGCTATAGTTCTAAGTTCTTAGAGCAGCCTTATAACCATTTTAAAAATATTTTTTTACTGATTTTTTTTCGAGAGAGAGAGGAGGGGAGAGGGAGAGAGAAAAACATTGGTGTTAGAGAGAAATTTCAGTTGGCTGCCTCTGTCATGCCCCCTACTGGGGGTAAAGCCTGCAACCCAGGCATGTGCTCTGACTGGGAATCGAATTGGCATCCCTTCGATGCCTGGGATGATGCCAAACCAACCGAGCTGCACCAGCCAGGGCATCATAGCCATTTTTTTTAACTCCGTATTTGGTCAATTGCTTTCCTCCACTTCATTTAGCTCTTTTTCTAGAGATGTATACTGTTCTTTCATATGGGGCATGTTTCTTTGTCTCCCTATTTTGGCTCCTTCTTTGTGTTTATTTCCATGTACTAGGTATAGGTGCCATGACTCCCAGTCTTAGTAGTGTGGTCTTATGTAGTAGATGTCCTGTGGGACCCAGTGGTGCAATTTCCTTGATCACCTGCACTGTGTGCTCCAGGATTGTCCCTTTTGTGGGCCCTCCTGTTTTAATTGAGTCTTGATTACTATTGACCCCTTCATGCATGAGGTCAACTTTCAGTCTTATTGACTTTGAGGATGAACCCCCAACACAGTGTGTGAAGTTCTATGCAGATGCTGATCACACAGAGCAGAATTTGCTTCAGCAGCGTCAGTGCCTGCCAAGATCTCCCTTTGGATATGCCAGTTGTGAAGCTAATTGTATCCTGATTTGATGTTGTCTAAGGATGGCCACTGGGTTTATTAGTGCTGGGGCCTCTTGGGAGGGATTTTGGTATAGGCCAATGTCAGACACTGCCCGTTACTGGTCTTGATCCACCTGTTGGAGCCATAAAGCAATCCGCAGTCTCTGGCTCACTCTGCTGGGCCTGGGCGTGAGTGGGAAGGACCAAACTGCACATCACGCTAGCTTTACCAACTCTGGGCACAGAGGCAGGTCAGCAAAAGCCCAAGGAACACTGCGACCTGCCTCTATCAGCTGGATAAAATATTTTTTAATTCTAGGATTTGGAGATTCTAAAATTATTTTAATCTGGAGATAATTCTAGAGCAAAAACAACAAAATGCACCTTCAATACCTTGTCTTAGTTATGGTCACTATCAGTCTTTCAATTACTATAGATTTGTATTTTGAAAAATTTTCTTTTCTTATTAATCCCTCAGATAAAAATGGTAGAAAGGCCCACCAAACATGCTGGAGTGTGTGGCCATTATGATTATTACTATGCTCAATTTGACTTGCTAAGGAAGAGATACCATGAACCACATTACCACCATGTTTCTCATAGAGACACCAGAGTTAAGGAGAATTATAGTCAGGAAGAAAGCAGCAGTCAATCACCAGGCCAATGGTAATGTGATTGTCTAATTTAAACTTTGGTCCTCTGAAAACATCTTGCTATACAACATCCTTTACTCTGCAATCCTTCTAAATTATCCTAAAGTAAATTAATCCAAGAACTTTCAAACTCTTCATTTCAAATACTTAATTCTCAGCTCCTTGACTGTTTTTATTCATTTTTTTGTTTTTATTAAAATGTTTTTCAATTACAGTTGACATACAATAATATATAATTTTGGGTGTACAACATAATGATGAAACATTTGTCAAGTGACTACTGCAATAATTCCTTAACCCTTTTTCATCCCAGTCTGATGCAGTTTATCTTCTTACTCATGCGGCCATTTAACTATGGGCACAGATTTATACTCCTGAATTTTTAATATTTTTTCTTCTTTTAGTAAATTTCACTGCCTGGAACTCAAGAAGATAGTTGTATATGTATCATATTCCAAAGAGGTTATTAATATTCATCATTAATAATTTACTTATAACTAGATTATCATTTGAGACAAATTAGAAATTAAGATATATTTCATCCAGCATTTATATTTTTGGGATTTATTTTTCAGAATATGGATGTATTAAAAAGAAAATAATACAATTAAACTGCTGTTATGGCAGACTTTCAAAGAGTCTTGCTTGCTATTTGTTCCATAACAAATTTTAGCATATCTACAATATTTTCTATTCTTTATTGCATACCAATTTCAGTGTTCCTATGTTCAGAATAATTGAGACCCATTCACAGTCCTGAAGACCTAAGTTATTTTTTTTAAAAATGGTCTTACCATCATATTTTTTTCTTTCAGGGGTAAGAAATTGCTAACTTTTGGTAACTGTGGTCATTATTTATTGTTGAAATATTGAATGAATAATAAAAAAATACAAGACTATGTGGTAGTAGGCCCATCAGATAATTAATGAAAAGATTAGCTATGGGAAAAGTACATGTTTAATTTTAAAAGATATTGGATTCTGTTATAATTTTATACATGTTAATAACACATTTTCAATGACCTCCATGATTATCAAAAGATGTGTGTTTCACTAGTTCAAATTATAATATTCATATAGGGCTCAACTATTAAGTATTTTACATAGATGCTGCCACAATATCCCTTGCTCTTTCCCAGCCACAGGGCATATGTCTTATATCCTTTGCCTAAATCTGTGAAACTATCAATTATTTTATCATAGTTTTATCTCCCAAACTTTCACATAACATGGTAGAAAGGTCCTTCTCTTTCTTGAATACTGCTGCCCTTAACACGCCCCATCCTGCAGTAACCCAGGGTGCCCCTCTGATGAGTTGACTAGTAACCCTCTACTAATTGTCATTCCAGGCTCTCACTTCAACTTTTTCACTCTCTGAGTTCTGATTCCATGGTAATCAAGTGTTGATATACTTTTCTGGAGAAAGAGGAATCTGTGTAGGATTGGAGTGTGTGTGTGTGTGTGTGTGTGTGTGTGTGTGTGTGTGAGAGAGAGAGAGAGAGAGAGAGAGAGAGAACAAGGAGGAGGAGGAGGAAGAAGAGGGGGAGAAGAGGGTGGAGGAGGAAGCGGGGAGGTAAAAGGAGGAGGGGGAGGAAGGGGAGGAGAGAGAGGAAGGGAAGGAGGGGGAGGAGGGGGAGGAAGGGGAGAAAGAAGAGGAGGGGCAGGAGGAAAAGGAGGGGGAGGAAAAGGAGGAGAAGGGAGGAGAGACAGAGAAATGTAGAGAATGTGTTTTGGAAAGCCCCTGGGTGACTGAAGAGTTTTTCTCATGGAGATATTGTTATGCCCCTCACTTACGTTCCTGAAAGACATTAAGCTACACATTAACCTCATTTGATTTCAGCATTAGAAGTGTCAGACACTGGCCAGACAGCTGTACAGACCTAACCTACTCTCCTTCATATCAGTTCCTCTGAAACAGTGTCGTGCCCATCTTACATGTGAGGAGCAAAGGCCCAGAGGCTGGCTTATTATCTTGACTCTCCATAAACTGGGGACTAAGAGTTACTCTGAAACGATAGTTCTGGTTTTGGAGCCCTGGAATGTACTGGTGTTCCAAAGAACTTTATCGTGGAGTTTATACTATGATCTGAAATGTAGTTTTTATTTAGCACCAGTAATTACAGAAATTCTTAGCAGGAAATTTTGAAAAAAAAAAGATAACTATATAGAGAACATAAGTAGGTATAAGCTTAAAAATTGTTTGATCAGAATTGTGCTGGAAAAATACCTTAAACATTGTGAGAAACATAAAGGCTCATTTTGTATTCATTAAGGATTGGTATGCCAGCATGAGGAGTAGATGTGAAGGGAGGGGACATCATCCTGCTCTCCAGGAGCTCAGAGTGTAGTGTGGAAAACATGTCAGCAGCCATCAGAGGTCTGCACAGAGCACGAGAGGGTCCTGATGTGGATGTGTCCCCCCTCCCCCAACTTATTAGGAACTGGAGAAGAATGGAGTCCAGTCCCTCTGGTTCAGGATAGTTTTCTATTTTATTCTCTCCTGTATCCCCAATTGTTACTATTCTCTTTATCTCCCTTCCTTTCTAATTCCAGAGGTCTTCTTTTCCAATGTATACATTCTGAAATTTTGAGCTACCTCTTGAAGTCAGAACTTCAAGTTTAAGTGAATTGTGAATCTCATTATTAAGCTAAAAATTCACTTGTCAAAGCGGTGACTAAGATTAGTTAAAATTTCCACTGAAGCTGAGCATTTTTATTTTCTAAGGCCTGCTGAATACCTTCAGAGGAAATTTGAAGCTCAGCAATATAAGTTGAAAGTCGAAAAGCAATTGGTGAGTTAAATACCAAATATTAGGAATTTCCTAATAGTGTCTCTGTTCATAAATATTAATGAATCCTTAAGTCAAAGATCATTCCATATAAAAGATCAAGACTACCCTCCACCTTCCTTAGTTTTTAATAGCTTAAAGAAGAATAATGAGAATAGGCTTGAATCGGGGCCTGGGAATTCTGGTTTCTTCCCTGGCTCTGTCACTCGCTGTGTGGTCTTAGGCAGGCCATGCAACCTCTCTGAGCCTCAGTTTCCTGTTCTATAAATGATAGTTGGGGAGTAGATGCAACACAAGCTCCCCATCTGTGTTGCAATTCTTTGATTCTATTTTATTAGAATTCTATACACTTTTAAAAAATGACTATTATTTTTTACTTAAATTGAAAGTTAACCTGCCAAAACTGGTTTGGCTCAGTGGTAGAGCGTCGGCCTTTGGACTGAAAGGTCCTGGGTTCGATTCCGGTCAAGGGCATGTACCTTGGCTGCGGGCACATCTCCAGTAGGGGGCGTGCAAGAGGCAGTTGATCAATGTTTCTCTCTCATCGATGTTTCTGACTTTCTATCCCTCTCCCTTCCTCTCTGTAAAAAATCAATAAAATATATTTCAAAAAAAAGAAAGTTAACATTTATTGTTCAGTATAGTGTTAAAATTTTGGGGTTGAGGGAGGTTGGATATGCATTCTATTTGTATCATTCTTATTTTGAACTTCTCAAAGATCCAGTTATATTCCCCTAATCTCATGCTGTAGGGGTTGCTAAACTTTTACTGAATTTTAATTTAACAATTATAATTTTCCAGTTCAGAAAATGAATCCAGGTATCTCATATGGTAGCATAAAATATTCATTGCCTTAGGGAAACAACACAAATGGTTTTATTTTATTTTATTTTATTTTATTTTTTAAAAATATATTTTATTGATTTTTTCCAGAGAGGAAGGGAGAGGGATAGAGAGCTAAAAAACATCGATGAGAGAGAAACATCGATCAGCTGCCTCCTGCACAACCCCCCACTGGGGATGTGCCCGCAGCCAAGGTACATGCCCTTGACTGGAATTGAACCTGGGACCTTTCAGTCCACAGGCCAACGCTCTATCCACTGAGCCACACCGGTTTCGGCGCACAAATGGTTTTATTAATTTTATTTAATTTTTAGTGTTTTGTAGTTAAGAAAATTTTGCTGCTCACTCTAAAAAACTCTCAAGTATGAGTCTAATTATTTAAAGAAAAAGGTCAAGTCAAGCTCAGAAAAGAATATGTTTCCTAATGCAAGTATGTTTTATAAATTATTTCATTCAAATAATAGGGTCTTCGTCCATCTTCTGCTGAGCCAAATCACAAGAGACAAGAGCTAAGAAGTAATGGAGACGAGCCTGGATTCCAGGAGGTGCCGTTCAAGAGAAACAAAATGAAGGAACAGGTTAAAAACAGTCTGATTCTAGGGCGGTCCTGGTACTTATATCATTGTCTTTTGTACTGTCTGTGGTACATGCCTGAGAGCCTGTTGCACAGATACTTGCTGGCCAGCCTTGTGTGAAGCACCAGGCTGGTGGTTTTAGGAGACAAAGAGAGATATAGTTCACCTTCTCTGAGAATGCAACATGGCCAAGTTCATAAAGGCTTTTTACTTTGGATTGAAAAAGTAACTGTCATCATTAACAGTTTTGAAATTTGTATTAGTTACCTAGGTCTGCTTTAAAGCACAGCAAACTGGGTGGTTTAGTACAACAGGAATTCATTGCCTCATAGTTCTGGGGCTAGAAGTCCAAAGTCAATGTGTTGGCAGGTCCAAGCTGCCTCGGGAAGCTCTAGGGAACCCCTCTTTGCCTCTTCCTAGATTCTGGTGGTTTGTCAGGAGTCTTTGGCAATCTTTGGCTTACAGCTGCATATCTTTATTCTCTGTCACTGTCACATGGCGTTCCCCCTGTGTGTGTCTTCATACCGCCATCTTCTTAAAAGGACAGGAGTCTCACTGGATTAGCGGCCCTCTTTACTCCAGTCTGACCGCATCTTCGCTTAGCCCATTATGTCTGCAATGACGCTCTACCAAATAAGGCCACATTCTGAGGTCCTGGGCGTTAGGACTCCGACATATCTTTTCTGGGGGAGAAAATTCTACCTGTACCAGGATTGTATGGATACATAAAGTAATGGAGATGATATGTCACAGGGAGTGAAGTACCACAGCCAAAATATAAAGTGGTTATCATCTTTAGGAGCAACAGGTTTCCAATTCTGATTATATAGCTCACATTTTAAAACTGTAGGCTGTATAGAGATTATTTTCTTAAGTTGTTCACAGACATTTGCAATTTGTGGATTGGGGTTACTTTCTAGGAATATTGGAAGCAGTTAGAGGAAATACGCAAACAGTACCACAATGACGTGAAAGAAATTAGAAAGAAGATGGAGCGTGAACGAGAGGTAAGTGCATTCTCCTAAAAGAAACATCGTATTATTGACTTAGAGCTGACTAAATTGAGGTGTTAAAAGTAATGATTTCATAGCAAAGATAACCACTTTTCATCATTCAAATTTCTAAATAGGAAAACAGTCAGATCTTACTGAAGCGTTGCTTTGTTGTGGTTTGCTTCAGGCTACACAGATGATGAGGGCATCTGGCATTCTCAGAGAGGGTGATTGTAAAAAACGTTAATTATTTCTCTCTTGAATCAGTCAATAATTATTGACTGGGCAGCCACAATACACTAGAACTGGATTATATGCATTAAGTAAGTTCATGCCCATACGGTGGGAAAAAGACCAGCATTTACTGAATTCTGTGTAGTTGAGATAATTCTTGAAAATTCCTTAAAGGAATCACATTGGAAGCTCATTTATCCATCTTTTAGCTCACTGCCTTCTCAGTACAACTCCTGAAGAAATAGCTGGCCTGTGTTTGGAGACCATGTTATACAAAAAATACATGATATTCAGATACTAGAGACACCCTCCGTGCTCAGAAATGCTTCTCCTCTGAGGGCCCTCTGGGCACAGGCTGGACAAGACACAGCCGGACTCCCATCTCACTGCTGCTCGGGCTGCACATCATTGAGGAAACCATCACACTGCCGCTGAAACTGGTCTTTCTCTCCGTCTCCCCGACCCCTGAGTGCCTTAGATGAATTAATACTGGTGAAGTGAGCATATGGTACAATTCAGTTGTATGTACTAGAGCTTCACGTGCTTTATCTCATTTACTCCCTACATGGAAAAGTTAAGTACCTCATCCGCACAAGGCAAACTAAATAAATACCCGATTCTAAAACCTCTGCTCTTTCTAGCATATGCTCTTCTACTCATAAATAGTTGGAAAGTAAGACACACATGTACAAGGCAGTTTTTGAATAAGACTGAATATAGTTAAGCTCTGTAAGTGCATAGGAGGAGGGATGAGCAGCCTGAGGGTTTTCATGGAGGAAGAAAGGTGGAGCCTAAACTGGGTCTGAGAAGGAGGACAGTTCAGAGGCAGGGCGAAGGGGGAGGCATATGGAAAGACCAAGCAAAGGTTCAAATGGAAGGTGAGATGTGCTGGGAGGGGCAGGTTGGAGGTCTCTTCAGAGCACAGGCTTGGTTGATAGTGGGAAGCCTTATACCATTGTCAACCTTATTTTAAAGTAGGGCTGTGATAGGAAACCCGAATCAAGGAAAGATGGAGAGTGGACATTTCTAGAGAGACCATGAAGTAAGTATTTGGCGAATTGGGGAAGCCCAAGGAAGCCATAGGGAAAAGGAGCCATAAACAGAGCTCTATCCAGCCACTGCCATTGTTCATCCCTGGGACAGCAGGTGGAAAGGATTTTCTCACTAGATCCTATTTAAACCCTGGCCATTGTTCACTAAATAGACTTCAAAACTGACGCAGAATCAATCTTGTTGACTGTGTGTGATTTGTGTTAAAGGAAGACTCAACAGTAAGTCTGGTGAAGAAGAGTAACCTGTCCATCCACCAACAGACACCTGAGGTAGAAGCACCTGTGCAGGTGATGGTTATTATCAGACATCTGTATGCTTCCCAGGGAGTTTCCCACTCCTAGTGATCCTCACACCTTCAGTGTAGTACAAGCGTGTGGAGAAATGTCCCCCGGTGCCGGGTCTGGGGTGGGCCCAGGCACCCTGTTTTCAGAAGTTGACTGGGTGATTGAGTGTGCTGCCAAGTTTCAGAACTGCTCTTGTGAGCGCACGAAAGTTCAGCTTTCTGGATGGCATTGAAGTCGGGGTCTTAGACACATTGGTCAGGAAATCTGATGGCTAACTTCTGTTCCAACTTTACATTTTTGGAGAGAGTAGAGAACTGGTCAGAGCTGAATTGTCAAATGGCTCTTGAGAAGTTTTCTTCTTTTTCTTCTTGTTTTCTGGGGAGTCTTTCACCTTTTTTCTTCAAGTGCCTCTGGGCTTGAGTTAGGGCAGGTGAGTTAGGGCAGGTGAGTTAGGGCAGGTGAGTTAGGGCAGGTGAGTTAGGGCAGGTTGAGTGAAGGCTGAAGGTCTCCTTGAATGTTTTCTTTTGTGAAAGGCCCTGGGACCTTCACTTGATGCCAGAGAGATATAAAGTAGACTGAAGTTGAATTTGCATCCAATGAGGTAAATGGGGCTTAGGAGTCTAAGAGAGTTGTATTTTAAGGGAAATAAAGCAATATGATATGTGTACAATTGAGACAACCAGACTACACAATCAAATCAGACAACCACCTTCACTAGTACAAGTAAAATACAAAGCCACAGTCCTGTTTCAGAGTTCATAATACTTCAAGGCAGAAAACCCCTTCCCAAGGCAGCAGGGCCAACAACTAATAATGACTCAACCTGCCACAGGCTTTAGTGAAGTACATGCGAAGACTGTGGTCACACAGATGAAGCAGTAGTCGATTCTAAGGGAGAGATGATGGAGACATGCTGTGCAATAGTGGAGAAGAGAGCATTAAAAATACACGTACACGGAGACACCAAGCAGAGTCATAGATTTCTGGCGTGAAAGGGGCAGAACCACTTCCTGAAATGGGGGTGAGAGGAGGGAGTGAGCTTGTGGCGGGGGATAATGAAGAGATCCAGCCGGCCCTGGCGAGTGTGGCTCAGTTGGTGGGGGTCCTTCCATGCACTGGAAAGTGGCTGGTTTGATTTCCAGTCAGGCCACATGTCTGGGTTTGAGCTCAGTCTCCAGTGAGGAGTGTGTAGGAGGCAGCTGATCCATGCCTCCTTCTCAGATCTCTCTCTGTCTCTCTGTCTCTCTCTCTATCTCTCTCCGTCTCTCTCTATCTCTGTCTCTCTCTCTCCAATTAAAAATCTAAAAAACATATAGTTCCCATTGGACATGTTAAATTGAACATGTTGATTAGAGAAGATCTCAGATTGCCTACCTGCTTCAGGGCCTTTGCCTTTCTGCTCCCTCTGATGGAATACGCTTTTCCCAGACCTTTATATGCCAAGGTCCTACTTCATTCTAAGGCTTAAAGCAAATACCAGCAGTCTTTTCCTGCATTGCTCTCCCCCCCACTCGATGCCGTTACTCTATTTTATTTCCTTTAGGGCAGTGGTCGCCAACCTTTTGGACGTCACGGATCATCGGTTGGCGACAGCTGCTTTAGAGCACTTAATACTTTCTAAAATTATGCTACTTGTTAATTCATTTATTACCTATCTTACTCGAGTAAGTTCTATGTCAGCAGGGAACTTTCAGTCACATTCACTGCACTGACCATTGGATAGTGTCTGGCCATAGTGGGTGCTCAGTATGATTTGTGGAATGAATCTTGAAGTGAAGATGATGCTAAGTAGGCAGTTGAAATGTGAGTCTGAAGCAAAGAGGAGAGTAAAGATCAAGCTTGAAGATACACATTTAAGAACCATTGCATAACGGTAGCTCTTAAATCCATAGGCATTATTTAGAACCTCTTGTTCTGAGAAAGAAAGGAGCAGAGGGCCTAGGGCTGAACCCTGGTAAAGCTCAATATTTAAAGTTCACCTCTCAACTATCTTTGAAATTCTTTTCAAAAATATATATTTTATTGATTTTTTTACAGAGAGGAAGGAAGGGGGATAGAGAATTAGAAACATTGATGAGAGAGAAATATCTATCAGCAGCCTCCTGCACAACTACTGGGGATGTGCCCACAACCAAAGTACATGCCCTTGACTGGAATCGAACCTGGGACCTTTCAGTCCACAGGTCAATGCTCTATCCACTGAGCCAACCCTGTTAGGGATATCTTTAAAATTCTTATCAAGGTGTATAGCGCTCTCCTTCCTTTATACTGTAATGAGCTGTGTATCTTTCTTGTTTTTTTTATTTTTTATTAAGGTTATAAATCTCTTCAGGAAAGGATCCTGTAGTCAAAATTATGTTTTTTAATTAAATCAGGTTGTGTTTGAGTGGACTAGAGTGATAAGCATTGTTGTATGATGGAATTGTATGCATTGCAATGTCAGTGTTAAGTGTATTAATATTTTGAGTTAATAGACACTCCCCCAAGTTTTAGTGAATTATTAGTAAAGGCATGTTTTTATTTTCAAATCAATCATTGGATTAAATCCAGAAATTAAATAATGTAAACATACCATGCTGTGATTTCAGATGGTATCATCCTAACTAATAAAAGACTAATATGCAAATTTGACTATACCTTCGCTACACTACCAGCCAATCAGGAGTGGGGGGTGGGGCCGAGTGGTGTGAGCAGTGGTGGTGCGAGGGATGGGGCCTTGCGGTAGGACAGAACCGGCGCCACCAGCCAGCTGGGACCACCAGCGCAGCGTCTGCTCCCCAGGCAGAGGCAGTTAGGAGCAATCAGGCTGGTAAGGGAGCATTTAGGGGCAATCAGGCTGGTAAGGGAGCAGTTAGGAGCAATCAGGCGGGCAGGCAGAGGGGTTAGGGGTGATCAGTCAGGCAGGCCAATAAGCAGTTAGGAGCTCGTGTTCTTAGAATGTGAGAGGGATGTCCGACTGCCAACATCCAGACATCTCCAAAGGGGTCCCTGATTGGAGCGGGTGCAGGCTGGGCTGAGGGAACCCCCCCTCCGTACACGAATTTTGTGCACTGGGCCACTTGTATATAATAAAAGTGTAGCATGCAAATTATCCCCTTGACTGGAGTTCTTCTGGGAGTTCAGCCACAAGGTGGGCCAGCCGGGGGAAGGGAGGGAGGCCCTGGTGCTAGCAGGTTGCTGGGGGAAGAGAGAGAGAGGCCCCGGCTGGTAGCTGGCAACTGCTAGGGAACCTACCAGTGCACAAATTTCATGCACTGGGCCTCTAGTGAACATATAATTGTTTGATAAATATTAAATGCTTTATGTTAATTTTTCTCTAAACTTTCAGGGTATTGAAAGAGACTTGAAAAAAATTAGACTTCAGAACATAAAGGAAAGTAAAATTCCAGAACAAAAATATAAAGCTAAGGTAATAAACATTTTGTCTTTAGTTTCATATTTAAAAAAATATATATTTTATTGATTTTTTAGAGAGGAAGGGAGAGGGATAGAAAGCTAGAAACACTGATCAGCTGCCTCCTGCACACCCCATACTGGGGATGTGCCTGCAACCAAGGTACATGCCTTTGACTGGAATCAAACCCGGGACCCTTCAGTCCACAGGCCAACGCTCTATCTAATGAGCCAAACCGGTTTTGGCACTGATTTCATATTAAGAAGCTGGCTAGGGGCACAATCTGGATTGCCTCCAGAATTTTCCTCCTACTAGTTTACAGAATTGCTTTGTTTTATAATGTTAGACTATTGGTTTTAAGTATCTATAATGTCAAGTATCTATAATGTTATAATTGGAAGGTTTTTATTGGATTGCTAAACTAAGATTTTTTTCTTACTTCTAGAGAGGACTAAAGTTTGAAATTAATTTAGACAAATGTATTTCTGATGAAAATATTCTTGAAGAGGAAGAGGTATGTCATTAAGTACATATTTCCATTAGTAGGCTTGAGAAAATGAGTATCTTAGTAGCATGTTTAATGACATTTTTTTCATCAGGAGAAGGAGAATTTTCTTAAATCTTCCTAGAAGGATCTCTGGTGTTCAAATAAATGTTCCAAAATACTTCATCTTCTCATTCTTTTTGTCCTTGAGGTTATTCCCTTAAACGGACCATTTCAACTTAATATATTTTTCTTTTATAAAGTATTTATTTTCCTATAATATTAACTTTTAATAACAATTAAAATAGGAGACATAACACATAGTCAACAACTAATATACTTGCCTAAAAAATTGAGCAGGTACCCTGAAATCATAGACATTTCAGGTCTTTACACTGGTGTTTGGGTAAAACTCAGTCATGCATCTGGGCTCTCATTGTAACATTTTTTAATGTTATAATTTCTTTCTGATTTGTGTGTGTGTGTGTGTGTGTGTGTGTGTGTGTGTGTGGTGAAGGACCAATATATATATATTTTTAAAATATATTTTATTGATTTTTCACAGAGAGGAAGGGAGAGGGATAGAAAGTCAGAAACATTGATGAGAGAGAAACATAGATCAGCTGCCTCCTGCACAACCCCTGCTGGGGATGTGCCAACAGCCACGGTACATGCCCTTGACCAGAATCGAACCCAGGACCTTTCAGTCTGCAGGCCGACACTCCATCCACTGAGCCAAACCGGTTTCGGCAGGACCAATATTTTTTTTAATAGACTCTCATGTTGTAGAGCAGTCATGGCAAAGTTGAGTGGAAGATACAGACAGAGATTTCCCACATATCGCTGCCCCCACAAATGCACAGCCTCCCCTATCAGCAACATCCCCCACAGGAGTGGAAGATGTGTTACAATTGATTAATCTACAGTGACACTGAGCTTCACTGTAGATTATGTGTTTGGACAAATAGATAATTACATGTACCCACCATTGTAATATCATGCCAAGTATTTTCACTGCCCTAAAAACCCTCTGGGCTCCACCTATCTTTCAGACTTGTACTAGCATTTTGCTACACAAAACTTCATTAGAGTGGCAATAATTAGCACTCACCCCATTTAACTATTAAGTCTCTAAGTGTCCCGGAGCTGTGAGTATCGGAGGGAGCAGATGTGGGACTGTTTCTGGGTCAGAATCTAAGGAGTGACTCACTCACAGTGCTTCTGTGAAGTGAGGCACTAACAATGACCTGCTAGAATAAACGAATAGAATCAGAAAAGTTTCATCTACCAGAGTGTTCATCCTTTATTATTCTATTTTTTGACATGCTTGAAACACAGTGATCACCCTGACCAGTTTAGCTCAGTGGCTAGAGCGTTGGCCTGCAGACTCAAGGGTCCCAGGTTCGATTCCAGTCAAGAGCATGTACCTTGGTTGCAGGCATACCCAGTAGGGAGTGTGCTGGAAGCAACTGATCAATGTTTCTCTCTCATCAATGTTTCTAATTCTCTATCCCCCTCCCTTCCTCTCTGTAAAAAATCAATAAAATATATTAAAGAAAAGAAACACAGTGATCATTTTTATTTTGATTATGAAGTATTAGGAACAGTTTTGGGGACCCAATTAGGAATATTGTATACTTAAAACAGGGCATGGAGCAGATAACCTTGAGAATGCTGTAAAATGAAGTATAGTAGATATTATAGAAGACAGGAAGTGTGGATAAAAGTAAGTTGCCATATGATCAGTACTTGTCACTATTGACAAATTAAAACACTCTTGTTTCTATCTTGTTCCAACATAGTTCCATTTTTAAAACTTTACTGACTTATTTGTTCAATATAGATATATTAAATATTTGCTATATATCTTGATAAAAGTTATTGCTGGGAACACAAACTTTTTTTTCTAAATATGGCTTATTTCTCTTGAAACACTATGGAATTGCTTTAGGCCATAGACATACCAAATGAAACTCTGACCTTTGAGGATGATATGAAGCTTAAGGAAAACAAATATATAAAGGACCATGAGGATTATACAGATGAAGCATTTGAAAAACTCTGCTCAGAAGCAGGTACGTGCACCTTAAAAGTGGTAGATGAGAAGGAACTGTTTTGTTATCAATCCATCTCAGACTCTCCCCTGCACTGTCACCTGCCCCCTTGCTCTCCCTGAGCTGGGCAGAGACCTGGCTCCGCTGCCTCTGCCTACCCTTCGGGGTCCAAGCTCCTTAGCCCTCCTCTCTTGCTCCATCCATACTGTCTCCTTGGGCAGTTTCATCCACTCCTCCAACTTCACATCTCCCAGCCAGCAGTTCCACATGCATCCATTTTTTGCATTATCTGCTGGAAAGCTCCCTGGACAAGTCCCACCAGCGTCTCAGACTCAATGTGTGCAGTCCAGCGTGTGCACATTTCCTGCTCATGATCCTGTACTTTGGATAACGCTGCCCCCAGGCTGACAGTTCCTGCTATTCTGGGTGGTTTCTACTCTGCAATGTCTGTGGTGAGTTCCTCTCCTTCATCCACTCTGTCGCTGGTTTAGGGCCCTGTCATCTCTAAGCAGTGTGTGTGATAGAAAATGCGTGGGTTTTGGAGACAAGCAGGAGTTTGAATCCCAGCTGGCACTGCCACGTTCTGATTGTGTGTCCTTTGACAAGTTCCTTAAACCCCCTGCATTTTGGTCTCCTCCTAGGATCAGGGGGATAGTAGCTGCCACGTAGGCTCATTGTGAGAAATTGGTATATAAGTACCTGGCACATGCTAAGTGCTTAATACACGCTATTATATTTTCCTTCTCTTCCCCTTGCCGAATTGGCTATGTGTCTCCTTTTCTCTAATACTTCCTTTCTGTTCTCCAAGTGAATGCTAGTTATCTTATATTATTACTCTACTCAAATGTTTTTGTTTCGTTTTGATAATACCTATACTATACAGTCCATTCCACATAGTATCATTTAACGCTGAGTGGCCTGATCCTGTGGTGACCCACCTTTCCTACCCCAACACCCCCTTTCCTTCCACTGATGATGGGATCCATACACACTGGTGTGAGCATTTATACACCCTGGCTTGGCTCAACTTCCGCTCCCTAGAGTAACACACTTTTCCTTGTATCCAGCTGGAAAAGTCTTTATTCAGTTCAGCAGGCTTCTTATTGGTAATCTCCCTGTGCCACAGACTGTGCTGGGTGTAGGGAATCTAGCTGAAGATGAAGGAGACCTCAAAGTCACAGAGGTGTCATGAGCCAAAGAAAAGAGGCACAAAATACTTTTTAAAGGGATTACCTAAATTGTTTTGAAAGAGCTGTGATTGGTGCTAGCAAGCAGGCTTAGACTATGCCATACATGTTCAATTGCTTATGTCTATTGGTAGGTAAAAAGTTTAGTTTTTAATAGAGAGTTCAGTGATGCACAGCCAGTTCGAGGAACTGCTGTTTTGTTCTTGTTGTTTTTGGTCTACATTGAAAATCTTTTGTTTAAAGTAGCCACCTTCATTAATTACCTTGGCTAGAACTTCTGGATAACTTGCTGTAGCCTCTCTATCAGCATTTGCTTCACTTTGCACTTTTATGTTATAGAGATGGTCTCTTTCCTTAAACTTGATTAACCAACCCCTGGTAGTTTCAGACTTTTCTTCTGCAGCTTCCTCACCTCTCTTGACCTGTATGGAACTGAAGAGCATCCGGGTCTCCTTGGGCTAGGCTTTGGTTTAAGAGAACGTTGTGGCAGTGTGATCTCAATCCAGACCACTACCGCTTTCTCCAGATCAGCCATGGGCTGTTTTCTACCTTTCTATCTCTGAGTAAAACTTTTAATTTCTTCCAAGAACTTAGCTTTTGCATTCATAACTTGCCAAGTTGTTTGGCCTAAGAAGCCTGCTTTTTGGCCTCTCTCGGCTTTTGACATGTCTTCCTCACTAAGCTTAATAATTTCTAGTGTTCATGTAAAGTGAGACGTGCAATTCGCTCTTTCACCTTAACACTTGGAGGTTATTGTAGGGTTGTTAACTGGCCTAATTTCAGTGTTGTTGTGTTTCAGAGAATAGGGAGACCTGAGGAGGAGAAGAGAGATGGGGAATGGCCAGTCAGGTGGAGTAGTCAGAACACATACTGAAGCATCCATCTTATATAAAAACTGCTGTTTGAAATTTTAACCCTGCTATTTGGCTTCTGTAAATGCTTACTTGCTTAAATAATAAGGAGAATAAGACTACTCCCACTTCAGAGAGGCCATTAAACCTTCCCTGAACAAAATTATCAGTGCTGGCACCAGGCCAGGCCTTTGGTGGAGGTCTCAAGGTCCCAGCACATGGGGGCTCTTTAAGAACTTGCAAAGGGGGCCAGAAACACCCCATATTTGAGAGACAAAGAAGGTAAAACATATCAATAGGGAAAATTCCTCCATGTTGGGGCCCAGAATTGAGAGACATTTTCCTCTGGACCCGCACATAATAAATGTAACTCCATCTCTCTAAGTATTGCTTGGTTCTTCTCCGGTTTTCTGTAGCAATACTGTATTAATTACTTAAGTTCACTTCTTTATCTGGATGTAATTTGTGGCACTCCAAAGCAACTACAATGGTAACATCGAAGGTCACTGAATACAAGTCAATAATATTGTGATACGTTTGCACAATGTTGGATGGTTACTTGACTTAAGGTAGTGGCCACATTTTAAGGTATATAAATGTCAAATCACTATATTCCAGTTTATGCTGCCCCCCCTTTTTAATATAATATTGTATGCCAACTATACTTACATTTTAAAAGTAATGATTACAGATCATCATAACAAATAATAATGAAAATATTATGCAGATTACCAAAATGTGGCACTTAGACATGTAGTGAGCAAATGTTGGGAAAATCGTGCCATTAGACTTGCTGGGACTCAGGATTGCACAAACCTTTAATTTGTAAAAAAAACAAAAACAAAAACAAAACCAAACCACAATATCTGCTAACTGCAATATAGCACATTACAATAGAATGGGTATTCCTGTGTATCATGTATAGTGAGGTCAGTAGAGATAATGCAATGATCTCAATTTGGACCATTTAAGAGCATCAGTTGGGGATGTTTAGAAGAGACTAGCTGTGTGAGACCTAAGGCCTGGGCCTAAGTAGGGCTTCTTAAGCCTTTACCATACACACGATTCGGCCTTGGTGGTGGTTGGAAATACCTAAGCAAATGAACTGGAGTGAAAAGGAAATTGAGCTAATGCCAGACCCTAGTAATATTTAGACAAGCTTTGAGAAAATCAGTAGAGTAAAGCCAAAGAAGGACATAAAGTTCTAGAAGGAGGTAAAGGGGTTGGCAGCATCAACTGGAAGAGAAAGGCCAAGTGAAACAGTTTGATTAGCAGCGTGGGATTTGGCCATTGGGAGCCCTTGGTGCCTCAGTAAAAGCAGGTCAGTGAAAGGGTGTATTCCAAGGTTACTCTTTGCATTAGTTTGCTGGGAAGAGAAGAGAGTGGGTTGTATGTCTCAAAAAACAGCTGTTCCCCCCCCTTTAAAAAAATAAATAAAAGAAAAGTAATTGTACTACTGAACTTATTATCAGACTGAACAATTTTTCCATGTGCTTATTAACCATCTATATATCTGTTGTAGATTATGTGCTCATGCTCCTTATTCATTTTATTCCACTGAAAATGGCCTGTTTTTTTTTTTTAAATAAGACATTTAAATTAAACTTTTGCCCAACTTGAGGTATTAAAATCCCACTTGAACAAATGGAGAGAAAGAATAGTTATTTATTGGAAGCATTCTTTTAAAATATATGAATTTTTTGCAATTTTAATCAAAATCACGTTAGGATTTTTTTGGTGTGAGTGGTGTGAGGAGATCTTGACAGATTGGAGAATCTTACAGATTTTTAACTAGCCAAAGAATAATTAGAAAAGAATACCAGGGAAGGGTCAGGTATCCTTCCAAGAAACAAGATATGTAAATTACAGTCATTGAAATAATATACTAGCACCAGAACAGATAAAATAATGAAAAGAAAAGAAAAGATAGATTAGAAACAAACTCTAATTTGTATCAAAATATAGTGAATGCTAAAAGTCACATAACAAGTCAATGGGAAAAGAAAAGATTATTCAAATAAATGCTGCTGGGCCAGTTGTTTGACAACTTGGGGAAAATTGTGAAATCAGAACCTATATAACAATACAATAAAACAAATTTTAAAAAATTAAAGAGTTTATATATAAAAATAGAAGTTATGTACTAGAAAATGAAATACAGAAAAAGATAGGTATTTTATTTGGATAGGGTAGAACTTGCAACTCAAAATATATAGAAAAAAAATCACAGAATAAGTTAGTTATAGATTCAACTTTAACAATGAAAACCTTTGGTAAAGCAAAAAATACTAGATCCTGGAATTGTTACTTTCAATGTTTTCTGTAGGGCAAATAATAATAAATGTCCACAAAAAATAAGCTACAAATGAATTAATTGTAGTATCCTATCTAATAAAAGAGTAATATGCAGATTGACCATCACTCCAACACACAAGAGTGCTTTCCCCATGTGGTCAAAGATCCTGCCCCCATGTGGACACAAGATGGCCACCACAAAATGGCCAGCAGGGGAGGGCCGTTGGGAGGTTCCAGGCCTGGAAGGGAGGGCAGTTGTGGGTGATCAGGCCAGCAGGGGAGGCAGTTGGAAGGGACCAGGCCTGCAAGAAAGGGCAGTTGAGGACTATCAAGCCTGCAAGGAAAGGCAGTTAGGGGTGACCAGGCTGGCAGAGGAGGGAAGTTGGGGGCAGACAGGCTGACAGGGGAGCAGTTAGACATCAATTAGGCTGTCAGGGTAGTGGTTAGAGGGTGATCAGGCTGGCAGGCAGAAGCGGTTAGGGGCAATCAAGGAGGCAGACAGGTGAGCAGTTTGGAGCCAGCAGTCCTGGATTGTGAGAAAGATGTACAATTACCCATTTAGGCCCGATTTGGCCCGAAGGGGCCTAAACGGGCATTTGGACATCCCTCTAGGGGTCCCAGATTGAAGAGGGTCCAGGCTGGGCTAAGGGACATGCCTTGCTCCCTGTGCACGAATTTCGTGCACCGGACCTCTAGTTATTTATAATAGTAAAAACTCTCTAGCAACCTAAAAATCCAGCCAAAAAATTAAATGATCACATGTAAGAGAATACTATGCTTGTTTTAAAGTGATTGTATAGAAGAAGATTTAACAATCTGGATATGGTATAAGCTAGTTATAAAAGGGTGTGTATTCTGTGACCCATTTTTTGTTTCAAAACGAAGCAAGCACTATATGCTGGGGAAAATTTTTGAACTTTTAATAGTCTCTGGACAGCGTGATTATGGGTAATTTTTATTATTTTCAACTCATTTTATTTTTTAAATTTCTAGGATGAAATATGAGAATAAATAAGGAAAAGTTTACACAAGTTATTTTAAAATTTGAGATAATTGAGCAGAATGCATTTCCATGGAAACTAACTTTATAGATGCCTCAAGAAAATTGTCCATTTGAGTCGCTAATATTTCTTTTTTTAAATCTTTATTGTTCAGTTTATTAATTACATTGTTCCCTTTTTTCCCCCTATAGCTCCCCTCCACCTGGTACCCATCCCACCCTCCGCCTTCACCCCCCTCCACTGTCCTCTCCCATAGTTGCATGATTTTTGTCCAGTCTCTTGCTGTACCTCCCATACCCCCTCTCTCCCCAAGAGTTGTCAGTCCATTCCCTCTCTATGTCTGGGATTCTGTTACATTCACCAGTGCATCCTGTTCATCAGCCTATCAATTCACTTGATTTTTATATTCATTTGTTGATAGATGTGTATTTGTTGTTCATAATTTACACTTTTATCTTTTTCTTCTTCCTCTTCTTAAAGAATATCTTTCAGCATTTCATATAATATTGCTTTAGTGGTGATGAACCCCTTTAGCTTTTTCTTATCTGTGAAGCACTTTATCTGACCTTCAATTCTGCATGATAGCTTTGCTGGATAGAGTAATCTTTTGTAGATTCTTGCTGTTCATCACTTTGAATATTTCTTGCCACTCCTGTCTGGCCTGCATTGTTTCTGTTGAGAAATCCGCTGACAATCGTATGGGTGCTCCCTTATAGGTTTTTCTCTTGCTGCTTTTAATCTTCTCTCTTTGTCTTTTGCTCTTGGCATTTTAATTATGATGTGCCTTGGTGTGGTCCTCTTAGGGTTCCTATATATTGTGGTTCGGTGTGCTTCTTGGACTCCTAAGTCAATTTCTTTCACCAGGTGTGGGAAGTTTGCGGTCACTATTTCTTCAAATAGGTTTCCATTGTCTTGGTCTCTCTCTTTTTCTGGCACCCCTATAATTCGGATGTTGGTATGCTTGAGGTTGTCCCAGAGGCCCCTTACACTATCTTCAATTTTTTGGATTCTTTTGGTTTCTTGCTTTTTCAGCTGAGTAGATTTTACCTCGTTGTATTTCAAATCTTGGGGTGCTCTAGAGTACTTTTAGGTCTTTGTATAATATTTTTTATTTCAGTCAGTGTATGCTTAATTTCTGGTTGGTCCTTTTTCATATCCTTGAGAGTCTCCTTCATATCCCTGAGGGTCTCATTCAGTTCCTTGTAGGACTCATTCATTTGCACGTTGGTTTTGTTCATTTCCTTGTAGGTCTCGTTCATTTCCTTGTAGGTCTTGCTTATTTCCTTATAGGTCTTGACCTTTTCTAGGAGCCTCTTGAGAAGCCCTATAACCGTGTTTTTGAATTCCATGTCCAGTCATGTTTTTTCCTCCATTTCTTTCACATCTGATTTCTTTCCATGTCTCTGCATGGTGGCTGCTTCCCTGAGTTGGTCAATTAGCTTTGTGTGGTAGATGTCCTACAAGGGACAGTGGCTCAGCCTCCCCAGTTACCTGAGGTGGATATGGGTTGCACAGTCTTGCTGAAGTTAAGCTCAGGTTAATCGTTTTTAGCACTTGGAGGGGTTGACCTCCAGGCCAATTGTCTGTGAAGTTCAGCTGTGCTCAGGTTGGATGGGCGGAGTCTCCGGGCCAAGCAGACAGTGTCAGCTCTGCCCTATAACATTTCATTGTTATAGGGCAATGGCCGCCAGCACCTCTGAGAGAGAGCAGCTGCCGAGCTCCACCCATTGCCAGACAATTCAGACTCTCCCCAAATGAGTCTGCACACCCAATGCCTCACCCAGGGTCGCAAAACAGTATGGTTTCCCGACTGAGAGAGCAAGTCACGAGTGCTCTCTGAGCGGTCACGCAGCTGCACTGTTCCCAAGTTCACGTGCACTCCGCACAAGCTTGCCTTCTCCACAAGCCGGCAGACCCCTGCAGCACCCGAGCTTTAGCGTGCCCTCCCACTGTCCAGTTTCTACCTCCTATGATAGTGGGTTCCCTGGTCTTTGCCCAGCGATTGAGAATCAGTCCAGTGGGACGTCTTTGTCTCCCCATTTGAGAAAACTGGCCGGTTTTCAGCCGCCCGCCCTAACCGCTGGCGCACGCGCTCCAAACCTTTCTCCGCGCAAATCTTCAGCACTGTCTGCCGCTGCTCCTCCAAGTCACAGTGTCTTATCTTCACTTTTATTTGTGGAATTTTCACTCAGCCAGCTTTCTGGTGATTCTGGATGGTGTTTGTTCTTTCGTTAAGTTGTAGTTTTAAATTGTTGTGTATGATGGCAAGATAGGTGTTTTACCTATGCCGCCATCTTGGTGCTCCTCAAGTTGCTAATATTTCTTTAACATTTAGATATATTGGCTAGTCAATCAAATGTTATTAATAAAAGTAAAACAATTTTAAGCCTGTTTATAATTTTTGTCTCAGAAATATGATCTACATCTTATTCAGACCAGGCTGCTATAGCAAGATGAACTGGGTGACTTATAAACAATATTTATGTCACAGTTCTGTAGGCTGGAAGTCTAAGATCATGCTACTGATAGATTTGGTGATTGGTGAGAGCCCAATTCCATCTTTTTGTTGTGTCCACACTTAGCATAAAGGATGAGGGAGCTCTTGGGCCTCTTATATAAGGCCATTAGGTCTATTCACAAGGGCTCCACTCTCATGCCCTAAACACCTCCCCAAGGCTGAACCTGCTAATAGCATCACAGTGAGCATGGGGGTTCAACTATAAATTTTTGGGGGTGGCACAAATATTTAGTCCATAGCAGTCTGTATTAGAAGGACAATGTTTTTAATGTACCAGCTAATAGGCTATCTCCAGGTTTCCTAAGAACTGTTTGTTGAAATTAGTCACACTGGCGACTTTTAAATTAATGAGTTATTTTCTTATGTCTAGAGTTGTTCATTCAGGATGCTGCTGCTGCAGAAAACAGGAGACAGTGGTATGCTGGAGCTCCTCAGACTCTGCTGCGGATGATGGCAGCGGCTGATGTCATCTCCACCTGCCCCACCAGGCCTGAGGGTGAATTTAGATCAGTTGGCATAAATGGCCAGCAAGAGAGATCAAGGCCCCAAATGCAGCTAGCGCTCTCCATGACCTGATAGTTCTCACTTTTAGTACAATCGCTATAGATTTGGTATCAAATGCCTTCCAAAGATACTGTTTTGGTTCCTCCACTTGTTCTAGAGAAACTTCTTGCTAATTATCCTAGACATTTGACTATCATCGCCATGAGAAAGTCAGTGAGGAACGATCCAGAATTCCTCCTTCCTCACAGTGAGAGAGAATATACTACACGAAAGGGCAGGCAACTTGATTTGCCTACAAATGCTAGCCAATAACTTTGGTACACTTTCTTGAAGGGTTGTTTTTTTTAATCAATAAAATTGGAATTAAAATAGTAGTTATCCCATAAGATTTAGAGAGGTAATAGTGCAAAGATAACATTTAAAATTGATTTGTAAACCAATGTGTTATTTAAATGTTAGGAGTGTTTAGTATGTGATGAAACTTTCAATCTAAATTCATCATTTACATTTGAGCTCTGGCATCGTTTTTCCTTAGGAGATGTTTACAGCAGAATCTAGGTGTTACCTTTAAAGGCAGTAAAGATTTTTATTACTTATTTTCTATGTTTTTAGGGCTGGGGGAGAGCCAAAATTTATAGCCATGTTATAAGTTAAAGTATGCAAGTATATAACTGAAATTAGTAATTATAAGTGTATGAACTGGCATACACTGAGTGGTCAGATTATTATGATTATATATATAAAAGAGCAATATCCAAATTGACCATACCTCTGCTACAACCACAAGCCATGCCCACTAGCCAATCAGGAGCAAGTATGCAAATTAACCATGCCAAGATGGCTGCAGCCATGGAGTGAGCAGGAGGCATGGGTTTCCCTGGCAATGGAGAAAGCCAAGCTTCCTGCACACCCTGGCAAGCCCAGGCCTCTGCTCAAGGCTACAAAGTTTCAATTATAGAAGATGAATAAATCCCAACAAAAATGGCTGCAGCCATTCCTCCCTGGCGATAAATCCCAGATACCAGGGCCTCCCCTTGGGTTGCTGGGGGGCATGACTGGTCTGCAAATCACCACAGGCCCCTAGCCCAGGCTGCCCCATGCCCCAAGGGAACTCCTACCCTGATTCAGGACACCCTTCAGGGCAAACCAGCCAGCTCCCATCTGTGCACCAGGCTTCTATCCTACCTAATAAATCCTATATAATAAAAGAGTAATATGCAAATTGACCATCACCCCAACACAGAAGATGGCTGCCCCTACTTGGACACAAGATAGCCACCACAAGATGGCCAGCAGGGGAGGGCAGTTGGGAGGGATCAGGCCTGCAAGGGAGGGCAGTTGGGGGTGATCAAGCCTGCAGGGGAGGGCAGTTAGGGGTGACCAGGCTGGCAGAGGAGTGAAGTTGGGGGTGACTGGGCCTGCAGGGAAGGGCAGTTTGGGGGGACCCAGGCTTGCAGGGGAAAGCAGTTAGGAGTAACCAGGCTTACAGGGGAGGGTAGTTAGGGGCAATCAGGCTGGTAGGGCAGCAGTTAGGCATCAATCAGGCTGGCAATGGAGTGGTTAGGGGGTGATCAGGCTGGCAGGCAGAAGCAGTTAGAGGCAATCAGGAAGGCAGGCAGGTGAGTAGTTGGGAGTTAGCAGTCCTGAATTGTGAGAGGGATGTCTGACTGCCCGTTTAGGCCTGATTCTACTGGGATTGGGCCTAAATGGGCAGTTGGACATCAAGGGATGCCTGGTAGGATTGGGCCTAAAAAGGGCAGTCGGACATCCCTTGAGGGGTCCCAGATTGGAGAGGGTGCAGGTTGGGCTGAGGGACACCCACTATCCCCGTGCATGAATTTGTGCATGGGTGGAATCTGGCCAGCCTGGCCAGGGGGTTGGAGCATGGGCAGTTGGTCAGCCTGCCTGCTGTTCGAATTCCTGGTCGAGGGGACAATTTGCATATTAGCCTTTTATTATATAGGAAAGATATACTCTGAGTGGCCAGATTATTGTGCATTCAGAGATCATAATAATTTGGCTACTCAGGGTATTTTTACTATTACAAAATACTCAATTGATTAAACTTTCAAGAAAAGGTTTGCAAATGTACAATTTGATCCATTCTAAGTCAATGATTCAATAAGAGGGAAATCTAATTTAAAACAAGCAAATAGAATAGAGCAAAAAGAGACTCTCCTACCCACCATCTATGTGCCAAAGGTCACTAAACTTTTCTGTATCTCAGTTTTCTTACTAATAAAGTGAGTGTTGGGGTGAGATTATCTCCAAGGTTCTAACAACATTCTGTGATTTTATGAAACTCAAATGAAGAAGCATTTTTCTTTTTAATAACACAGTCTCCTCTCCAGATGTCCAAGAGATGGTGATCAGTGGCATTCCAGAAAACAGGAAACAGTGGCGGCATGAAGCTCCAGAAACTTTAATGAATCTTTTGGCAGCAGCACATCTAACAAGTAGCTTATTTTCTGCCAAAGAAGGAGAATTTGGTATGTATTTTATCTTTAAGAATATAACCAGTCCCCTGGGGAAGTCTGTCAAAGAGTTGTAAATGCAGAAAGGGGATAAAAGAACCTTTAGCCTGGAGAAAGAACTGGGCGGCTGGCCGTCTCAGCCTTTTCAGAAGCTGATTTGCTTTGTACAAGCCTGTTCTAAACGCCATTAACAAAAGACCTGAATTCTGGATAGAGGGGGGTAATTTTGTTTAATGTGATCAGTTGACAGCTGATGAAAAGTTAAGTAAGGAAGACTATTGTGATGAGGTAGTATTGATTAGCTTTAAACTGAGTCAGTTTATTTCTGACAGCTATTCACTGGATTCAATTTATGATTTTATGGGCAATAAAAATACATCTTAATACGAATAATGTTTTGGCTTTTGGGGTTTTGCCTCCAATTTTTAGCAGGATTATGCTTGTGTTTAATTTAAGGGAAACCAACCATCATTTTCTAAAGTGTGAGGGCATTCCTGTCACAATGGGAATGTGTCCTCTGTCGGACATGCAGGTGTAAACTGCTGAAAGAGAAGTTGGGGGCAGGGAGGTATCCAACAAGGGGCCTCTGCACAGGTGGGACCTGGTGTTGCAGAGATGCAAGCTTGTGGCCGCAAGGAGGCCCAGAAACAAACCAGATAGTAACTGAGGCTAGTAGATGCTCATAAAGTTAAAGACCAATACAGGAAAATATACAACCCTAAGCATAATACAAGTTAACTGATTATTCATGAAGAGTGGGTCTGCCAGCTTGTGAAACCCAGATAGCACAGTCGTTGTGAAATCTGTGAAAACTGAGATCTTGAACACAAGATTTGAATGAGAAGAAAAAGGGACAGTGCAGGTGGGGAGGCCTTGCAGAGACACACAGGCCTGTGTTGGCGACTGAGAAACCTGTTTGACTAAAATCTAGGAGTTGGCATTATGACATATTGCTGTTTGAAACTGAAGAGAAGAAAGAGTAGTGCTTTCAAACTACAAACTGCATTTTAATTATCTGCTAATCTACTCCCTTCCCATATGACCTGGGGAAAAGTGTTGTCTTTACAAGTGTGGGAGGTGGCCAGAGGAAGTATTGAGCTGGCGGGCTTGGCCTGGAAGCAAAGGCCAGGGCCCCAGGCCAGTGGAGGGATGCTTCCCATTTTTCCCAGGTGCTGAGATGGAGACACAGCTGGCGGCTATGATGTCTCTCCTTATGTTTTCCCCTATGATTCTTGGAGAGAATTACAGAAAACTCTTCTTTTGATTTATCATGCCAAACTAATTAATGCATGACTTGTTATATTTTCCCATGGACAGTTTTACATTAGGCACACATGAGCAATCTGTTATGCCCAGAGTTCGGGGTCCCCAATAATCAACCACCAGGGAGCCTTTTCTCCGATGCAAGAGCAAAGAGTCTTTATTGGAACAAACCCGGGTGTGGCTCCCAGCCTCTTTCTGGCGCAGCAGCGAGACGAGAGAGCGAGCCCCCAGAGAACAATAGGTTATAAAGGGTTGGTCATTTGGGTGGGCTGAGGGAAGTGACATGGGTTACAGAGATTGGTCACTTGGGTCAGGGTTCTTCGGCAGGATCTGACAGCACAAAGGTCAGGAAGTGACCAGTACATTCTGAGGCTTTGAGCCCTCCCTCTGCCATTGTTTCCTGATTGGTCAGCAGGGATGCATAGGGAGCATCTTATGGTTTTAGCCTTATTAGGACCTAAGCTGTGTCCCTGGAGCTCCATTGGTCCACTCAGGCAGTGGTTGGGGGAGTTAGGACATTCCTGGGGTGTCTGTGGCCACTCCCAGCGGGGAAGGATGAGGGATCAGGCTGACTAGCTCCGCAAGATGGAGGATAGCCGGTTCTGCTTTGTCCTTTAAAATTCCTGTAACAAGTAGGATTAGAAATAGGAACTTGCTCCAAAAGTGGCAGAGCAAAATGCAGGTGTTTTCTTTTGTAACCTCCTGACATCACCCCCACTCTGGCTCTGCTTTGCTCTTTCAGCCTCGAACCCTGTTGGCCTTTTCTCATCTTTCCTATCCATGCAGGAATCCTGCCTACTTGGCCCTTGCCATCGTTTCTTCCTTCAGCTCACACTCCGAATCCCAGCAAGATAATCCTCCTAAAATGGATCACATCTCAACTTAAAATCCTACACTATATACCCCCTTCCCTCAGGATAAAATCCAGGCTCTGCAGACACTGAGCACCTTACAGGTTAGAAGGGCCCTCCCACAAAAGGCCCCTCCCAACGCCAAAGCTACTGGCACTTCTCTATTAGCATATCCCTCCCTCCTTTCGCCAAAATAATCTCAAGTAACATTGCACTCTAATGCAACCTTGTGCCCATTTCAGTCATTATGGTTTTTTTCCTTTTTACAATTTATTTATTTGTTACATACATGCCTAGAAAAATGGCTGGCAGGAAAAAAAAAACATGCTTCTCAGAGTGATGGGATTACTTAAATTTATTTAGTCATTATATTTTACTTTAAGTTAAAAAAATTAAATTCATGTGTCATTTTGTTTTATTGTCAGTTACCCTTCTCTTCCTACTTTCCCATCAACCACCAAATAGGGCTGTGAAAGGGGTTTGGAGTATAGATTTTTTTTTGGTGAATCTTTATTGTTCTGAGTATTACAGATGTCTCTGTTTTTCTCCCATTTGCTCCCCTCCCCCGGGTTCTCACCCTGCCCCAGGCCTTCACCATCCTGTTGTCTGTGTCCATAGGTCTTGCTTGCCTTGCCCCATTTATCTGAGGTTCCTCAGTCTGTTCCATGCTTCTAGGCCTCTGATTCTATTTTGTTTACCAGTTTATTTTGTTCATTATATTTCTTGTTTATTTTGATTTTTAGATTCAATTGTTGATAGATATGTATTTATTGCTATTTTATTATTCATATTTTTTATCCCTTCTCCTCCTCCTCCTCCTTCTTCTTCCTCTTCTTCAACATTTCATGTAATACTGGTTTGGTGGTGATGATTCCTTCAGCTTTTCTTGTCTGTGAAGCTCTTTATCTTACCCTCAGTTCTAAATTTGCTGAGTAGAGTAATCTTGGTAGTAGGTCCATGCTATTTATTCATCACTGAATATTTCTTGCCATTCCCTTCTGGCCTGCAAACTTTTTGTTGTGAGATCAGCTGACAGTCATATAGGTGCTCTCTTTTAGGTAACTAAGTGCTTTTCAAGATCCTCTCTTTGTCTTTAACCTTTGGCATTTTAATTATGATGAGTCTTGGTGTGGGCCTCTTTGGGTTCCTCTTGTTTAGGACTGGACTCTGTGCTTCCTGGACTTGTAAGTCTATTTCTTTCACCTGGTAGTTGCTAGTCATTATTTCTTCAAATAGGTTTTCAAGTTCTTCCTCTGTCTCTTCTCCTTCTAGCACCCCCACAATTTGATACCCTTGAGATTATTCCAGAGGCTCCTTACACTATCTTCATATTTTTGGACTCTTTTTTTTCATTTTGCTCTTCGGATTGGGTGCTTTTTGTTTCCTCATATTCCCAAATAGTTGATTTGACTCTCAGAATCTTCTACTCTACTGCTGAATCCCTATAAATTATTCTTTCTTTCAGTTAGTGTATGCTTAATTTCTGACTGGTCCTTTTTCATTTCTTTGACATTCTCACTAAGATCCTTGAGTAACCTTCTAAGCATGGCTTTGAACTCTGTATCCAGTAGAATTCTTGCTTCCATTTTTAAAATTTGTGACATGTTTCTTTGTCTCCACATTTTGGGTGCTTCCCTGTGTTTGTTTCTATGTATTACATAGAGCTGCTATGTCTCCTGGAATTGGTAGAGTGGCCTTGTGTACTAGGTGTCTTATAGGGCCCAGTGGCTCAGCCTTCTCAGTCACCTGATCTGGGCACTGTAGCTGCATCCGTGTGTGGAATTTGTGCACAGTCTTGTTGTAGTTGAACCTTGATTGCTGTTGGCATCACTGGGAGGCCAACTGGCTGTGAGGACCAACTGCAACAATAGCAGGAGAGCTGCTGTATAAGAGACACCCCTATAGAGCAGGACTTGCTTCAGTGGGGCTTTGGCGTTCACTGAGTCTACCTCTTGAGTGTGTCACTTATGAATGGATAAAATTGCAA
Organism: Antrozous pallidus; assembly: GCA_027563665.1. Lineage (NCBI taxonomy): Eukaryota > Metazoa > Chordata > Mammalia > Chiroptera > Vespertilionidae > Antrozous > Antrozous pallidus. The sequence continues at coordinate 5,640,331 of CM050519.1, forward strand.
TCTGGTATGGTCTGAAGCCAGCCAGCCAGGTGCACTGGCTGTAGAGCTATTAGGGAGGTGCAAAATCAGCCACTGCCAGGGCCACCTGGCAAAAGCTACAGAGAGATATGCATATAGCTGCTATTTGGTATTTATATTGGGTTTGGAGGTGCCCAGATGAGGTTCAGCTGTGAAGTAAGGCCGGCTGATGCTAGTGCTGGGACTTGGGCCTTTCATTGATAGCTGGGGGCACTCTGACACCAGTTTCAACTCGTTTGAGAGATTATAGCCAAGTGAAGCCAGAGCCAAGAGAGGCCATTCTTATGGAAAGCTCCTGCAAACAGCTGGGACTGAAAATGGGTAGGGTGGGGTCTCACAAAGTCACCAGGGGAGAGCAACTGGTGTGAATCAGGCTGATGGATACTCAGATTTGACTGCCAGTCAGCTTTGCAACAGGGGAGTTCCCAGCACAGGAACAGTGACCCCTTCGAACACTCCTGCCTGGGAGAAAGCCTTCCTCGAGTGCCTGCCCCCATACCAAACAATCCAGTTCTTCCCATTATGTGTCTTGGTCTCCCAAAGCCTCCTGGTGCTGGGAGTCTGATACTTTCATGGAACACCTGGGTCTCCAGCTGCCTGTGTCACTCAGCCAAAATCCCTGTTGGTTTTTATAGTCTGTAGTTGTAGGGACTTCTCTTCCCAGCTGGAACCCTGGGCTGGGAGCCTGGTGTGGGGCTGGGATCTCTTGTTCCTCACAGGAGGCATCTCCAGAGATGATCTCTCTCCTGATGAACAAAATGGCACATGTGTCAGACCAGCCTGTTCCGTGCCTCCACCCTTCCTATCAGTCACAATGTGCTTTCTTCTTTACTTCTTTAGGTGTAGGACTTCTATTCAGCCAGCTTTCATGTGGTTTTGAATGATGGTTAATCAGTATTTTAGTTATAATTTTGATATGGTTGTGGGAGGTGACGAGTGCAGGCATTTACCTATGTCGCCATCTTGGTTTTTCTAGTAGATTCTTAATAAGTATTTTTTGAATGAGTGAGTGAAAGAACCTGCAACTTGATTAATATGCTTCTCTTTAATCCAAAAAATGCTAAGTCCTTAAATTTATCAACTGTCTTCTGTTAGCTGCCTCTAACAATTTCACATTAAGTAGTCTCACACTCACGCCCGGCCCTGGCCCACCCCTCCATGCTTGCTGGCCACCTCACGCAAGCCTTGGCCCTGCCCCACTCTGCTCCTGAGTGGCTGGTGGGCATGGCTGTGGGTGTAGCCAAGGTGCGGTCAATTTGCATACTACTCTTTTATTAGATAGGATATTAAGGCATGTGATTGCCAATATTAGTATTATTTATTATCAAGTTGGGTAGGAAAATTATGGTGGAAGAGTAAATAGGTAGAAAAAATATAACATTCAAATGTTAACTAAAAGAAAAATTCCCATAAGGCAAGTAGCATAAATTTAGATAAAGAACAACTTTTCAGCCTTAGCTGGTTTGGGTTAGTAGATGGAGCATCAGCCTACAGACTGAAGGGTCCTAGGTTTGATTCTAATCAAAGGGGACATGCCTGGTTTCGGGCTTGATTCCCAGTAGGGAGCATGTAGGAGGCTGCCGAATGATGATTCTTCCTCATCATTGATATTTCTCTCTCTCCCTCTGCCTTCCTCTCTGAAATAAATAAAAATATATTTAAAAAAGAACAACTTTTCATAATTAAATGTCAATACAGCAGAAAAATAATGATCTTAAGTTTGTACATACCTATTAACACAGTGTCAAACATATAAAGCAAAAATTGGTAGATCTAACAAAAAATAGACAAATCCAACTCTTACTGAATAAATGTAACGTCTTTCTCATTAGTGATTGTACAGACAAAACGTTTTAGGATATAGAAGATTTATTTTTTATTTTATTTTATTTTTTTATTTTAAATATATTTTATTGATTTTTTACAGAGAGAAAGGAGAGGGATAGAAAGTCAGAAACATCGATTACCTGCCTCTTGCACATCCCCTACTGGGGATGTGCCCGAAACCAAGGTACAAACCCTTGACTGGGATTGAATCTGGGACCTCTCAGTCAGCAGGCCGACGCTCTATCCACTGAGACAAACCAGTTTCGGCAGATATAGAAGATTTTAAAAAGATTTTATTGATTGATTGATTTTAGAGAGAGATATATAGAGAGAAACATCGACTTGTTGTTCCACTTATTTATGCATTTATTTGTTGATTCTCCTTTGTGCCCTAACTAGGAATCCAACCCGTAATCCTGGCTGATCAGGAAGATGCTCTAACCAACCTAGCTACCTAGCCAGGGCAGTGAGTAGAAGATCTGAACAACAGAATTAATGAACTTGACATGATTGACTTATTTAGAACATTACTGTGGCAGAAAGTACACATGTAGCATTTATCGGTACTTTTCAAAGTTGGACCATAAAACCTTATATCAATAAATTTTTACCTCATTTAATACTCAGGCCATATTCTACTTTCTCAAAAATGTTTTTACATCTGATAGTCCAAAGCAGTGTCTTCTCAAGAGACAATATCTCATGTGAGAAACATTTCACTCACGTCTCCTTTAAGTGAGCACAGCTCTCCCTCCCCACCCTTTGTTCATGACACGGATTCGTATTGATAGATAGCGTGATGTAGGAACTAACTTTAATTTTTTATCCAAATTGCCAACTTTCCAAAACCACTTATTGACTAATGATTTTCATATTGGCTGAAAATTCATTTTATTTTATCCTTATATATTCTTGGATCCATTCCTAGGTATTTCTGCTTTATCGATACATAAATGTAATTGCCAAACCCATATCATTGTTTGATTTTTCTTTTAGAATGTTTTTCTTACTATGATAGTATAAATTTCCTCGGTCAAAATGTTTCAAGGGTATATTGTGCTAGTGAAGAGGAAACAAAGCAAAAAATGTAAACACTTACATTTTCATTTGGAATACATAAAGGTTATTTTTACATCAGATTCTATCTGCAGTATATTATCAGGCGGCATTGAATAATGGTTAATAATGGGTTTTATATCTAGACAAATCTGGTATAATTTCTGGCTCTGATACTTCCAATAAGATAGCCAATCTTTCTTCATTTTCCTCCTTTGTAAAATCAGAATTAAGATGGTACCAACTTCAAAGGTTATTGTTTGTAAAGTGTCTAGCAAATTGCCTGAGTAGGTACTTAATAAGTTACAGCTTTTAAAATAGTGGCCAAGAATACTGGTTCTGATGCAGGTTCCAACTAATTATCATGTGATCTTAGGTCAGTCACTTAACTCTTCTGTGCCTCAGTTTCCTTAAATTCACCAATTCTGAGATGCATATTTATCCTCTTTTTCCTTTTAATGTTTCTGATATTGGGACACAGCATTCAGTCAATGATGTTTTATAGTTATTGTAGACCAGGCAATATTTCTGACGTATTATTATCTGGACTTCAGTGAACATTAAAACTTGTACAATGGGTATCAGTGGGTAACTGTTTTCATGGAGACTAAAATGAAATACTCGTTTGATCCTTAGGAACCAGATGGAATGGAGTGCACAGAGGGGGTGAAGAGGTAATTAGATGTAGTAGATTACAAAAATAAGCATCATCCATCATTCTTACCTGTATCCATGGTTTTTGCAATAGGGCTGCAGCTCCTCCATCATTAACTTTTCCCCCCTCTTCCTTTGAATCTCAACTGGTCTTGTGATTTTTCTTCAGTAAATAGAATGCAATGGAAGTGGTGGTGCACCAAGTCTAAGTATTTAAGGAACTTCTGTTTACTTTTGGAAGCCTGTCTCGCTTTCAACTATCTTGGGTTGAGAGACCATGTGAACAGAGGAACAAGCCATCTAAGCGAGGCCATACTAGACTGGCCAGCCTCAGCTCACCTCATAAGTGACTGCAGATGCATGAATAGGCCCAGCTGATACCAGAAGAGCCAACTAGTTGAACCCAGCCCATGTTACCTAACTACAGAATTGTAACCTAAATATAAACCATTAAGTTATAGTTGTTTATTATTCTGCAACCACCAGATCAACCTGGAACTCTATGCTTCCAACATCTACCTGCCCATGTCTACTACTTTGACCATGAAGATATAGCTTTAACTAATGTAGACATACAAAATTCCCAAAGTTGTATGTAGTTAAAAGTAGCCCAGTTCTACAAGATTTTAAAGCCAGTTAAAAGCCAGCATCTTTGGAAAAAACCAAGATGGTGGCATAGGTAAACACCTAGGCTTTTACCCTGCACAACAATTCCGAGAACAGAACTGAAGGAAAGAACGGACACTGTCCAGAACCACAGGAAGGCTGGCTGACTAGAAGAATGAAATTGGAGGGTCATAGAAGAGCACACGGATAATCAGAGCTTCTACAAAGCCCAAGAAAGGTGGAGACTTGTGCGTGGGAGAGGACGGGGTGTCTGAACCTGGCAGGGGTGCTCTGGCGAAAAGGAGTCAAAAACTCCAGACTGCGCTGAACCCAGTTTGGTTTGCACTCAAAACCCGGGGGAACCAGGCCCTTACGGGGAGAACCTGGATTGTGGGCGGAATCCCAGGGGAAGAGCCAGACCTCCAGAGACGGCGCAAGTGCTCACAGTGAGGGCGTTCTGTTGACTGTGGCTGGCGTCTGGTGGAAGGAAAAGGAGTTCTGATTGCACTGAACCCAGGTGTCAGGCAAAAATCTGAGATTCCGGATCCATGGGGGCTGGGCGTTCTGATGGCAGGCAGAATTAGAGGGCACCTTTCTCACAGAGGTGCCTGTGGCGATTGCCTGCAGATGCTAGGACCCAGTGACCTTGTGGGCCGGGGCTGACTGGAAGCCAAGACTGTTGGCTGCACCCTGAAACTCCACCCCATCTAGAAACTCCACCCCATCCAAACTGAGCACAGAGACTTTGGCAAGTTTGCAAGTCCAGGCGCATAAGGCTGGCTCCTAGAGTAGACACAGCTGATCCTCACAGTCAGTTGGCCTGGAGGTCAATTCCTCCCAGTGATACCAACAACAAACAAGACTTATCTGCAACAAGGCTGTATACACAGTCCACAAAGGGGTGCACCAAGAGTGTCCACCTCAGGTAACAGGGAAGGCCGAGACACCAAGCACACAAAGCTACTCGACCAACTCAGGGAAGCAGTGAAAATGGGGAGAGAAAGAAAAAGATCACAAACAAAAGAAATGGAGGAAAACAAACGACTGGATATAGAGTTCAAAACCACAGTGATAAGGTATTTCAAGAGGCTCCTAGAAAAAGCCGATAAGCTCAGCGAGAACCTCGAGGATATGAAAAAGGACCAACTAGAAACTAAACATACAGTGACTAAAATAAAAAATATTTTACAGAAACCCAACAGCAGACTAGAGGAACACAAGAATCAAGTCAAAGATTTGAAATACCAAGAGGCAAAATCCACTCAGCCGGAAAAGAAAAAAGAATCCAAAAATTTGAGGATAGTGTAAGAAGCCTCTGGAACAACTTCAAACGTACCAACATCAGAATTATGGGGGTGCCAGAAGAAGAGAGAGAGCAAGATACGGAAAACATATTTGAAGAAATAATGACTGAAAACTTTCCCCAACTGGTGAAAGAAATAGACTTACAAGTCCAGGAAGCACACAGAACCCCAAGCAAAAGGAATCCAAAGAAGACCACACCAAGACACATCATAATTAAAATGCCAAGAGCAAAGAACAAAGAAAGAATATTAAAAGCAGCAAGAGAAAAACACTTAATTACCTACAAGGGAGCACCCATATGCTTGTCAGCTGACTTCTCAACAGAAAATATGTAGGCCAGACAGGAGTGACAAGAAATTTTTAAAGTGATGAATAGCAAGAACCTACAGCCAAGATTACTCTACCCAGTAAAGCTATCATTCAGAATTGAAGGTCAGATAAAGAGCTTCACAGATAAGAAGCTAAAGGAGTTCATCAACACCAAACCAGTATTACTTGAAGTGCTGAAAAGTATTCTTTAAGAAGAAGAAAAAAGTGTCTGCTTCAAACTAGAGCATGGATGGAACTGGAGAACATTATGCTAAGTGAAATAAGCCAGTCAAAGAAAGATAAGTATCACATGAACTCACTCATTTATGGAATACAATGAACAACATAAACTGATGAACAAAAACAGATGCAGAGATAGAAAAGCATTGACTGTCAAACCTCAGAGGGATGGTAGGGGAGGGCAAGATTAAGGGGAAGAGATCAACCAAAGGACTTGTGTGCATGCATATAAACCTAATCAATGGACACGGACACCAGGGGGTGAGGGCATAAGTGGTGATGGGGGAAGGGGGTTGGAAGGAGTAATTGGTGATGAGGACACATATGTAATACTTTAATCAATAAAGAAATTTAAAAAAACAGCATCTTCAATTTTTGTGAATTCCTTTAGTTTTTTTGTGTGGATTTTTAAAAAGAAAATCTGTCTCAATAATGCTCTTGATTGCAACAAGGTTGAAATTAGAAAAAAACAACACAGACATCAATGACAAGAATATGAAAAGATGCTCAACATCACTAATTATCAGGGAATTTTAAGTCAAAACCACAAATTGATATCAACTCATACCCATTCAGACGGCTGCTATCAAAACCATTTATGATAATAAAAGCATAATATGCTAATTAGACCAGATGTCCTTCTGGATGTTATTCCAGATGACCTTCCAGATGAAGCTGGGGCTGTAAGTGAAGCCCAGGATTCAAAAAAGTTTAACTAATATATAAAAGAATAAATAATTCAGAGGATTAAGACTCTGAATGTGAAGAATTTTAGTTATACCATATCCAATCTGTTTTACTTATATTTTCCTTTTTATGGGTATAAAAAGTAATATAAGATAAAAAATACATGCTTAGAAAATACTAAAAGAGGTCTTAAGGGTAAGAAAACATTGTGTCATTTTATTGGCAACATTTTCCTTTTTATAGGTGTATAAAATTGTTGAGATGCTGCATTGCCACAAGGAAACAAAATATTGTACTAGTCTGATAATTTTTCCAAGAGAAAAAAAATTACATTTAAAATAACAATAAATCACCCCATCCACCAAAAAAGATAAAGTTGTATGTGTGTTGTGTTTTGAGTTTTCTTTGTAGACATTAATGATTAAAGCTAATAATGAGCTGAAGACTAATTTTCTAGTGAAGAATAGGATGGTCCAATAATATTGATAATTCTTAAGTTATTACAACACAAGATTAAAACTTATTTTTATACAATCAAAACATCTACTCCCAAAGTGGGGAGTATTTTCTGTTTATCACTGATCCTTTTCCCCCTCACTTTTTTTTGTCTTATTGTATTGCCTACTAGTTTCAGTACAATGCTGAAAATAGTTGGGATGTCAGTTGTCATCCCTTTCTTATTTGTTTTAAAACTTTAAAAGGTTTTAACATTATGTTTGATGTTTATTACATGGTTTTGGTACCCTTTTCAGGTATATTGACTGGATGCTTTAATCTCCCTGTCATTTCTTTTAACAGTGGGAACATTAAAACAATGGCTTCCTAAAGAAAATGAAGGGAAGGTGGAAATGGCCTCTGGCACTGAAGTAGATGATGAACAACTAGAACCAAGATCTGATGATGATGATGATGATGATGATGATGATGATGATACGTAAGTAGGTCATATCCAGATGCCTAAATGGAAGTAGAAAGTGGAAATACTGTTGTAGATACATAGAAGATAGCCCCAGAAACCTAGCTAAGAAGACCAGGCTTTACTATATAGATGGGTTTGTTTGTGGGCTCTCTCTTTGTTTCCAATGGCATTGTTCCCTATCCCTATCTCAAGTTCTGTCTTAATTACTGTGGCTTTATCATACCTTTTGATATCTGGTAGGGCTAGTCTCATGTTGTAGTCTCCACATCTTTTTTAAACTTATCTTAGCTATTGTTGCCCTTTACTCAGCATATACATCTTTGCATTCTCTTGTGAAGTGTCATGAAAAACTTTGTTGGGATTCTGATAAAGAATGACATTACATTTGTTAATTTATGGGAATTAACATCTTCATGATTATAGATCTTAGTACCCATGAATATAGTATAACTCTCTGATCATCTGTTACGTCTTTTTAAAAATATTCTTCAGTATTTTTGTATTTTCTTCATTGTTCTGGTGCCACTTAATTTTTGTCATTATTGCCATTATTAATGGGGTAACTTTTCTCTTGTGTTTTCAATTTGGTTATTACTAGTGTATACACTACTATTGATGTTGTATGCTGTAACTTTTTAAAAAAATATATTTTATTGATTTTTCTTAGAGAGGAAGAGATAGAGATAGAAAGTCAGAAACATCGATGAGAGAGAAAGATCGATCAGCTGCCTCTTACACATCCCCTGCTGGGGATGTGCCCACAGCCATGGTACATGCCCTTGACTGGAATCGAACCTGGGACCTTTCAGTCTGCAGGCTGACGCTCTATCCACTGAGCCAAACCGGCTTCGGCGTGTATGCTGTAACTTTAATGAACTCTCTTATTCTAAAATTTGGAGTTCTTTTAATTTTTAAAACTGTATTATAATTTATCTTTTTGTTGTTGTGAATCATCATCCAAGGATACTTTTTTCCATTGATTTTTTAGAGAGAGTGGAAGGGAGAAAGGGAGGATAAGAGAGAAACATTGATGTGAGAGAGACACATCAACTGGTTACCTCTCACATGCACCCCAACCAGGGCTGGGGAACCTGCAACCAAGGCACATGCCTTTGACCAGAATCTAACCCAGCACCCTTCAGTCCAAGGGCTGATGCTTTATCCACTGAGCCAAACCAGCTAGGGCATAATTTACTTTTAAAATATGTAAAATATTCATGTGGTTCCAAATTCAAAAGGTAAACTCTTTTCATAGTCTGCCTACTGTCTCTACCTCTGCAACACAATTCCTCTTCCCAGAGTCACTAATCTTCTGTGCATAGTTCTCCTGAGTAATTCTATTAAAATGTAAGTGAATATGTATCTTATATATGTGTGTGTATTCATTTCCTTTTTTATATAAACAGTTTCCTAGTGTACATATTATTGTGAAACTTCCTCTTTTTTCCTTAACAGTGTATCCTGAATATATATATTGAATTTCCAGAACAGCAAAGTATCAGGTCAAGAGTATGGGGGTGTGTGTCTTCTCACTTTCCTTTTAAAGATTAAATGGGTATTAATAAATATGATAAAATTTGCTAAACACAAGTTCAGGTAAACAGAATAACATTCTCTTAACGTTGGTTATCTTTCTTAGAAAAATCAGAGTGGTAGGATAATTTATTATCTGGGTGAAAATGCAACTTGCTCAAGTAGGGGTGGAGTATGAGAAGGGAAGCTAATTTTCATATGTATTCTTCAGTGTTTTGATATCATGAAGTTGATTTTTACTGTTTATTATTTCAGAAATTTTGAAGAATCTGAAGATGAATTGAGAAATGAAGTAGTAGAGTCCCTGGGAAAACTCACTACTTCCAAAGAGGAGGGGAAAAAAGAAGAGGTTTCTGGTTCCTCTGAGGACACTGAAAAGTTAGGAGAAATATGCAGAATTAAATGAAGGTTTGGAGAATATTTCTACTCCATCTAATGATACTAAGAAACATCAACAACTAGTCAAAATATACAAGTGTGATTATTGTACATTTTCTTAAGCAGTAAGTTAGTATAAGTTAACCAAAGTATCTGTTTGGGTACAAGTCATAAATACTCATCTATAATAATGAAAGTGTAATATGCTAATTAGGCCAGACAGCTAAACGACCTTCCAGATGACCTTCCAGGCAAAGCCAGAGCTGTGAGGCCTGAGTTAAGCTGCCACAGCTGCGAGGACAGAGCCCCCTGCACATATTTTGTGCACCAGGTTTGTGCATAAGGCTTTCCCAGTAATCCCAAGAATTTACTAATTTTTGTCTCTAAATGTAAACAGTAGAATTTTTTTGAGTGTAAAAACTAATATTTTTATTTCAAAATTTCTATTTAGAAATTTTGCAGATAATATATGTGGTAGGCAGAGTAATGTGCCTACCCCCTTCCCAAATGTGAATGTATTATGTTAAATGCAAAAGGGAATTAAAGTTGCAAATGGAATTAAAGTTGCTAATCAGCTGACCTTAAAATAGGGAAGTTATCTTGGATTATCCAAATATGCCCAATCCTATATAATAAAAGCCTAATACCTAAATTATCCCCTTGGGTGGTTGTTCCATCAGGAGTTCGACTGGGAGACAGGGAGTTCGACCACTCACTATGATGTGTGCTGACCACCAGGGGGCAGCGTGGAGCATGGTGGGTGTTGGCAACATGGTGTTGGCAATAGGTGTGAGTGGGGGCCCACTGGCCCCGTAGTGACTAGCAGCGGTGGCAGGGGGTGGGGCTGCTGTCTGGCTCCCTGGTGCTGAGGGAGCCAAGTAGGGGGCCTGGCCCCAACTCATTGCCCTGCAGATGGTGACCAGCAGATGCAGGCCCTGATCACCTGATCTGGGCTGGGCCCCAGGCTGGGATGGGAAACTGGGAGTGGATGGTGGCAACCAACCTTCCACAGAACCCAGGCAGGGGGCTGAAATCTCTTCCTGTCTACCTGGGGGTGGTGGTGACAGGGAAGGAGTGTGGTGAGAATGCAGGGTATCCACTGAGCTCGCTCTTATTGGACGATGCCAAGGCTTGTGAGCTGGGGAAGCCCCCATGGTCAAGTACTGGGTGCCCACGAGGAGTCCACCCTGCACCTATATGGCCTCTTCTGGGTAAGCCAGGCTGCAGTCACTGGGACCTCAGTGGCTAGTCGGGCTCCCTAGGGCTTTGCACAGGAACTGGTCTATGAGGCCAACTGGGAGAAAGCATGCTGCCCACCTGGCTTCCATGTGGCACCACTGGGTGGCCCAGAGGCCCAGGCTGTGCCCTGTCCTGCGGCATCCGGCCATGCTCACCACATCTCAATGTGGGGGTTCAGGTACTATTACTCAGGCAGAGGGGGGTGAGCAGGGGCCCAGGCGCTGCCCAGGGCCCAGAGGTCAGCTGGTACCTGCCCATCTACACCAGATGCTCACTGGCCAGGCCTAGGCATCGCAGCCATGCATGAATTTTGTGCACCAGGCCTCTAGTGTAATCATAAGTCTTTAAAAGTGGAAGAGGGAGACAGTAGAATCAGAGAGTTGGCAGTGGAGAGGGAGCTGGCCTGATGCTGCTGGCTTTGAAGATAGAGGGAAAGTCCAAAGCCAAAGGAAGCAGGCAGCCTCTAGAAACTGGGACAGGCAGGGAAAGGATTTCCCCCCAAAGCTCTGCCAACACCTTGACTTTAGCAGTGACATCCACTTTAGGCTTCTGACCTTTGGAACTCTACGTAAAATAATAAATGTGTGTTGTTTTAAATTGGTTTATGGTAATGTTAAGATAGCACAGAAAACTAACACAAAATCATTTAAAATAATGAATTTGCCATTTATAAAACTGTGATTTTGAAATTTCTTGTTATATTGAATACACTTGTTTGAAACTGATGTTGATATGGGAGTAAGGCAATTGAGCAAGAAGGGGAACAAGACATGCCTTTAATTATACATCATATAATCATTTTATTATGTCATATTGAATTATTTTCCAATAGTTTCAAATGTATAGGTTATAAGCCCTTATAATGGTCTTTTTATATGTAGTTCTGAGCATAGTGCCAGAAATGTTTTTAAATGAGTAAATAAATGCTAATACAATTTCCTCAGTAAGACTGCAAACTTTTTGTCAGGAAAGGAGAATTTTTTGTATTGAACATGTGCTTGGAGCATAATAGATATTGATTCATCTGCCTCTAAAGAGGACAAGGTTCTTTTCTTTCTTCATCCTTACCTGAGGATATTTTTTCCATTGATTTTTGTTTGTTTGTTTGTTTTATTAATCCTCACCCAAGGATATTTTTTTTCATTGATTTTTAGGGAGAGTGGAAGAGAGAGGGAAAGACGGAGAGAGACATTGATGTCAGAGAAACACATTGATTGGTTGCTCCTGCACGCACCTTGCCCAGGGCCAGAGTGGGGTGGAGCCTACAACCAAGGTATATGCCCTCCACTGGAATTGAACCTGGGATCTTTGGGTCTGCAGACTGAGGCTCTATCTACTGAGAAAACTGGCTAGAGACTCCATTGATTTTTCTAGAAAGAGTATAAGGGAGGAACGAGGACAGAAAGAGAAACACAAAAGTGAAAAACACATACATTGATTGCCTCTCGAATGCACTCCAATTAGAGCTGGGGATGGAACCTATAACCTAGGTGTGTGTCCTTGACTGGAAATCAAACCTGCAGCCCTTCTGTTGTGCAGGTCAACACTCGCCAGGATTGGGTTGTTCTATTTCTAAGTGATAGAATTATGCCAGAAATATCTGCCCTATAATAAAAATAAAACCTAAATTACACATTGATACATTGCTGAACCAAGAAAACAAAGATGAGGAGGGGTTGGTCTGATTATTTTTAAGGTCTGCTTAATACTTCCATTTGTTATAACTTTATTAACTGCTAGAGGCCCAGTGCACAAAATTTGTGCATGGGGGTGTGTGTCCCTCAGCCTAGTCTGCACCCTCTCCAATCTGGGACCCCTCAAGGGATGTCCGATATCACTCTCACAATCCAGGACTGCTGGCCCCCAACTGCTTGCCTGCCTGCCTTCCTGATTGTTCCTAACTGCTTCTGCCTGCCAGCCTGATCACCCCCTAACCACTCCCCTGCCAGCCTGATTGATGCCTAACTGCTCCTCTGCCAGCCTGCTTGTCCCTAACTGCCCTCCCCTGTAGGCCTGGGTCCCCCCCAACTGCTCTTCCCTGCAGGCCCGGTCACCCCCAACTTCCACCCTCTGCTGGCCTGGTCACCCCTATTTGCCATCCCCTGCAGGATTGATTGCCCCCAACTGCCCTTTCTTACAAGCCTGGTCCCTCCCAATTGCCCTTCCCTGCAGCCTGATTGCCCATAACTGCCTTCCCTTGCAGGCCTGGTCCCTCCCAACTGCTCACCCCTGATGGCCATCTTGTGTCCACATGGGGGCAGCCATCTTGTGTTGGAGTGATGGTCAATTTGCATATTACTCTTTTATTAGATTGGATAGAGGCCTGGTGCATTGGTGGGGGCCGGCTGGTTTGCTCTGAAGGGTGTCCAGGATCAGGGTGGGAGTTCCCTTGGGGTGTAGAGTGGCCTGGGTGAGGGGCCCATGGTTGTTTGCAGGCTGGCCATGCCCCTCACGAATCCAAGCGGAGGCCTTGCTATTTGGGATTTATTTATCTTCTATAATTGAAACTTTGTAGCCTTGAGTGGCCTGGGCTGGCCAGGGTGTGCAAAAAGCTTGGCTTCCTCCATTGCCAGGGAAATCCAAGCCTCCTGCTCACTCCGTGGCTGTAGCCATCTTGAATGGGTTAATTTGCATACTTGCTCCTGATTGGCTGGTGGGTGTAGTGGAGGTATGGTCAACTTGCATATTATTCTTTTATTAGATAGAATAGGAAATGCATGTATCAGGATTCCTCTAGCTGTGGAATGTGTCCAGTCTTTATGCCTTTATTTTCCTGGTGATGCTTGATTGTTTTATATTTGGTATATAGTAATCGATTCTACCCTTTTAGGGAGAGTGCTCAGTATGGTCATATCATGATGCTGGGAACACTGAAAACTTTCTCACCATTGTGTTACTTTTAACTAGGTAACACCTATTCTGAGGGATTGGAGCATCCGTAACTCTACACCTCCTTCAGGGGTCAGTGTATACACATTTAATTTACTTTTAGGACAATATCTGGTTCAGATATATCTTCAGGTGATCTTCATTTTGTCTGAATAGTATTTGAAAGCATGGGAAATGCAACACAATTCCTAAAAATCCTCCAAATCCAAAGATCAGCCAATTATAGTATGCAGGAAAAAGAAAAGGAATGACTGTTTAAGGTCAATATTTAAGGACTAGAAGCCCAGCACACAAAATTCGTGCATGGGTACAGTCCCTAGGCCTGGCCTGTGATCAGGGCCATCTTCCCTGGCTGTCCACAGCCAGTCCCACTCCCCGCCGCCACCTACCCTGTTTCCCTTTTGCCATTGGGTGATCAATGCCTGACAGCCAGGGAAGGGAATGAGAGGTTGGCTGTTCCCACCCGCTTACCAGCCCAGTCCCTGCCACAGATCGCCCTGTGTGTGTGGGGTGATGGGCGGGGCGGGGACCTTGGCCTGGTACTGCTCACATCCCACGCCACCCACACCCGGATCCCCTTTCACCATCAGGCAATTGGAGCCTGCCAGCCGGGGACAGGGACCCAGAGTTGGTCGTGTGCCTCATAGTGACTGGTCCAGCAATTGTTCTGGTCGTCTTACATAGTCAATTTGCATACTACCTTTTTATTATATAGGATAGAGGCTTGGTGCAGGGGTGGGAACTAGCTGGCCTGCCCTGATGGGGGCTCTGGATCTGGGTGGAGGGTCCTCGCAGGTGGGCAGGGCTGGCTGGGGCGAGGGGCCATGGGGGGTTTGCAGGTTGGCCATGCCCCAATCAGTGTGGGTGTCTCCACTGGGGGCGGGGGGGAGGGGAAGCCAGCCTGAGAAAGGGGCCACCAGGGGTTTTCAGGCAGGACATGCCCCCTATCAGGGTGGGGGTCCTCCTGGGGGGCAGGTTGGCCTGGACAAGGGGCTGCGGTATTCTGGTCTCTGATCATTCTGGTCATTCCACTGTTTTGGTTGCTGGGCTTTTATTATAATAGGACTAGAGGCCTGGTGCACAAAATTCATGCATGGGAGTGGTGTCCCTCAGACCAGCCTGCACCCTCTCCAACCTGGGACCCCTCGAGGGATATCCGCTGGGATCGGGCCAAAATGGACAGTCAGGCATCCCTCTCACAATCCAGGACTGCTGGCTCCCAACTACTCACTTGCTTGCCTTCCAGATTGCCCCTAACCACTTCTGCCTGCCAGCCTGATCACCCCCTAACCACTCCCCTGCCAGCCAAATTGAAGTCTAACTGCTCCCCGGCCAGCCTGTTTGCCCCCAACTTCCCTCCTCTGCTGGCTCCCTAACTGCCCTCCCCTGCAGGCTTGGTCCCTCCCAACTGCCCTCCCCTGCAGGCCTGGGTCCCCCCAACAGCCCTTCCCTGCAGGCCTGGTTACCTCCAAACTTCCCTCCTCTGCTGGCCTGGTCACCCCTAACTGCCCTCTCTTGCAGGCCTGATTCCTCCCAACTGCCCTCCCCTGCTGGCCATCCTGTGGTGGCCATCTTGTGTCCACATGGGGGCAGGATCTTTGACCACATGGGGGCAACCATCTTGTGCATTGAAGTGATGGTCAATCTGCATATTACTGTTTTATTAGTTAGGATAGAGGCCTGGTGCATGGGTGGGGGCCAGTGGGTTTGCCCTGAAGGGTGTCCTGGATCAGGGTGGGGGTTTCCTTGGGGCATGGGGTGGCCTGGGCAAGGGGCCTGTGGTGGTTTTCAGGCTGGCCATGCCCCCCGGCGACCCAAGTGGAGGCCCTGGTATTTGAGATTTATTTATCTTCTACAATTGAAACTTTGTAGCCTAGAGCAGAGCCTAGCCTTCTGCTTGTTCCATGGTGGCAGCCATTTCTGTTGGAATTTATTTACTTCTATAATTGAAACTTTATAGCCTGGAATAGAGGCCTAGGCTGTCCAGGGATGCAGAAGCTTGGCTTCCCCCATTGCTGGGGGCAACCCTAGCCTCTGCTCTCTCCAGCTTCATGGCTGCTGCCATTTCTGTTGTGATTTATGTATCTTGTATAATTGAAACCTTGTAGCATTGAGTGGAGGCCTAAGCCAGCAAGGGCAGGCAGAAAGCTTGGCTTCCTCCATGCTGGGGAAACCTAAGCCTCCCTCCTGCTCTCAGTGGCTGTAGCCATCTTAGTTGGGGTTTATTTGCATATTTGCTCCTGATTGGCTGGTGGGTGTGGCTAGAGGGAGGAATGGTCAATTTGCATATTGCTCTTTTATTAGATAGGAAGGATAAGCATATTAAGTTTGTTCCAAGGACAACATGCTTGGCTAAATTCTTCTTTAGGCCAGTGGTTGGCAAACTGTGGCTCAGTTGACTAATAAGTTTACTGACCACTGCCCTAGAGGCTTAATCATAAGGAACAACAACAGCTTGTAATTATTGGAATCGAGAGTCTAGGTCAGTGGTCGGCAAACATTAGTCAACAGAGCGGCAAACTGCAGCTCGTGAGACGCAGTTTGCCGACCCCTGCTTTAGGCAATATCCACCAAACCTGATTATCATTCATTCTAAGATTTCGAGTTCTTTGCTGTAAATCAGGAAGCATTCATTGTAATGAATATACATATCTGCAAGGTTTGACAACCTGCTTCAAACCCTACTTCACCTTACCCATCTTACACACACCTTTACCTAAATCGTGTTCTAGAGACAGTTTTGATTGATTTTCTCTGCTTTTAGGCTTCGCTATATATTGAAATTATTGATCAAACCTGCATATTTTTAGAATACAATTTATTAGAAAAATCATGCATCTTTATGAATGATAAATATTAAACTGATCACTCTTTAAATGGTACCTATAGATATATCAAGCTTAACATCCCTTCTAAGTGTCTGGTAACATTACATATAGTCTAAGCGAGCACACATCCTTAGAGCAGTGATGGGCAACCTTTTGAGCTTGGTATGTCAAAATTCGCCAAAAAAACCCGAGCATAACTCGGGTGGTGTGTCACTTCGAGAAAAAAAAAAACCCCACCATAATTTTGCGATATTTATAGTTTAAATAACAAAACTGTATAATTGTAATATATAACTGTTATTTAATAAACCAAAAACTAATTATTTAACTTACCTGTTTAGTGACTTCTTTGTTCATCTGTCAGTTGGTTTTTTTTGTTGGTCTTGATATTATTTAACTTGTGTGGGGTGCCGTGAACTAAGATAAGTGAAGGGGAGGGAGAATTCTTTAACTAACCTGCCCACTAAGTGACTTTTTTGTTGCTGAATTTCATTGGCTAAACCTTCAATTGAAGGTTGGTATTTTGTACACTTCAAGCCCAAGCAAGCACTACTAACTTCATCTGTCAATCTGTTTCTTTTATTCATTTTGATATTATTTAACGCTGAGAATAAGGTCTCACAAAAGTACAGAGAGGGAAAAATTGTGAGCAAAGCCATTGCTATATTTTTCAGGTGCTGAAAGTGTCTGGTAATTGGTTGCAGGCACTCCAAATTTCCTGTTCGTAGTGGCACTCCTCTTGATTCTCCAAGTAGCACCTTTCCAGATTCTCAAGCTTTGACCTCACATCGACAAACACCTGAGCCCAGATGCTGTCTTGAAATTCTGCAAGTTGCATCTCCAAATCATCAATTTACATCCATTGGAAACCATTTAATTCCAAACTACTGTAGACTACTACATCAGGATACTTAATTATGTTTATGGTCTGTTCTAGGCTTCTAAATTGATTAAATCTATCACTGAACTGGTCAAGTAACAAGTCAAAAACATGCTGGTACTTTATATGCAAGGGTTCCATTTCACTTTGTACAGCTGCACTGGCCTTCTCAAAATACTTTTACTTGAGGAAAAGACTTATAAGTTTTAGTTTCTACATCTCGCCTGAAAATTTTTAGTTTACTTTCAAAAGCTTTTATGTATCCAAACATAACGTCAATACTTTTGCAAAAACCTTGTAAGTTTAAGTTCAGTTCATTAATATGAACAGAGAGATCTGTAAAAAATATCAGGGTGCTGACCCACTTTATCATCATTGAGCTGAGATAAGTTTCCCAGATCCTTATCCTCAAGAAATACCTTAATTTCTTCAAACCACTCCACAAAGTGCTCAAGAACTTTGCCTCGGCTCAGCCATCTTACGTTATTGTACATCAGCAGTCCACTGTAGGTGGAATCAACCTCCAGTAAAAGTGCAGAAAATTCTCGCTTGTGAAGGGGGCATGCAGGTATTAAATTAACTATTTTTGTAACTACTGACATTAAGTTGTTTAAGTCCGTAAATCCTGTCTTGGCACATAAAACCTCCTGATGGATAATACAATGAAAAGGCACAATCGGATGTCCAATGGCTTCCGTAAACAATTTGACAAATTCGACTTTTTTCCCAATCGTTTGGTACCCCATCTGTCATCACTGACACAACTTTAGAGATATCAATGCTTAGGTCACGGAATGTTTGTATAACAACCTTACATAGTTCGCTTCCTGATGTACTTGTTGGCACTGATACTAACTTTATCAACTCTCTCTCATTGTGAGAACATCAGAATATCGACCAGTAATGGCCAACTGAGCATGTGATGTGACATCAGTAGTTTCATCAAGAGAGATTGAAAAATATTTACAATTACTATGTCTCTCTTTAATTGATATGCGTTTGTGTTCAGTCTTATTATTCGGTCTTTTATGGTATTTCTACTGAGTGGTAACTCAGATATTCTCTTAATAATTTCATCTTTATTCTGCATGTTGTGAAATAGAACTGGTGCACATCTTAGGAGTTTCTTTAATGAATTCTCCATTACTGAGTGCTTTTCCATGCTGAGCTATCGAATGAGCAATGCTCAAACTTGCAGATGTTAAATTTGTAGAGCCTTTTATAAATTTAAGGATGGAATTAGATTGGCTCTTATAAAGGTGTCTGGAAATGTATTCCCGCCTTTCATACTCACTTTTTTTCAAGAGCTGGGAATGATTAGTTTCAAAATGTCTATTTATATTCCACGTTCTGCTTACTACCGTTTTAGTATAGTATGTTTTAGTATGTTCAAGATGATCTGCCATTTTTTTTATAATGCCATACATCTCGGTCCATGTCTCTTGAAAGGGTCGGCTACTGCTACTACCACTTCCTTTACTTAAGCTTGATTTTTTATTTTTTTGGGTTCTCCATCAGGGGGGCAGTGACAGAAGACAGAATTATAGATAGCCTGTTAGCCCTGCAGGCAATTAGGGGTTAACTAGCCTAACTGACCACATGATGGCACATGTAACTGTCTTTTAGGAAAGAGTAGGGTTAATAAGCAGAAATAGGAGTTAATAAAAATGCACAACAGTAATAGTGGTGAAATGGTGTCTGCACTGTGCTGCAAAATGACTTTCCTTATATAAATTAAGATGGCTGCCGCTATTTCTAATGGCGGGAAACGGCACCCATAGCACAGGCCCTTGCCTCTCCCAGCCTCCCCCTCACTTATCTCAGTAATGATGGTCAATTAGAAATCTATGACACCCAGAATGGTAGATTGGATGATGGTTGCTGTGGTTATGTGGTTGCTGGTAATGGTGATCAAAGGCCCTCACAGATGCATCCCCTATGACATTCTGCTGCTCCCTGCTCTGCTGGCCAGAAGTGAGGTCAAAGATCCCCTAATGGCCTAACCAGAAGGCCCAGAACTAGACGCTCTGTGCCGAGTTCTGTTGTTTTGGCCTACAGACCTCCAGCACAGAGTGTCTACACTACACTACAGCAAATGTTTCATCGTTGGCTACTGCACCTGGCCGTGCAGTAGCCGAGGGTGAAACGTCGTTCTCGGCATGCGGCTCCATAGTTCTCTGTATGCGACTGCATGCGACCGCGTGTCATAGAAAATGGCTATGCGTGTCAGTGCTGACACGCGTGTCATAGGTTTGCCATCATGGCACTAGAGCATTAGAAATGATGCTTCTCCAATACCAAAGGAGGCATTAGATTTAGGGTGTGAAAGAGCAAAAAGAGGCAGCATATGATCAGTGGGAGGTAGGGTAAATTTTAGGGTATAAATGATTCTAGTATTTGCATAACTTCTTGTGATTTAACACCAGTGTGGGGAGGAAGAATCTTCTACCTTTTAATTATTAGACCTGTTTCAGCTGGTCTACTAATTAAATCTACGTGAGACAGATTATCAAGAGAAAATAACCAAATTTAATTACATACGTATGTATGCTAACCCTACACAGGAGCGGTTGAGAAACAAAAAGGGAAAGTAAGGCAGACAAGGCATCTGAGTTAAGGATGCAGTACGGCACCCTGGTGTGGGGGCGGCCCAGGCTAGACACCCTGAGCGTTTCATAACTGTGTGTGGGCTAAATCCAAGGCGCCTGGCTGTCCCTTTTGTTAAGACTATGGGTTCTGCTCATAGCCTTTAGCCAGGAACTTCCAATAACAGAAATATACAAAAACCAAACAGAGGTGGAAGCCGCTTTAATTAACAATGTTTCAGCTCTGACCTTTCAGAGCAATTCAGGTTGTTTACCAGCCTTCCTGGCTCCTATGCAGCTCATTCTATTAGCAAGACAGGGATTGGTTTTCGGCACCTTTGTATTTTGGAATATAAATCAACTGCTGCTGTTTGGGTGTCAGACGCTGCCTCTCCATCAGCGAGAACAGACATCCCACCCGGGCCCAGCTATTTTTCCTATTACTGCATCTCTGTCTTCTATACTTTTATTTCTTCATCCCCAGCTCCTCTACTCAGAAACTAGACCCAATCTCTCTCTCCGTGCTGGGTGTGGAAAAGAGAGAAAAACACCCACATCCTGGAACTTTGGAGGGGAGGAGGATCATTTGCAGGACAGATGTTCAGTAATTAGAAGTGTGCCCAGCCCTATAAATAGATCATAAAAAGTTATTTCTGCTGATACTCTTATTATGGTCAAGGCCCCAAATTTAAATTCTTCAAGGAAGAGTAAAAGTTTCTTGAGAGCCTGCAGGGTTCCAATTGCCTTCACCTCAACATAATTCACACACCAGAGTGGCGCATCTCGGGCAGTGCTGTTCTGAACCCTTCAGTAGTAACTAACAGATCTACACGGACACACTCTTATTTATTTATTCATATTATAGTTTTCAAGTTTAAGGTACATTTATATAATTAAACTAATATTCTGAAAGCACTGATAATCATACTGGCCCCTCTTTCATAATTTCGTCTATAAGATGACTTTGTAAAATACCCTAATCATTATTGAAATAAAGTATATGAAGCTCTGTTTCACAAAACTGTTGTCTGGAATATCCATTTTTAAAAAGTTATTTTAAAAAATCTACCAACTTATTCTTAGATACAAGATGGTTTGGTTTTGCCATAAAATTCTTTATTCTTTAAAAAATTTTTTCTTGGCAGGTGAAGCTTGAAATATTAGATAATAAATAACATCATTGGGAGACTATGTGAGGGATATATAAACATACCATACTGGAAAAAGTACCCAAGATGACAAAAATCACTTAAGTCATATTTGGATACCAAGAACATGAACTGGAAATAGGAATATGATTAACTACTGCTGTGGGTTCAAAAGATAGCCCACTCAAAAGCAATATCTTATAGGAATAGTCACTCAGACTTTCTCCAAACAGTAGCTGACATATTGTTTTGACATTTGTCATGGTATCAATCATTCTGAAAAACAACACATTAGGACAAGCATGTCAAACTTATGGCCCCCAGGGCCACATGCAGACCACAACAAATATTTTTGTGGCCCAACCAATATAACGGTATATAAGAAACATTTTAATAAAAATTTCATAATTTTTACAATATCCTGTCAAACATAATTAGTAATAACTGCAACATTCACTAATGACTACTATAATCATGTTGCATTCCCTTATGTGCCTATGCGCAGGTGCACCATTTCTCTACACCAATACTAGCAGCAAATATTTTAGCAGCCGATTACCACGTCATTAGTTTTGGACTGACTTATCTGATGTGAATAACAGGAAATATTTCACATTTGAAGAAGAAGTAAAATAGGTTTATTTTCATTATGCTTATTAATTTGGGCATTTATTCAGTTTCTGGTAAGTTAATGTTCAAGAAAAAATATTAATTTTTATGAAAATGTTCTATTATTTTATGTTAACAATTATTTATTTCAGCCCTTTGTATTCAACATGTCTCTATCGAAATAAACCTATGTTTCTATGAAAATTGAAGCTTTTGTTTCTTTGCGGCCCGCATAAACTTAAACCTTGTTTATTTGGCCTGTTAGCTTTTGAGTTTGACATGTTTGCATTAGGAACATCAAAATAAACATACATGCAATTTCTAATGTTTGTGATAAAAATTGTTTTAAAGAAACAAGCTTAAAAATGTTTTATGGAATTTCAGAATCCTTTCTTACTTACTTACTACATCCTCTATGTTCGATTTCAATTTCTTTGTCTTTGTCCCATGACTTTCTTTGAGCGGATGGGTAAGCTGAGTGGACAACGGTATGAATCGTACCTGGAAGCCTAGGTGTGACCGTTGAACCTCAAGGAAGGCAGGGGGGGGGGGGGTGAGAAGATAAAAAAATGCACTTGTATGATATATGCATAACCCATGGACTCAATGGTGGGGAGGGTCTGAGTTGGGGAGGGTGGGAGTGGGCTGGAAGAGGTTAATGGGGGAAAAAAGGAGGACCTATGCAATACTTTCAATAATAAAGATTAAAAAAAGAAAAGGTGTAACTTACAAGAAAGCACTAGGCTGGGAACACCTAGGTGATCATCCTGAGTTTGCCATTTAACAGCTTTGTTACTGAAGGAGTCTAAATTCTTTAAGCTGCTCTTGACTGTAAAATTGAAAATAAAAGAAAACTGGACGAGGGAATTTGTAGCATTCATTCCAGCTCCAATTTCTCACACCCTTTCTTTTCTAAACTGAATAATTTCCAACACAAAGCTATGTTGGTGTGTCAGAACATCCTGGGACTTGGACTTGCTGCCTTTTGATCTGATAACAGTAGATGGCCTGCAGACAAATCAACAGTGTAATTGGGAGTAGATGATAAAATGGCTGGATCTAGGGATGGAGAGAGGACTGAAAAGGAAAAACATACCTCTTTCACATGACCCTAACACTAAGAGGAATCAGACTGGAAAAGAGGTCAATTCACTGAACTAGAAGGAATTCGACTATATGCAGGAAATGCCAAAAGTTGTAGATTTCTATGCCATTGCTGCTCATATGCATATATTAATCACTTTTCATGCTAATTATTCAGGATAGAAGTCCTACTAAATGATACTGATTCCAGCTACTGACTTAGTAACCAAGAATTCACACAGGACCCTAATGCAGTGATAAAGATAGGATTACTGAATATATTTACTACACATTGCTACATAAAAAAGAAAAATCCTCATCCTAGGATATGTTTTTTTTTAAAGTTGATTTTAGAGACAGAAACATCGATGTGAGAAACATCAACTGGTTGCCTCCCACACACATGCTGCCTAGGGATCAAACCACAGCCTTTTCGGTGACAGGATGACACTCCAACCAACCGAGCCACATGGCCAGGGCTGTTAGCGTGAATTAAAGTAACTTTTACTTTTATAATTTTCAAAGTATTTTCACATACTTTCCATGTCAGTATCAGAACTTGAAAAGGCAGGGAGGACAGGCATTACCATGTCCAGATTATAGATGAAGAATTTTAGACGAGACTCAGAAAGATTAAGGAAAAGCTTTAACGTAAAAAAAATCAGACGTTTGTAAATGACGAAGCTGAGTCAGGCCCAGGTACGTAACTACTAGCCCAGTACTCTCTTCAGAATGTCACCTTTTCACCTTACAGTGCATAGTGCAGGGCGTAGGGACTGTGCACATGGAAGTGTATGTTATATCATCACTATGAAAAAAACCACTAATTGTGATGTTCTTACTCAAACCTCCTGATCGACTTAAAGCTGACTTCTAGCATCTGAGATGCGGAGGAATAATGAAAAGGCCCATATAAATGTACTGATAGCTCAAAACAAAAAACTATTTTCACAAACAGGAAATGATTACCAGCAATAACCTTCACCTCTACATGCCTATGCACACTCACAGAGCAATCACAGTTAGTTCATCTTCTGACTTTTACAATATTAAGCCTGCTTAATGTTTCTTTCTTTTAAGAAACTCATTAGATATATTCAAAATGGTTCTCTACAATATTGTTTACATTTAAATGTACCAGAATTTTCCTGTGTTCCAAAAATGTACAATTCTAAATTACTAATCAATCATCAGTCATCCATTTTTTATTTAACATTTCTTTTTCCAAAAGAAAATTCTCTTTTCTGGTTATTAAAGTAATTTAAAAAATATGGATTATACCAACATTAAGATTGTTCATCTTTTTTTAAGATTGTATTTTTCAGATTTTGAGATCAAGCATTAATCTAAAATTTTTACATTTAAATATTTAAGTTACTTTTCCTATTTAGGTACTTCTCCCTTTTTTCCTTAAAATAAATACATTGCCTACATATCTAAAGAACATTGCTTAGGCTGGTCTCATTACAAGAGGGACTGAGTTTAGGAAAATCTTACCCATCTAGGCCAGCCGGCACGGCCCAGCAGCTGAGCGTTGACCTATGAACTAAGAGGTCATGGTTCGATTCTCAGTCAGGGCACGTGCCCGGGTTGTGGGCTTGATCCCCGAGTGTGGGATGTGCAAGAGGCAGCGGATCAATCCTACACTCTCATCATTGATGTTTCTCTCTCTCTCTCTCTCTCTCTCTGAAATCAACGAAATATATATATTTATATATATATAAAGAAAAATATTACCCATCTTTAATTTGTACAGATATGGCATTATTTAAATAACTTCTCCACAGATGACAGGAATGTCACTTCAAACTCCTGATCAGAGAATCTGCTTATAGATGCCCGAGCATTATTTCTGATTCGGAGTCTCTTTTCCTCAGACATGGAAAGAATATGAGCCATAGTCTTAGCATAGCCTTCTTCACTTTCAGCCAAAAATCCAGTTACTTCCCCTTCGTAAGGAATGACAATGTCAAGCTTTGGGCCTCCTGAATTGTGTGCAAGGATAATTGTGCCAGCTGCCATACATTCAACAACTCCTGAGGAAAAAACAAAAGCATGTAGTTTAAGTTTTTGAACATGTTCCTATGAACAAGAATGAGCAGAAACCTTAAAAAATTGTATGAGACTTATGAAAAATTTAATTACATATCTGTATGTCTATAAATGTGTTCATTTAGCTTCCATGGTGCAAAATAAAATGATTTTAAGGTTTTTAATTTTCAAACATTCACAATAATGCTGCTTTGTTCTTAATTAAAACAGAAAAGTAGGAGGAGAAGCAAGATGGCGGCATAGGTAAACACCCATCTTGTTGCCATACACAGCAATTTCAAAACTACAACTTAACGAAAGAACAAACACCATCCAGAATCACCGGAAAGCTGGCTGAGTGAAAATTCCACAAATAAAAGTGAAGATAAGACACTGTGACTCAGAGGAGTGGCTGAGGACAGTGTTGAAGATATGTGTGGAGTCAGAGGTTTGGAGGAGTGCGTGCCAGCGGATAGGGCGGGCGGCTGAAAACCGGCCAGTTTTCTTGAAAGGGGGAGACAAAGACATCCCAGCTCTGGACTGACTGGACTGATCCTCCAGCTCTGGGCGAAGTCCAGGGAACCCACTATCATACAGGGTAAAAACTGGACAGTGGGAGGGCACGCTGAAGCTCGGGTGCTTCAGAGGCCCGCGAGCTTGTGCAGAGTGCACGTGAACTTGGGAACAGCGCAGCTGCGTGACCGCGCAGAGAGCACTCATGACTTGCTCTTTCATTCAGGAAACCGTCAGACTGCATTGTTTTGTGACCCTGGGTGAGACGTTGGGTTTGCAGACTCATTTGGGGAGAGGCTGAATTCTCCGGCAGCCGGTGGAGCTCAGCAACTGCTCTCTCTCAGAGACCCTGGGGCCGCATAGGGCGGAGCTGATGCTGTCTGCTTGGCCCGGAGACTCCGCCCATCCAACCTGAGCACAGCTGAACATCACAGACAATTGGCCTGGAGGTCAACCCCTCCAAGTGCTAACAACAATTAACCTGGGCTTAACTTCAATAAGACTGTGCAACCCATATCCACCTCAGGTAACTGGGGAGGCTGACCCACTATCCCTTGGTAGGACGTCTACCACACAAAGCTAATTGACCAACTCAGGGAAGCAGCTACCATGCAGAGACATGGAAAGAAATCAGATGTGAAAGAAGTGGAGGAAAAAAAACGACTGGACATGGAATTCAAAACCACGGTTATAGGGCTTTTCAAGAGGCTCCTAGAAAAGGTCAAGACCTATAAGGAAATAAACAAGACCTATAAGGAACTGAACAAGAACTGCAAAGAAATGAACAAGACCAACGAGGAAATGAACAAGATCTGCAAGGAAATGAACAAGACCTACAAGGAAATAACGAGACCCTCAAGGATATGAAGGAGACTCTCAAGGATATGAAAAAGGACCAACCAGAAATTAAGCATACACTGACTGAAATAAAAAATATACAAAGACCTAAAAGTACTCTAGAGCACCCCAAGAACCAAGTTAAAGATTTGAAAAACAAAGAGGTAAAATCCACTCAGCTGAAAAAGCAAGAAAACAAAAGAATCCAAAAAATTGAAGATAGTGTAAGGGGCCTCTGGGACAACCTCAAGCATACCAACATCCGAATTATAGGGGTGCCAGAAAAAGAGAGAGAGCAAGACAATGAAAACCTATATGAAGAAATAGTGACCGAAAACTTCCCACACCTGGTGAAAGAAATTGACTTAGGAGTCCAAGAAGCGCACAGAACCCCAATATATAGGAACCCTAAGAGGACCACACAGAGGCACATCATCATTAAAATGCCAACAGCAAAAGATAAAGAGAGAATATTAAAAGCAGCAAGAGAAAAACAGTTAGTTACCTATAAGGGAGCACCCATACGATTGTCAGCGGATTTCTCAACAGAAACGATGCAGGCCAGACGGGAGTGGCAAGAAATATTCAAAGTGATGAATAGCAAGAATCTACAACTAAGATTACTCTATCCAGCAAAGCTATCATGCAGAATTGAGGGTCAGATAAAGTGCTTCACAGATAAGAAAAAGCTAAAGGAGTTCATCACCACCAAACCAATATTATATGAAATGCTGAAAGATATTCTTTAAGAAGAGGAAGAAGAAAAAGATAAAAGTGTAAATTATGAACAACAAATACACATCTATCAACAAATGAATATAAAAATCAAGTGAATTAATAATCTGATGAACAGGATAAACTGGTGAATGTAACAGAATCGTGGACATAGAGAGGGAATGGACTGACAATTCTTGGGGAGAAAAGGGGTGTGGGAGGTGCAGCAAAAGACTGGACAAAAATCATGCACCTATGGGAGAGGACAGTGGGGGGTGGGGGGGGAGGGCGGAAGGTGGGATGGGTACTGGGTAGAGGGGAGCTATAGGGGAAAAAAAGGGAACAATGTAATTAATAAACTGAACAATAAATATACAAAAAAAAAAAAAAAGAATGAGAATTTATTGCCAGTGAGGATATGCAAATAATTTACTTCACTCTCTGAAACTAATTCCAAGAAGAGATTGAAAACTCTTTTGAGCAAAGGTAGTATTCATTAGAGAAAGTGTACATCACCCCCAAGGAGATGCTTTGGATGAGAAAAATTCACTGAACTAAGTTCAAGTTTCTCCTTATTAAAAAAAAATCTGTCATAGTACATTCAGCAAGTACCTGATCAACTACCACATGAAAAAATTAGACCGGAAATTTAAAAATCAAAACTCTTCCCAGTCCAGACAAACAGCATAAACATCTAAAGCTCCCAGGGAGTTGTGAGGGCTAGAGGGAAAGGTCTGTGTCTGGCCTCCCAAAGCACCCACATCCAACAGTATTTAAGACATTGTGCGGGGCAATGTTCTTATCTCAGGCCAGATTTGACCACAGTCCACCAGTTTACCTCCACTTTCTGCTCCAATATTGGACCTTGTGAACCAAGCCTCACTGTAATTTTATGCCCCTGGCCACGGTTATGGGTTCAGACATGGGCACATGACATAAGATGGTGCAATCAGAATGAATATCAGACAAAGAAGATGTGGACTGGGAGACACTGGCAGCCTTTATGCCACCAGGTTGAGTCTGAGAATGAGGATTACCTGATGGCCAGAGAGCCTGGTCTGGAGGCTCTGCATCAAACTTTCTCTGGATGTTTCTGTTATGAAAGTTAATTAACTCCCTATTTTGCTGAAAAAAACAAAACAAAACAAAACAAAAAAACAAAAGTAGATGGAAGGATGGTCTATATAAAACAGTTATGATGTGGATAATGAAAGTAGAAGACTAGAGAAAGTTAGGATGGTAGATAATTAACAGATGTGGAAATATAAAAGAAGTAAACAGGTGTCAAAAACAAAAATATAACAGTTCTAATTACAGCAGTAGGAGAAAATAAGAAAAAATGTAAGCCACCTCAGTGAGGCATTCTGTTACTGATGCTTAAGTTACTGCCTGGATTCCCGGCAAACTTGTGCCCAACAGCAGAGAAATAAATGAAGGTTTTGGTTAGTTTTTGCCAAAAAATGTAGGTGAGGATATAAGTTACTCTAGCCAGCAGATCTTAACTGTGTTTCTAGAGAGAATGAAGCCCTTTAGAAAGTGAGTTAGTTGACTGCAGAACTAGTATTTTAGATGCATAGGAAAGAAATGATTTACAATTCTTTCTTCAAAAGTGGTAAAATCTCTATGGAACAAAATTTTCTGTTAGTGTTGTAATTTGAATTCTTATTTGAAAAATATGGATTATATCATAACATTGTGTTGAAGGCTAGATACCATTCCTATACACTTTCTCAGAGACCAGAAATCTAATCAATTTTATTCCTCTCCTTCCAGGATTTTCCACCTCTTCAGGTCATAAATCCTCCTCTTGCTAATGTCTCTTTCATTGCCCTTTCACACATCAACTTCTAAAGAGTATGGCTTGCACTTACTATTTCACTTGTTCACCTACATTCGATGCTCAACTTAACACAATTCAACTCTCGCTTCTAACTACTCCTTTACTAGTAAACTGCTCTTGACCAGGTCACTAGTCACTCCCTTATCTGGCCCAGCATCTTGGAAGCATGGAAACTTGCTGCCCTTACTCATCCTCTCCAAACACTCTCTCACCTTGATTTCCATGACACTGCATTATACTGGTTTTCATTCTCCCTCTATTTCTTCTCTTCTGCTTTGCTGGACACTCTTCTTCTGCCCACTTCTGAGCTGTTACTATTCTCAGCGGTTTGTACTACGGGCCTCTACACACTTTCTGTAGGCAATCTTATCCACATCCAAGGGGCTTCAGTAACTACCTTGACAACAACTCAATCTGTATTCCCAGATCAGGTCCCTCTCTTGTACTTCAGACTCATATATATAAATGCTTGCTGGATGCCCACATGTACAGTGGAACTTCATTTCTCAAACTTAATTCATTCCAGAAGGCTGTTCCAGAAATGATTTGTTTGAAAATGGAATCATTTTCCCCCATTAGAAATAATGTAAATTGAATTAATCAGTTCCAAACCCCCAAATGATTCCCTGTTTCAACTTTTCTTATATACAGTACATGTCTAATATACTGTTTAGTTTATAAATATACACTTTTCTTAAATTTATCGAGCCATCCCCTATGAGCCTTAAAGGAATTTTTCATATATCACTGTTAGGTCTGATCAAATAACTGAATCAAAACTCCCTTCTCTGGGAACTGACCTTTAGACCACTTCACAATATTCCCTTTGGCTTAGACTACATTCCACTTGCTAAGACCACATTCCATTTGCTAAGACCATTATCCTTCCCCTCTGGACCATCCCAGAGAATTCTCCACTCAGAAAAAGTCCGCCTAGAGTTCTTTAAAATATTTGAAGAACTGATGCCATTTTGAGGTTTATCCCATCTGGTATCCAGATGACCCAATCTTCACAATCCCAACACTTTGGCCTCAGGCATTCCTCCTTTGGGGCTCCTAACAATCACTACCTTTGAGATGCTATCACCAGGTAACTGCTTTTCCTTTATCCAAAACAACAGTTTTTCTATCTATTCAATTGCCTGGGATTACTGTTTTGTATGTTCGCACCCTTAGCAATATCAGCACTCTGCAGTGAGTGAGCATGCAACCCAAGCAGGTGCCCTGACCTCGAATTGAACTAAAGATCTCTTGGGACATTCAACCATTAAACACCAGCTGGGCACATTAGCACTCTTGATGGCCTCTTTTATGTTTTAAAATTGGGCTAAATGGCCCAGCCGGTGCGGCTCAGTAGTTGAGCATCCACCTATGAACCAGGAGATCCCAGTTCAATCCCTGTCAAGGCATGTGCAGGGCTGCGGGCTTGATGGCAGAAGGGGGTGTGCAGGAAGCAGCCAATCAATGGTTCTCTCTCATCATTGATGTTTCTATATCTCTCCCTCTTCCTTCTCTTTAAAATCAATAAATATGTATTAAAAAAAAAAAAAAAACAACTGTGCTCATCACCAGCAACAAAAGCATCCTCTCCTTTGCTTGTCTGCTGAGATGCTTTTTGTCATGTGTGAAAGGACTGTCAGGTCAAACACTGAAGTTTTGGTAGAAAACCGAGACATTTTTCCTGTGAACAACTTGGTTGAGAATGGATTGTTCAAGATGGGAGACGTTTGAGAAATGAGGTTTGACTGTACATGTCCTTCAGACATTTGAACTTTACATTTTAGAACTTGGTTCATGAATAACCTCTCTCTCCTCTTGTATTCCCTAAGTAAAAGGCATCACCATTCACACAAAATCCTCTTTGTCTTTCATTTAATACATCCAACTAATGTTCAATCTTCTTCAGAATCTCGCTGGCATGTTCACCTACCAGGTTCACAATGCCAACATCTGTTGATCAGGTTGCTGCAGCAGCCCAACTCAACTTCCTGCCTTTCTTCTAGTCTTGTTCTTCCTGTTTCTCACATAACCAATCCATTTCCCATATTGTTGCCACAGTGAACTTTAGGAAACAGAATGCTTTTAAATCCAATACTTAAAATCTTTCTATCTTTTCCCACTGGGTTAATACGGCCATGTGTCTGGCCACAGGTCACTCCTCCATTGTCTTGGTGCTCCTCCATCATGCTCCAGTCATACTGAACTCTGTTCCTGAATGTGCCTGCTAATGCCCCTTTTGTGACACCTGTCACCATGTTGTACCTACCCTTCTCTGCTCTTTTGCATGGTTAGCTTCTAATTACTGACAGGTCCCAGCTTAAGTACCACATCGTTTCTTGGGCCATTGTTCTCTGACCCCACAAGTCTGTGTTAGGTGTTTCTCTGAGGTTCTTTCATATTCTGCATTTGCCTAAGCATAGCACTCAGCACACTGTGCAGTTAATGACTGTTTAACTTGTCTGTATTACTTGTCTGTGAGCCTCTGAAGTTTAAGAGCTGTTCTTATATGATGTCATTCCCAGCACCCACCCCGGTGGCTGGCACAGTAAATGCTCAATAAACATCTGTGGAAGGAAGCAGGGGAAGACAAACTCCATGCAGAAAGTTTGGATCAGCAAGTTCTTGCTATATGTCTGAGCTTAGTACTGTGCTACTATGGACAGAAAAGAGTATAGGAGAAATTGTAGCCATAGAGCAGGAGACTTCACTTCTATGTTTTTCTATTTTCCCCTAACACCTATCAGTAGGAGGCACAAGAAGGCACTTGGGACATATCTTAAACCAAATCAGACATAAAACAGTACTTGATTATATACCAAAATGTGTACATAACAGAAGGTCAGAGAGAGTAATTAGTTCTGGAGTAGATAAGGCTAAATTGAAGAGCAAGGAGATTTAAGTTGAATGCTTATAATGGAATTTGGCTGAAAGAAAAGGAGGACATTCCCATAATGAGAACAGAGTCGATAAAAGAACCAAAGAATTTCTGTGAGACATCCCCCTGAACTTCTTATGCAAAACAGAATCACCCAAGGAGCTTTACCAAAATACCTAGACCTGGGCCCCACCCAGAAATTCTGATTTGGTCCTTCAGTGGGATTAGGGTAGGGCCTAGGAATCTGTACCAGTGTGTACAGGGGGGCAGGTGGGGAGAGAAAATGGGATGGTTAAGAGCAGGGACTATCTGGGTTAGAATGTGGGCTCTACCTCTTACTGTGTGACTGAACCTGGGCATGTTCTAACTTCTCTGCTTATTTATAAAATAAAAAATTTCCAGAGTATTATAATTTTATCAATATACCTCACAGCACCAAACAAGTTAAAGAACAAACTCACCAATCCCAAAATGCTCATTCCACATGGTATGCAGACCAATTGTTCCTTTAGACAAGTAATTCTTTAATTCATCAAATGGAATATTTATTTTAAATTCCACATCGTCTTGAACTCCTAGCTCCTCACAAAGTCTTCTCAGTTGGTTCACCCTAAACTCATCATCTTGGTTCCGACAACCTCCAATGAGGACAAGTTTAAGTGAAGGAAGTGACTCAGTCTTCTTCATATTCAACAATTTAGCAAAGGCTCTGATCTGCAAAGGATGATTCTTTTCAGGCCTGAACTGGCCAACAGAAACCAGTAAATGTCCTGGGGTCATCTTTTTTTCCTCTAAGGGGATGTCCAGAAATGTATGCACATCACAAGGTGGATAAACAATGTTAGTGCAATGCCCAACCTTCCACAGTGAGAGAATATGGTTTAATGTCCAAGAAGAATTGACCATGACTATATCACTGCAGGAACCAACAAGTCCATAAATAAAAGCAAACAAATAGTAATAGATGAGCTTTACTTTGCTGAGAAAAGGATTCCTGGTAATGAAGGCTGCATTATTAAATCTAGCATTTTGATTCTTCACTACAGAGAGCATGTCAGTGCTGATAGTGGGATAATGAACATAGCTTCCAACTCGGCAACCACCTAAATACTTAAACAGAGGAAGGGTGAAAGCATATCCCATTGAATCGATATAAATATCAGGAACACACTGCATCAGAGCTTCCCAGCCAAGAAAGATGGACCCTAGACTTTGGCCCAGCAGTGTGAAGTAAGGATAGAGAGAATCTTCCACAAGGTAGCGTTTCCTTAAGAAAACAAACGTCACTGGGTGAATTAATCTGATGTTAAATCTTCTGAAAGCGCCTTCTAGTATTTGTTGACTGCTGACATTAACATCACCAGTATAAACAACATAAGCTGCTGCAGGATACCTAAAATAGAATACAATAGTTAAGAATTTCATTAGCTTAGATTAAAATCAAGCAAAAGTTATAGATTTTTTTCTCACAATCATAAGAAACTTATTTTTAGACTAAAAAAAAGTTTTTCACTCATTGCATTTAAACTACCAACTTCATTTTTTCCTGCCCTATAAACTAAAATGTTAATCCTTCAAATGAGACTTCTAGTTCTTTGCCATCTCCTCCACTAAGAGTTTCCTATAGAGCAGACACAAACAAACACTGATTTATAAATGAGACTTTTTCATTTTCAAGAAATATTAAAAATTTCATTTTCACAACTTTTTCAATATAAAAATGGTAGTAAAATATTGATTAAATAAGTTAAATTTCACTAAAGATACCTTTAGATAGAATGGTAAATGCTAAAGCACTTCTCAGTGTTAGCTGAGAAATAAAAAAGCTTATAAAAACTAGATCTTATGCCTGCATTGCAATTAGATATATAATTATAAAGGAAATATGTAAAAGTATATATTATCTTACCACTTTCAAAGCTTTGGTCTGATTATATTTGCAATTATTCTTTAAGTAATAAAAAACAGTTATTAAGTATATAGCATGAGGTACTAGATTTTGGGGATTCAATGATGAAGAGTTTTTACCCTCAAGGAGCTTAGTTCAGTGGAGAAAAGATATATAAACTACAACATTGAGTTATATGTATTAATAAAGCCAGCCATAGTATGTATGCTGTGGAAGTCTAAAGGAAGAGCATCTAACTGCTCCTCTCTATACCCTCCCAGCATCCAGAATGACCCTTTCAAAATGTAAAAAGGAATGTCATTTCCGGTAGCTTAAAGACGGCAGAAAGTCTTTCACACTTTTCAATAAAGAGGTAGGATCTATGTCTCCTCCCTTGGAACAACAATGGGCTCTGTGACAGCTTTTACCAATAAAATATGGCAAAGTGACACTTTCAGTTTCTGGACTCAGGCTATATAGCGTCTATTTCACTCTAGGGGAGTCAGCAGTCATACAAAATCCAATTATCCTGAGACCACCATGTTGTGTGCAAGCCCAAGGTTGTCCCATGGAAAGGCTGCCAGGTGACAGAGATGCCAGACAGATCCCAGCTGTGCCAGTCATCTCAGCTCAGAAAGCAGATGTGTGTGAAAAAGCCTCTGGGTGACTCCAGTCTCAGTTGCCATTTAACTGTAACAGTATGAGGGATTCTAAATGGGTCCCATCAATCCCCAAACTATGAGAAATAATAAATTTTGTTTTAAGCCATTAAATGTTAAGGTAGTTTGTTATGTAGCAATAGATAATCAGAATATCATCTCTCTGCTTAAAACTCTGTGGATAGAACAAGGTTCTATGGAAAGTAACCTCATAGGACGACCTGCTCATAAATTCCTAATTGGACAGTGTAGTCAGTCATGCTCCAGGCACATAAATTCTTTACCATGAGGCTTCTCTCTGCCTTAAGTGAGCCCTGTCCATGTTTCTGTGCATCTGGGTCAATGCTTCCTTTCAGATCCTTCCTTTTAAAACAGGGGTGGGGCTTGGCCAGTGTGCTCAGTGACTGAGCTTCAACCTGTGAACTGGGAGGTCGCGGTTCAGTTCCTGGTCAGGGCACAGGCCTGAGTTTAGGCTCGCTCCCCAGTGCAGGAGGAGGCTGACTGGTGTTTCGCTCTCTCTCCCTCTCCCATCCTCTCTGAAATCTCTCAGTCTCTCTCTCTCTTTCTCTCTCTCTCTCTACACACACACACACACACACACTAGAGGCCCGGTGCATGGATTCATGCACTTGTGGGGACCCTTGGCCTGGCCTGCACCCTCTTGCAATCTAAGACCCCTTGGGGGATGTCATCTAGCCAGTTTTGGCTATATCCAGACAGGAGGGAGCCTGATCCTGTGCATTGAGCGTCTGTCCCCTGGTAGTCAGTGCATGTCATAGCGACTGGTTGACTAGTTGTTTGATTGTTTGGTCATTTAGGCTTTTATCCTATACTAGAGGCCCAGTGCACCTTAAAAGGAACTGTGGGCCCCGAGGCTGTAGTGGGCACAGGAGTGGGTCTAGGCCCATTCTCTGCACCACTGCCCAGCCCCTCCTGCCATGGACTGTAGTACCCTCTCTAGCAGCTGCCCCGCTCCTGCTGCCACTACTCCCGTGCGCTGATGGCGCCAGCCCCACTCACACCCGCTGACGCATGGAGCGATTGGGGCTGGCGCCAGCAGCATGTGTAAGCAGGGCTGGTGCTCTCGGTGGGTGTAAGCAGTGGCTGCTGCCCTGATTGCTCGTCAGGAGCAAGGGGAGGTGAAGAAGCCCTCAGGGGCGATCAGGACCAGCAGCCACCACTCACACCCACTGACAGCGCTGAGTGATTGGGACTGGTGCTGGGCACCGGCAACGGGTGTGAGCGGCAGCTCTAGCAATAGCTGCGGGTGCAAGTGGGGCCGGCACTGGCAGTGGCTATGAGTGGCAGTTCTGGCACTGGCAGTGGGTGCAAATGGGGCTGTCACCAGCAGCAGGTGTGAGAGGTGGCTGCTGGAACCGATCCAACCTAGTAGGGGGACGTGAAGAAGCCCTGAGGGGCGACTGTGACTGCCAGCTGCCAGCTTGCACCTGCTGACGGTGCTGAGTGATTGAGATCAGCGCTGGGCATGGGCAGTGGGTGCAAGTGGCAGCTCTGGCACTGGCTGTGGGTGCAAGCGAGACTGGTGCTGGCAGCAAGTGCGAGCACCAGGTGGGACCGCAGTGCGCAGGAGTAAAGAGTTTTCAGTAACCACCAGAGGTTTGCCCTGATGACAGTGACTGGTGCCCTGCCTTGTCTGGCGCCCCCACTCACCTGCTCCACCATCCTCCTATGGCTGACGCCCGCCATGTTCTGTACACATGCCCTGGTGGACAGCGCACATCATAGTGACCGGCTGTTTGGTTGTTCCACTGTTCTGTCTACACTGAGTGGCCAGGTTATTATGATCTCTGAACACATAATAATCTGGCCACTCAGTGTACTTCTCTTGAGTACCTCATTTATTTGATATCAAAAATACTATAAATCGTGCACCTGATCAGTTTTCCCCTTTGCACTGGCTGATAGAAAGCTCAGGACAAATAGGTGGTTGATCTCCAGCAAAAGTCTAGAATACTTTGGTACCCATTTGAGATACAAATACACCAAGTGGCCAGATTATTATGCATTCAGAGATCATAATAATCTGGCTACTCAGTGTATCTGCATATTAGCCTTTTATTATATCTCTATACTAATAAAAGGATAATATGCTAATTAGACTGGACATCTTCTGGGTGACCTTCTGGACATCCTTTGGGACAAAGCCATGGTGGCGGGGCTGAGGCAGAGGCAGTTAGAGGCAATCAGGCTGGCAGGGGGTGTGACAGCAGTTAGGGTGATCAGGATGGCTAGGGAGAGTGGTTAGGGGGGGATCAGCCCAGCAGGGGAGAAAAGTTATGGTATCAGGCCAGCAGGAGAAAGCAGTTAGGAGAATTAGGACAGCAGGGGAGGGCAGTTAGGGCAATCAGGCTGGCAGACAGGTGCATAGTAAGAGCCAGCGGTACCAGACTGAGAGAGGGATTGGGCTTGCACTGGCAGTTGGACATACCCTGAAGGGTCCCGTATTGGAGAGGGTGCAGGCTGGGCTGAGGACTCCCCCTCCCCCTGTGCATGAATTTTGTGCACCAGGCCTGTAGTAGGATAATGAATGCACAGTGACCGAAACGGTGAGCGACCAGAGACCAGAAGGACTGTGGCCCCTTACCCTGGCCAGCCCTTCTCCCCATCAGGGACTCCCACCCTGCAAACTGCCTGTGGCCCCTTGACCTTGCTGGCCTTGCCTCCTCGCTGGGACCCCCCACTCCAATCAGGGGCATGGCCGGCCTGCAAACTGCCTGCAGCCCCTCACACCTGCTAGCCCCGCCCCTAGCAGGTACCCCCACCCCGATTGGGGGTGTGGCTAGCCTGCAGCCCCTCATCCCTGCCAACCTTGCCTCTCAGTGGGGACCCCCACTCCGATCTGGGGCCCCCATCAGGGCAGGCCAGCTGACCCCCATCTGTGCACTAGGCCTCTATCCTATAAAATAAAAGAGTAATATGCAAATTAACCCTATCGGCAGAACGACTAGAATGACTGCTTGACCAGTCACTATGAGGCGCACTGACCACCTTTGGATCCCTTTCCTTGGCTGGCAGGCTCCAACTGCCTAATGGTGAATAGGGAACTGGGGGTGGGTGGCAGTGAAATTAAAATATTATCCTATTTTAATTTCTTATATAGTACTTCTTACCATTTGATATTTTTCTTCTTTGCTTATTATCTCCTCTCAACTAAAATCTAAGCTCTACAAGAGTGACTTGATCTATCTGGTGGGGCTAGCTGTGGGCAGCTGGCAAAGACGGCCCTGACTGCAGGTCAAGCCTAGGGACTGTACCTGTGTACGATTTTGTGCGCTAGGCCTCTAGTATATATAGATACATATATCAGGGGTGGGGAACGTCTGGCTTAAGGACCACTTAAGGCCTGCAAAATCATTTAGTTTGGCCCTACCAAGGCATAAGGGGTGAGTTAAATATAGCACGCTAATTTTTTAAGTTGATAATTTTGTATGGCCTGTGAATGACATTATAAATATCCAAATAGTCTGTGGCAGAAAAAAGTTTCTCCCCTTGTTCTAAAGGTTGATCACCTCCAGAGAACAAACAATCTTATTAACTACTCTGTATCTCCTTTTCTCCCCCCTTCATATACTTTCTTAAGGTCCCTCCTTAATTCCAAATGCATAAAAGAAGCTGCAAACTGTCATTTCTTAGAAGCACTTGAAATCTTGCTCCCAGCATATGTTATCAATTTGGAAGAAATAAACTCATAAAAATTCTCTAAAGGTTTAGACATTTCTAACATCAACAATCCTCACGTGGTTCTTCATAGCACTTAGAATAAAATCTAAATTCCTTACGCTGTTCACTCAAGCCCTGTAATCTGGGTCCTATGTCCCTCTGAACCCTCGTCTTCTACTTTCTCCCTTGCCTACCATGGTTCAGCCAAAGTGACAATCCTTTCTTTGAACAAACCAAGCTCCTTCAGTCTTAGGAGACTTGCAGTAGTTGTTCCCTTTGTTTTGAATTCTCTTTTCTCATCTTCACTGTCTTTTCATAAAGGCAGGCATTATAGCAAGTGGTTTAGAGCAAGGACTCTAGTAACTTAGTTTCCTTGTCTGCTAAATGAGGCTAAGAGTAACAACCTCACAAGGTTGTTAGGAGGACTGAGTGAGCTAACATAAACAAAATACTATTCCAACAAAGCCTGGCACATAGTAAAAGCTCAGTAAAGTTAGTACTTTTGTCATTCAAAAGTATCTCCTTAAAGAATTTCCCTAATTGCTCAATCTAAAGTATCAAGTCACACTCATATTATCCTATTTTAATTTCTTATATAGTACTTCTTACCATTTGATATTTTTCTTCTTTACTTATTATCTTCTCTCAACTAAAATCTGAGGACTGCAAGAGGGACTTGATCTATCTTGTTCACCATTTGCTTTACTGCTTTTTACAGTGCTTGAAACCAAGTAGGCCCCCAATAAATATTGCTAGATCAAACGAAAAGTATACTGTACCTTATGCTGAATCAGGAAAGACTTGTAGAAATTAACTGAAGATAAAAAGTCTAGTTCAGAAAAAAGGGAGCACTATATGAAAAGATAAGGAATCTAGAGAAAGCATGATGTTCAGTATGCTCGAACAAAGTATATGTGAAAGAGCAGAAAGGAATGAGAAACAAAATCTGGCCAGAGTAAGATGAAAAAGCATCTTCTGTGTCATACTAATTATTTGGATATTTTTTTCTTATAGGTGAGTTAGAGGAGTGATAGGGGTTGCTGGGGAGTATGTGTACAGATATAAAACTTTGCCACTGCCTTCCAGAATTCGATAATATCACTAGAGAGAAAAAGGTAATACAGAGAGTTAAGGGAAGAAAAGAATAGTATAGATTAAGATAGAGAGGGCTGCAAGGAGGTGAGAATTAAGCAAGGATTTAAAGAAAATTCTTTGGATTTAGGCACTTATTGAAGATGGAAGAGGAAATACAGGGGTGGTGGCTAGAAGCCAGGATGGCTCAAGAATATAGAAATGCAGAGCTAAGAGAATTACCCGTGAAGGCTTTAGAAAAAAATAAAGGGCATGTGCCAAGAAGCAGAATAACCATAGAAAGATAATAGTTTTCCACATATAATTAATACAGCAATGAAACCTGTACTTTACTATGTTTCCTCCTTTTTAAAAGGGAATCATAATTACTTTGGTGGGTGAACACCCGAAAGCTAACAAGAGAGGAGAAAGAATAAACTACGTAGATCTCTAAAGCAGACACCTGGAAGCAAGGTCCATCACAAATCTTTGTAATACAGTTGACCTTTGAACAACAGAAGTTTGAACTGTGGGGTCCACTTAGAAGCAGATTTGTTTTGCAATAAATATATACCAGTACATGACTATAAATGTAAATAAATAAATAAATACTTTGGAAGTGGGGTGGGAAGGAAAAAAGCCTAAAACATTAAATGATGTATAATATCATATTTTTTCTAAAATGGTAACTTACTTAAGACTAGCCAACTGATAATGATAGCAGAATTAGAAGCAAATAGATGCTTCATAAGGATTATTTTGGGTATGTCACCATTGATTAAAAGTGCTCCACATTACTTTCTCTTTACTATTTAATTTCTTCTCCACATACTCTCCCATATAAGAGAGCCCTAGCCATAACCATAGCCTTAGCCCTAACCCTACCTCACTTATGCCATATAAGTGAAAATACTTTCCATTTTTCATCACAGCAACTAAATTCAATAGGATCTTATGGGGCAGACTGGCACATGGGAGAACTATTTCTTTGTTGAAAAATAATTTTAAATGAATTTCTAGCTGTGAATAAGGTATTAGATAAAGATGAATTCTTGGTAATGGTTTAAAAAATGCTAATATAGCAAATTAGCTAAGAAAGATGCATACCTACTTTTTCTGCAGGGCCCTTAATGCACACCATAAAACTCTTTCTCCTCCTCCGCCAGCATTGCAGTACGGATGGAAAAATGCAATCACCATTTGATCTTTCCCTTTTTTGCCAGTTGATACTGAGTTTTTCTTTCTTTGTAGCAGCACTCTGATGCTCCAAAGGATAATGATCAAACACAAACATAAAGTTCCACATACAATTAGCCCAGGGAAGAATAATGAATAAAAAAACCTGAAACAAGAGGGAAAAGGTGAAAATTGATATAATGCCCATTAAACAAAAATATGACTACAAAGTTTACTTTTATACATCTACTTTATATATTAGTAGCAGAGAAGATATTTTTATAGCTTGTGAATCTGCTAATGAAATACTCAATGATTATAATTCTATTGCTATAAAATATCCAATTACAAAAGTATAAAAATCCCTTTTAATTCCAGTCTCCGCAGTAATGTTAGCAATTTAATATATTTCTTTTTAATTAGTAGTAGAAATCAATACTGAGCCATCTTTCTCCTAACTCAATAAACGTGTTAAAGCAGCAGTTGCCAACTGGTGGCCCAACTGGTGAGGTCCGAAAGCTTGGCTACCGCTGTGAAAGGATTAAAACAGATTTAATTATTATCTCAATAAAACATTAGTAATAGCATCTGCCCCCGAAATGACAACATGTAACCCCCGACATGTGTCTTCTCATTTTTTAAGTAGAGTTTTATTTTTATTTATTTTAAAAAATATATTTTATTGATTTTTTTTTTACAGAGAGGAAGGGAGAGGAATAGAGAGGTAGAAACATTGATGGGAGCAACAAAGAGCTATGGAGGCTGAGGCGGGTCAGAGGACCCAACAGGCCGAGCTGCAAAAGTGTGAACAGTGTCTGAGTCAGCAGTTGCCTGACAGAATATGGGGTTCCTCCCAGCAGCTCTTCACTGTTAGGATGACAATGGTGTTTCAGACAAAGAAACAGAACCATGGAGCCCTTATGCACTTTCACCCCCAAAACTTGCCTCCCACTGCCCTTGGAGTTGGGTTCAGGAGCATACAGTCTTAATTGTAGACCAAGAGCTGTTGGAGCAGAACCACTATTTCCCCTCTGCGAGTGAACCCTAGGAGGCCTTGCCTGGGCGCCACCATGCCCAGCACAAGTAACAGCTGTATACAGATCCCTCTGTAGCTCCTGCCAGGTGGTCAGTAGGGGCTGACTTTGCGCCTCCCTGGAGGCCTTAGAGCCAGTGCACCTGGCGGACAGTTTCAGACCACACCAGATTACAACTCTATCCATTCACAAGTGACATACTCAAGAGGCAGACTCAGTGAGCACCAAAGCCCACTGAAGCAAGTCCTACACCATAGGGGTATCTCCTGCATAGCAGCTCTCCCACTAGTCACAGCTGGTCCTCAGAACCAATGACTTGGAGGTCAACTCCTCCCAGTGATACCAACATCAAGGCTTAACTATAAGACTATGCCCCAGCCACCCACGAGTGCATCCAGAGTGCCCAGCATAGGTGACTGGAGAGGCTGAGCCTCTGGGCCTTCAGGACACCTACTAAACAAGACCAATTCTAGAAGACACAGCAGGTCTAGCTAATACAAAGAAACAAACACAGGGAAGCAGCCAAAATGGGAAGACAAAAAAACAAGTCACAAATGCATAAAATGGAAGCAAGCAAACTACTGGATACAGAGTTAAAAACAATGGTTATAAGGTTGATCAAGGATCTTTATAAGAGCTTCAAGGATCTTCAAGTGAGACTTCCAAGGATCTTATGAGAATGTGAAAGACATGAAAAAGGACTAGTCAGAAATTAAGCATAAACTACCTAAAATAAAAAATAATTTACAGGAATTAAACAGTAGAGTATTCTGAGAATCAAATCAACTATTTGGAATACGAGGAAGCAAAAAACACCCAATATGACGAGCAAAAGGAAAAAAGAATCCAAAAATATGAAGATAGTGTAAGGAGTCTCTGGGACAACTTGAAGTGTACCTACATTCACATTATGGGGGTATTAGAAGAAGAGACAGAGCAAGATATTGAAAACTTAGCTGAAGAAATAATGGCAGAAAACCTCCTATCTGGTGAATGAAATAGACTTAAAAGTCAAGGAAGCACAGAGTCCTAAACAAAAGGAACCCAAAGATGCCCACATCAAGACACATCATAATTAAAATGACAAGGGTTATTTTAATATGCCTCCTGCATACCCACAGTGGGACTGAGCCCACAACCAGGCGCGTGCCCTGACAGGGAATTGAACTGTGACATCCTGATTTATAGGTCAGCGCGTATCCACTGAGCCATGCTGGCCAGGCTTGAACAGTATTTTTTAAGAAGAGGAAGAAGAAGGAAAACACAAACAATAAAATGGCAATAAACACATTTCTATCAATAATTGAATCTAAAATAAAAATAAATAAGAAATCTAATGAACAAAATAAAATGGCGAATAAAATAGAATCAGAGGCATGAAAACATGGAACAGACTGATGAATCTCTGAGGGAAGGAGGCAGGGGAGGTGGGAAGAGATTAACCAAAGATCTTATCTATGGACACAAACAGTAGGGTGGTCAAGGCCTGGGGCACTGGAAGGGGGGAGGGAACATCTGTAATAAACTCAACAATAAATATTTAAGGTAATAAAAAATAAGAAAGAGTGAATGAGCACAGAAAACAAAGCCAACCAGATGGAGGAAAGAATTTGTGGTATCAAAGATAGGAATCTAAAAATAGCACAGAGGGAAGAAGTGAGAGACCTGAGTATAAAGAAAAATGGAAGAGTTCTACAAGAACTGACTCCATCAAAACAAGCAATATTATAATTATAGGCACTGTGGAGGAGACAGAGAGGGAGCAGGGAACAGAGACTCTATTCCAACAAATAGTGGATGAGAACTTTCCAAACCTATGGAAAGAACTAGATCCTTAAATCCAAGAAGCAAGCAGAACACTAGTTACCTCAATCCAGAGGCTGTCTCCAAGGCACCTGATCTAAGACTGTCAAAAATTAACAACGAGGAAAAAATTCTCAGAGCAGCCAGGGAAAAGAGGGAAATGATCTACAAAGGAAAACCCATCAGAATTTCATTTGGCCTCTCAGCAGAAACTCTACAAGCAGAAGAGAGTGGAACCAAATATTTAAACGTCTGAAAGTGCAAAATTACCAGCCAAAATAATACATCTAGCAAAATTACCCTTTAAGTGGAAAGGAGAAATAGGACTTCCCCAGACATACATAACTTGAGGTATTTTATCACCAGAAAAGCTCCATTGCAGTAAATACTCAAGGGAGTTATTCTACCTGAAACAAAGGACATAAGGTCACATGAATAAGATTATCAAAAAACTTGCAGCATAAATAGGGATAATTTGTGGCAACAAAAACATAAAAGAGGAGGGGGTAAAAGTCTAAACTGGCAAATAAGGATGAAGATCGGATGCACTCAAAAGAAAAAACAAACTATGATATATATGCAACTTTATATATTTTTTTAATCTAATGGTAACCACACACAAAAATCCCCAAGACAGAACACATAGCTTAACAAAGGAGGAAAGAAGTATGGAATACCACCTAAGAAACCAACAGACAGAAACACAAA
Source organism: Antrozous pallidus (assembly GCA_027563665.1). Lineage (NCBI taxonomy): Eukaryota > Metazoa > Chordata > Mammalia > Chiroptera > Vespertilionidae > Antrozous > Antrozous pallidus. Next base: position 5,683,954 of record CM050519.1, read on the forward strand.
GGACTAGAACCAAAGTAGGCATAGAGATAGCAGAAAACAAAAGATAAAATGGTTATAGGAAATCTTCACTCATCGATAATCACCCTGCAGGTAAATGGTCTGAATCCACCCATAAAGAGTCATAGAGTTGCAGAGTGAATAAAAAAAAACAAAACCCAACCATATGCTGTCTTCAAGAGACACATCTAAGCTGCAAAGACAAAGGTAGATTCAAAATAAAAGAGTGGAAAATGATTCTCCAAGCAAATAACATCCACAGGAAAGCAGGTATAGTCATAATTATGTCTGTCAAAATAGATTTCAAGATAACAAATAACAAGAGACAAAGAGGGACACTTTATAATGATACATCAAGAAAACATTACACACACACACACACACACACACACACACACACACACACACTAGTGGCCTGGTGCACAGAATTCATGCACATTAAAAGGGATTAATTAGAGGAAATAATTTAATAGTGCTATTTGCCCTTTCTCTATAATAGAAGTATCAGAGATGAAAAACAATTAGTAAAATGTATATGTAAACCTTCCTCCTGTCAGAGCCCAGGATGCACCACGGGATCCAGAGTCAAGTCCCTGCCCACCCACATGCGCATCAAAATCACGTGAGACCTAGACCCTGCCACCCCCTCCCCCATTGGGCTAGATCTAGACCTGGCCAGTCTCACCCTTGTCAAGTCTCGCTGAGCAGGGGGCGTAGCCTCAGGTCCCCTGGCCCAGTGCCAGGACGGGAGGCATGACCTGAGGTCTTCCATCAAGCCCTGCCAGGCGGCGGGGGGGTGGGGGTGGGGGGGGGTGGTGGTGGGAAGCACAGCACCAGGAGGGGGGTGCAGCCTCAGATCCCTATCAAGCCCTGCCAAATGGGGGGTGGGGGGGAGGCCGCACACAGCCTCAGGTCCCCTAGCTCAGCACCAGGACGGGAAGCACACTTTGAGGTCCCCCGTCAATACCCGCTGGGCAGGGGGCATGGCCTGAGGTCCCCCAGCCTGATGCCCGGGGGGTGGGCATAGCCTGAGGTCCCTTGTCAAACCCTGCAGTTGGGGGATGTGGCCTGAGGTCCCCTGTCAAGCCTCACGAGGCTGGGGAAAGGCACAGCCTCAGGTCCCTGCTGACTGCTCATTAAGGCTCCTTATGGGAACTTGTCCTCAGCTGTGGGTGCAGCCATCTTTGTGATGGAGTGATGGTCAATTAGCATATTCCCTCTTTATTAGATAGGATGTGCACCCAACTAGGGAGCACTGAAATATGTAAAACAGAACTAAAGGGAGAAACAGATTAAAATATAATCATAGTTGGAGAACTTAATACTCCACTGACAGCTCTACACAGATCAATCAAACAGAAAATCAATACAGAAATATCAGTTTTGTCTGGCTGGTGTGGCTCAGTAGTTGAGTGTCAAACTATGAGCCAGGATGTCATGGTTCGATTCCCGGTCAGGGCACATGCCCGCGATGTGGGCTCAATCCTAAATGTGCGTGTGCAGGAGGCAGCCAATCAATGATTCTCCTTCATCACTGATGTTTCTATCTCTCCCTCTTCCTTCCTCTCTGAAATCAATAAACATACATTAAAAAAAAAAAAGAAAAGAAAAGAAATACCGGCCTTAAATGAAACTAGACATAACTAACATTTACAGAACCTTTCATCCCAGAACATCAGATTACACATTCTTCTCCACTGCACAGGAAATATTCTCAAGAATAGATCATTATGTTAGGTCCAAGGCAGAGCAATAAGGCAAGAGAAATAAGTAAAAGGTACAAAATATAAAAGGAAGAAGTAAAACTGTCACCTTTTGCAGATGACATTATTCTTTAGAAAACCCTGACTCCACCAAAAATTATCCTATCTAATAAGATAATATGCTAATTTGACCATACCTTTGCTACGCTACCAGCCAATCAGGAGTGGGGGCAGGGCTGAGGCACAGAGGTGAGGGGTGGCCCCTCATGCCCATTCTGCTGCTCTGCGGAGGGACAGGTATGCAAGGGGCGGGAGGGGCGGGCCTGTTCCCGGAGAAACGGGGAAGTAAGGGGCGAGCCCGTTCTTGAAGGGGGCGGGAGGGGCGGAGGGATGGGATGCAAGGGACGGGCCCGTTCCATTCCAGTGTCCCTGCCTTTCACGCCCATTCTGCTGCTCTGGGGGGCCCGAGGAGGGATGGGGACGCAAGGGGCGGGAGGGGCGGGGCTGCCATGGGCCGTCATCAGGGACACAGACTGCAGAGTGGCTCCTGAGCTCCCGGGCACCCGGCCATGCTCCCTGAAGCCAGATCCTGGCCATGAGGCCCCCGTCAGGTGGAGCCATTGAAAATGGCAGTTCTGTTCCTGGCGCAGCCTCTTTCCCGGAACTGGGACAGCCAGGCTGGACACGGGGGGAGGGGAGGAGGGTCTTGGTGTGCCCCAGAGCTGCCCTGAGCCTGCGTCTGGCTGTCCAGGTGGCCCAGGGGCTCCGCCTACGGCCGCCTGCACTGTGGGCCCCTCAGCTCCCGCCCAATGCACTGTGGGCCCCTCAGCTCCCTGCCCAATGCACTGTGGACCCCTCAGCTCCCCGCCCAATGCACTGTGGGCCCCTCAGTCCCCTCCCCCAATGCACTGTGGGCCCCTCAGTCCCCTCCCCCAATGCACTGTGGGCCCCTCAGCCGCCCCCCCCCCCCATGCACTGTGGGCCCCTCAGCTCCCCGCCGGCTGCACTGTGGGCACAGGGGCCCCTGGGCCTCACCTCGCTGCCCCAGCACCACCCCCACCCCGGGCCGGGCCGGCACAGAGGGCACCGCAGCCCGGTGCCAGGCTCTCCCCCTCAGAGGCAGCGGCCTGTGTCCCGACACTGGCTTCCTGGGTCGCCTCACCTCCTAGGACCGAGGGGCCACCAGGTGTAACAAGGTTGAGTCCGAGGCCAGTAACAAAGTTCTCCCGAACTGTCTGCTCTTCTCCAATGAAATGACAGGTGGGTCCCGTGGGCTGCCGAGTGGGGTGATGGCTGCGCAGGTGGGAGGGGCCCGGCTTCCACACCAGGCCTTGCCCAGAGTCCTGCTTGGCTACAGGCCGGATGGTGCCACTGTCCCTCAGGCCCTGCCCTTCTCGGCAGCCCCGGCCAGCAGCTCAGTTGGTTGAGCGTCATCCCCGGCGAGACGGGCCAGACATGCCCTGGAGCCCTCCGAGGCCCCTCCCCAGCTGGCCAGCCTCCCACGTCCCTCCCCGGCCCTTATTGTGCCCTGGTGGGGTCCCTCAGGCAAAGGGGGAATTTCATGCACCAGGCCCCTAGTTAGAAATAATAAACAAATACAGTCAAGTAGCAGGATACAATATTAATGTTCAGAAATCCATTGCCTTCCTGTATACTAACAACAAAACTTCAGAAAAAGAAATAAAAATCTTTTTGCAATTGCTATCAAAGAACAAAATACTTAGGAATACACGTAACAAAGAACATGAAAGACCTATATATTGAAAATTACAAAGCATTATTAAAAGAGATTGAAAAAGACACAATAAAATGGAAAATATCTCACGTTCATGGATTAGAAAAATCAATACTGTAATGGCCATATTACCCAAAGCAATATACAAATTTAATGCAATTCCCATCAAAATCCCAATGGCATTTTTTAAAGAAATAGAATGAGAAATCATCAGATTTGTATGAAACCACCAAAGATCCCGAATAACCAAGGCAATCCTGAGAAAAAAGAACGAAGCTGGAGGTATCGCGTTACCTGACTTCAAATTATACTTAAGAGCTACGAAAATCAAAACAATATGGTACTGGCAGAGAAACAGACACATATATCAATGGAACAGACCAGAGAACCCAGTTTATAAAACCACATTTATATGGACAGGTAATTTTCGACAAAGGAGCCAAAGACACATAGTGAAGTACAGACAGTCTCTTAAAAAATGGTGCTGGGAAAACTGGAAAGCCACATGCACATGAGTGAAACCGGGTTACAGTTTGTCTCTAAACATTTGGTCCTAAACATTAGGACCAAAGACCTAATATGTGACCTGAAACAATAGTCACACAAAGAAAACAGGCACTAAACTTACGGACCTGGATGGCAGGAAAAATCTTATGAACCTGACCCCACAGGTAAGGAAAGCAAAGCCAAAAATAAATGAATGGGACTACATCAAATTAAAAAGCTTCTGCACAGCAAAAGAAACTGACAACAAAACTAGAGGCAGCCAACCAGATGGGAGATGATACTTGCAAACAGTAGTTCCAACAAAGGTTTAATTTCCAAAATATAAAAAGAACTCATACAACTCAACACCAAACAAACAACTGGGCAAAGGACTTGAATGTACACCTCTCCTAAAAAGACATATGAATAGCCAGTAGATATATAAAAAGATGTTCAACCTCACTGGCAATTAGGAAAATGCAAACCAAAAATTACAATAAGATATTACCTCAGACCTGTTAGAGTGGCCATTATCAACAAGACAAGCAATAACAAGTGTTGGAGAGGTTGTGGAAAAAAGGGAACCCTCATTCTCTATTGGTGGGAATGTAGACTGGTACAACCACTATGGAAAGCAGTCTGGCAATTCCTCAAAAATTAAGAAAAAAGCTACCATACAACCCTTTCCTGGGTATATACCTGAAAAACTTGAAAACATGTATTTGCAAAGATATATGCATCTCTATGTTCATTATAGCATTATTCACAGTGGCTAATTCATGGAAACAAGCAGTGTCCTGACAAAAGAAAAGGTGAAATAGCACCATTTGAAGCATGGATGGATTTTGAGAACATTATGCTAAGTGAAGTAAGTCAGAAAAAACTAAGAACCATATGATTTCACTCACATGTGGGATATAAACTGAAACCCATGAACACAAACAGCAGTGTGGTGGTTGCCAGAGAGAAAAGGAGGGGAAGAAGGGGGTCCTAATATATGGTCACAGGAGAAGATTCAACTTTGGGTGGTGGACACACAGTGCAATATACAGATCTTGTAACATAGAAACTCACACCTGAAACCTGTATGTTCATGTTGACCAATGTCACCACAATAAATTTAATTTCTAAAAAAGTTTGGTGAGATAGACATTTTTATTCTCTCACTTCACATCAAGTAGAACAATTTTCTGGGGTAAGAGGAACAGAATTTTAATTTCTTCATTGATCTGCTTACATGACCCTAAAATCGCCGTCTTCCCTTATTTGCTTCTGAATAGTTGCCAAAAAAGCCACTAATGTTCTACCTTATGCACTTTAGTAAACTCACTCCCACACAAACTGCTAAAAGGTTCTCTATTATTGCCACATCAACTCCAGCTCTGAAAACAAGCACCCAGGCTTGTTCACCACCATAACCCATAATACCTGGTACAGAGAAGGCATACAGTAAATATATATGAGTGCATTACCTCCTCGATGTCTCTTAAATTATGGAGAAATAATTTCTTAAGTTATGTTTTTCTCTTATGCTTGGTACCTAACGTAGTATATGTAATACCATGCCTACCCTTTATGATGGATTTGAGGGCCATATAAGTCACAAAAACAATAAAATATTAACACTTAAATTAACACAAATTCTTTGGAAAATAAATATCTTATTGATATTCAGTTTTTATTTTAATTATTGTTATAAAATTTATTTACTGACTTTAGAGGGAGAGAAAAATATCAATTTATTGTTCCACTTATTTATGCATTCATTTGTTGATTTTTTTTTTTTTTTTTTGTAAATCCTCACTCAAGGATATTTTCCCATTGAATTTTAGAGAGAATAGAAGGAAGGGAGAGAGACAGAGAGAGGGAGAAACATCATGGATTGGTTGCCTTCTGCACATGTCTCAGAGATCAAGCCTGCAATCAAGGTTGGAATCAAATCTAGGACAGTTCAGTCTGCAGGTTGATGCTCTATCCACTGAGCAAACCAGCTAGGGCTATTTGTTGATACTTGTATGTGCCCTGACCCAGGATTGAACTGGCAAACTTGGCATATGGGGAGGATAGTCAGGGTGTATAACATTTTTATTTTAAACTAGAGGCCCAGTGCACAAAATTTGTGCACTTAGGGGTTTGGGGGTACCCTCAGTCTGGCCTGTGCCCTCTTGCAGTCTGGGAGCCCTTGGGGGATGTCCGACTGCCATGGAGGCAGGAAAGGCTACTGCTACTGTGCTCACCAGCTGGGAGCCTGGCTTGTGGCTGAGTGCAGCTCCCCCGGTGGGAGTGTACTGACTACCAGGGGGCAGCTCCTGCATGAGCATCTGCCCCCTGGTGGTCAGTGCTCATCACAGTGACCGATCATTCTGTTGTTTGGTTGATTTGCATATTAGCCTTTTATTATATAGGATAACCCTGTATTTTCCAAACCCTCCAAAAAGGGAAACTTAGTAAGGGTGTCACTGTTTTAGTTTTGCAAATCTCATTGATGTCTGGCTTAACAGAAGACAGTGGCTTCTTATACCTACTTCTGCATTCAACCTGTAGTGGTATGTTGTTTTATTTGAAGTATATGAAGTAAACTGGTTGGGTAAAATAGACTAGGTCTTTCCGTTTTACCAAGACAAATAAAATATAGTACTACATCAACAACAAATGTGGAGGGAAAAGTCTAGTTTTTCACCCAAATGTTTATAGTCTTCATTTTGGATGGTAGCATTCTTGGCAGATTTTCATTGTTGCTCATCTATTTCCTAAATTTTCTATAAGAAACAGTTTATTATGTAATAAAGACAAATGCAATAATATTTTGCGTAACCATTCTTACATTAATCAGAAATAAAAATCAATAAATGATCAAGAAGCAAGGGATTCGCTCTAGCCGGTTTGCACAGTGGATAGAGCGTTGGCCTAGTTCTGAAGGGTCCCGGGTCCCGTCAAAGGCACAGGCCTGGGCTGCAGGCTCAACCCCGGTGCGGAGCGTGCAGCGGGCGGACGATCACCGATTCTCTCTCATTACTGATGTTTCTATCTCTTTCCCTCTCTGAAGTCAATACAAATATATTTAAAAATAAAGGAGCAAGAGATTTAACATAAACTTTGTATTTAAATGACACACGAACAACGACAGTTTTGGTGAGTGGAAGAGGACTAAGGCGTGAGAAATAAGATCTAATTTCCTCTTTACCAAGAAGACAGACATGACAGGTTGGAAAATGATTCGTGGCTCAATAATAAAGGAAAATGAGGAACAAATATGAATAATCTGACAGATTAACTGGAGGGCAGACAAGAGACATAAGCAGCTGAAACAGGGAGGGTAACGATCCCTCAGTAAGCAGTGCGGCAGGCGATGAACTGAAATACTTAGCACGAATATTTTTTAACCCAGGCGGCTCCAATCTATCGAGAAGACACCAAAGTGAAAGAGCCGCGCACCGGACTAAGAAAGCACCGCGGACTCGTGACAAAGAAAGCCCTCCCTGCACACTTCAGGTGCAGGGGCGGCCAACACTGTCGCGACACCGAAACCTGCGAGCCCGCACACCGCCTCCTCACCTCGGTAAGCCGCAGAGCCCCCAGCCCCTCTCGGCGGCCGCCATCTTCCGCCCACCTGGCGCTCAGGAAGCGCTTCGCTATTTTCCTTCACTATTGGCTACTGAGGTGTTCCTCCGCCTTCCCGGGCTAACTGTGTGTTTCAATTGGTTGATGGTAGTGGTTGCCCACGGCCTCGCAGCCAATAGCATCTCCTGAACGTAATCAAGTTTTCGGCGTGGGGAACGGGTCCCGCGCGCATGGGCGGAGCTGTGTGGGAGGGGCTGGGGGCGTGGCCTGTGATGGACAGTCGGTTCTCCCGCCCAGGGCCCCTCCCTCCCTGGGAGCCCGGCTCGGGCGCCCCGGCCCCCATCCCGGAGCCTGTCACCCGTTGGAGATCAGCGGGACGCTCTGGCGCGTCTCGGGTCGATTTTCTGGGTGCGGAGTTCACTCCCGAGTCAGGTTCAGACGCGGGAGCTGGAGAGCGGAGCTCACGCGGGCGCCTGCAGCACCGCACCACCGCCGCCCCGGGGGGCGATCCTGGGGTCTGCATCTCCCGCCCGGCTCTGCGCGGCTCGCCCGCACTCCCGCCCTCCCCTGCACGTGTGGGAGCTGAAGACTGAACCCACGCTCACCAGCCCCAGGTAGCGGAGACCCGGGAGACGCCTAGAGGGGCTCCACCGGTGACCCCGAGGCGTCGGCAGGCCGGCCTCCGGGTTGGAGGGTAAGGGTCCGAGACCCACCTTCCCCTCTCGCTTTCCTGCCCGCGCCCCCAAGGGCCGGGGTGCGGTGACACTCAACTTTGAAATAGTCGTTGGGGTGAGGGCAGCGATCCCCTCATCCGAAATGCTGGGTTCGGTTCCCAGACCCCGCCTCTGGTTAGAGCCGAACCGCAGAGATGCCGTCCACACCCGGCTCCCTGGGTTAACGCCGCGCTTCCTTTTCACTGACTAGGTGACCTCTGGGCTCTGGACCGGACCGCAGGAGGAACAGGTTTCTCCGGGAGATGATGCCCGAACCGGAGAGACAGACTACAGCTAAGGAAGGGGCCAGGAGGAAAGTAAGTTTGCCGCCCCGCGCGCTGTGCGGGCGCTCGCCCCGCGGACGTCCCGTCACCCGCGCACCTGCCCTCGCTCTGCTCCTGAGAAGGCGGGGCCCGAGAGCCCAGCCCGCAGGAACCTCGGTTTTAAAAAGCGCACCCTTTAGAAAGGGCCCGCCGTTGCTTTAACAGATTTTTAGGAACATTTAAAAACCCAGCACTTTTCTATTCGCGTTATACTGGAGAGGTTAAAGTGAGCGTTGCGTTGCTGCTTAAGAGTCCTAATTACTCACGACGATTAAATTATATTAACTTAATATTATTAACAATATATTTTTTGAGAAGTTATTCAGAGTCGGTGCATTATACCTTTGTGGTCTATCGAGGTCTGGCAACATTTAAAAGAACCATTTTCAGTTATTTTAATTATACAGGTAATGCATTAAAACAGCCTCTTAAAATGGAGGCAGTACAGAAATATTTAGCATGGAAAGCGGATCAATTTTCTAATTCTTTTGTATTCATGTAGATATGTTTTCATTCATTCAGCAAATATTTATTGAAAATTACCAGGTTTCAGGTAGTGTTGAAGAACTGAAAATACAGTGGTTAAATACATATTAATGTATATATGCATGTCCAGAGAAATATTTAGATTTTATATGTATGGTTTTAAAATGTTTATTTGTTTTACATAAATGAGATCACATAGTGTGTATCTCCAACCGCCCCCCCCCCAATATAACAATATATTTTGGAGATTGTTTCACATTAGTACATAAGTGTCTGTTGTATTCAGTTTAACCTCTACATAGTATAGATGCCTTATAGTATGTTATTGTTTCCCTGTGAGTGGACGTTCTGGCTTCTTTTTTTCTTTTCCCCTCACAAGTCAGGCTGTAGTTCCTGTGCATGCTTTTTAATGCTGACACAAGTCTTTCTTTAGGATAGAAGTAAGCCTGGTTTGCTGGTGTATCCTGAAATTTATTAAACGTTATTGTATGTCCTATTGTGAAATTTGTCTTGGATTTGGTGGTATAGAAATGAAAGAATGACCGAGACCGGTTTGGCTCAGTGGATAGAGCGTCGGAATGTGGACTGAAGGGTCCCGGGTTCGATTCCGGCAAGGGCATGTACCTTAGTTGCGGGCACATCCCCGGTAGGGGGCGTGCAAGAGGCAGCTGATCGATGTCTCTCTCATCGATGTTTCTGACTTTCTATCCCTCTCCCTTCCGCTCTGTAAAAAATCAATAAAATATATTTAAAAAAAAGAAATGAAAGAATGGATTGATGGGTGTGTAGTCTGGTCAATAAGAGATTCTTAGTAGGATGACTTTGTATTAAATGGAGGTGTGAGGAGAACACATGTGGAGGAGGGGTGGCTTGTACAGAGTAGGACAGCTTCCAACCTCCTGCGTGCCCCAACCTCTATACCCATCAGAAAAATCTTTATCCTTCCAGATCAAGCTTAAGACCTGCCTCTTCCTTGAAACTTTCTGTAACTGCCTCTGCCATTGTTGACTCACCCTCTTCTGGATTCCTTTGATAATACTCTTAGCCAGCATAACTTAGCTTAATGTGTGCTAGGCACTGTTAAACACTTTATTTTCCTCTATGTACACACACTCTTTCTCATTTAACTTCACAAAACCTTTTGATGTAGGTAATATTTTCATGTTGTTACCATTTATTTAACCAATTTTTTTTTAGTATCTACTATGTGCCAGGAATTTTAGGCACTGGGGATCCAGCTAAGACCAAGACCCTGCCCTCAGGAATTGATATCTTAGTAGGAGATACAGAAATGAAAGAGAATAAGCAAGTATAACAGCCTCACCTTATCCACAGTTTTACTTTCCACAGTTTCAGTTACCTATGGCTCAAAAACATTAAATGGAAAATTCCAGAAATAATTCATAAGTTTTAAATTGTAAGCCATTCTGAGTAGTGTGATGAAATCATAAATCATCCCACTGCCTCTACTGGGATAAGAATTATCTCTTTACCCAGGCTCTCTATGCTGTATTTGTTACTCATTTGTCAGTTAGTAGCTGTCTTGGTTATTGGCACTTGTGTTCAAGTAACCCTTATCCTATATAATAACAGGTGGCATCACGTGTGATGTCATTATAAGATGGCCACCATATGATGGCTGCCCTCACATCACAAGATGGCTGTCACAAGATGGCCAGTGGGCAAGAGCAGTTGTGTGCAATCAGAACTACAGGGGAGGGAAGTTGAGGATGAACAGGCCAGCAGGGGAGGGCAGTTGGGGGCAACCAGGCCTGCAGGGGAGAGCAGGTGGAGGTGACCAGGCCTGCAGGGAAGGGCAGGGGTGGGCAGTTGGGAGTGATTGGGCCAGCAAGGGAGGGCAATTGGAGGCATCAGGCCATGGGGGAGGGGGCAGCTATGCAGTTGGGGTCGATTAGGCTGGCAGGGAGTAGTTAGGCGTCAATCAGCCTGGCTGAGGAACAGTTAGGGGGCAATCAGGCTGGCAGGCAGAATTGGTTATGGGCAATCAGGCAGGCAGGCGGGCGAGCCGTTAGGAACCAGCAGTCCCGGATTGTGAGAGGGATGTATGACTGCCGGTGGGATTGGGCCTAAACCGGCAGTTGGACATCCCCCAAGGGGTCCCGGATTGGAGAGGGTGCAGGCTGGGCTGAGGAACACCCCCCGTGCACAAATTTTGTTTTACTTAATAACTCAAAGCATAAAAGTAGTGATGCTGGAAATTCTGATATGCAAAAGAGTGAAGAGTAGAATACGGTACAATAAGGTATGTCATATTTTTTTAATGAATTTTTAAAATGTATTTTTATTGATTTTTAGAGAGAGAAGAAGGGAGAGGAATAGAGAGGTAAAAACATCGATGACAGAGAAACATCATTGATTGGCTGCCTTCTACTGGGGATTGGCTGCCTTCTACCTGTGCAGGAGTTGAACTGTTACCTCTTGGTTCATGGATCACTGTTCAACCATTGAGCCACACCAGCTGGCCTATACGATATTTTGAGAGAGAGTGAGAACGTTCACATAATTTTTATTTTAACTTATACTAGAGGCCCAGTGCATGAAATTCGTGCATGGGTAGGGTCCCTAGGCCAGGCTGGCTATCAGGGCCGATCTGTGGGGTGATCGGAGGGTGGGGAAGGCCCTGCTGGCACCCACCTAGGCTGGGTCTGTGGACTGGGGGCAGCTCCTGCGATGAGCATCCGCCCCCTGGTGGTCAGTGCACGTCATAGTGACCAGTCGTTCAGTTGATTTGCATATTAGGTTTTTTTTTATATACTAGGGCCCCGGTGCATGAAATTCATGCACTGGGGATGGGTGGTCCCTCAACCCAACCTGCCCCCTCTCACATACTGGGAGACCTCAGGGGGTGTCCAACTGATGGTTCACCCCCAGCCTGCCCAAGGCCTAAAGCCTCTGGTGAGGGCACCCAGCCATTGCCCTGCTCAGCTCAGCCCCAGCTACCTGTGACCACCCGGCCCCAGGGGCTGGGCACTTGCCACCACTTCCACTCACAGCGCCCGGGGGCTGGATGCTCCCTGTCACTGCCACCACCGCTGCTGCTGCTGCCACTTCCCCGCACACGGGGCTGTGCGCTCGCCGCCACCACCGTTTCATCTCCACCCCCCGGGCCCAGCACTCCTGCCACTTGGCCCTGCCCCCAGTCCTGATTGGCTGGTAACATAGCCAATCAGGAGCAAAGGTACAGTCAAATTTGCATGTTTCTCTTTTATTATATAGGAAGAGGCCCGGTGCATGAAATTCATCACAGTTCAGCTCCTGGGGTTAAACCGGCAGTTGGACATCCCTCTCACAATCTGGGACTGCTGGATCCCAACAGCTTGCCTGCCTGGCTGCCTGATTGCCCCTAACCGCTTCTGCCTGCCAGCCTGATCACCCCCTAACCATTCTCCTGCCAGCCTGATTGCCCCCAACTGCCTTCCCTTGATGGCCCAGTTGCCCCCAACTTCCCTCCCCTGCCGGCCCGGTTGCCCCCAACTGCCTTACCCTGCTGGTCCAGTCGCCCCTAACTGCCCTCCCCTGCAGGCCTGATCCCACCTCCCCCAACTTCCCTCCCTCTCCTGCAGGCCTGGTCACCCCCAACTGCCCTCCCCTGCTGTCCTAATTGTCCAAAATTGCCCTCCCCTGCCTGCCATCTGTGGCAGCCTCTTGTGACCACATGGGTGTGGCCATCTTGTGCGAGGTGATGGCAATCAATTTGCATATCACCTCTTATATAGAATTGTTATAATTGTTCTATTTTATTATTATTGCTGTTAATCTCTTACTGTGCCTAACTTAAAAATTAAACTTTATCATATGTATATATGCATAGGAAAAACATAACAGATAGAGTTTGATACTATCTGAGGTTTCATACATCCACTGATGATATTGGAATGGAGTCTCTGTGTATAAGGGGAGACTGCTATACTGCTATACTGTTATTTCTGTATGTTAAGTACTATGAAGTAAATAAAAAATGGGCATTAGGAATGACATGGGATGGGGTGATACTATTTTAAGTAGATGCTAAGGGAATTCTTCTCTGAGGAGGTGACATTTGAGTGATTGAGATTTGGGGGAATTGTTCTAGGAACCAGAGGTGTCAAGATCCTAAGTCAGGAGTGACCTGACTGATGAGCAGGAAGAAATCCAGAATAGCTGGAAGCAGAGGGAAGGAAGCAGGAGGTAGAATATGAGTTAGAGTTAATCATCTTTACTGACGGGGAAGCTGCGGCAGAGCGAAAGTAAGTAACTTGCCCAGGTTCCTACAGCTAGTAAGAGGCAGATCTGAGATTGAGTCCTTGCTAGGTCTGTCTGACTTTCTCAAATATGTATTTCTTCCAAATTTACTTGATACTTTTCTGAATACATATAGCTTTTCTTTGCAACTCTGTGTTTCTTAAGAGTGGAGACCAGGTTTGCATTACTTAAAAAATATGCTCTATGCCAAGACCGGTTTGGCTTGGTGGATAGAGCGTCAGCCTGCGGACTGAAGGGTCCCAGGTTCGATTCTGGTCAAGGGCATGTACCTTAGTTGAAGGCACATCCCCAGTGTGGGGTGTGCAGGAGGCGGCTGATTGATGTTTCTCTCTCATTGATGTTTCTGACTCTATCTCTCTCCCTTCCTCTCTGTAAAAAATCAATAAAAAATATTTTTTAAAAATATGCTCTATAGTGTGTAATAGATACACCATAATTGTTCTTGAATGAATTATTTATGGTATGATTCTTCCCTAACTTTTTCCCTCTTCAATAGGCCTCTTCAGCAGTGATCCTGGGTCATTCAGCCTTCATCCCACAGACATTATAGAGCACCTTCTGTTTGCCTGGTGCTGGGCCCTGTAGGGGGATGACAAAGATGAATAGAGGTCAGCCCCATGCTCTTGGAGCTGGCAGTTATAGCTGCTACAGAGAGGTGTGTCTACACTGTATAGTACCCACAGGCAAGAATGATTGGTTAGTGTTCCCTGGGAGGAAGGGATGCAAAAAGAGCTTCAAAAGAAGATTGTGCCTGCGTGGGGTCTTAAAGGAAGAACAGGCATTGGTTGGGCACAGGTAGAATGGAGGCACAAGCAAAGACCAGCATGTGCAAAAGCCCAGAGGATGGGAATGGTAAGATTCATGGGGCAGGGTGAGGTGGGGAGGGGGTGATAATGAATGGTTTGACAAGGCTGGGAAAGTGATTGTGGAAGGCCCTGTTTTTTAGGCCAGGAGTTTGGATTTTATCCTAGAGTTTGAGCATAGAAAAACAGTCTGAAATATTCCTCTAAAGAAGAGTATGGGGCTGCTTGAGACTTGACAGTGACCAACTTTGTTCAGACCAAAGGTGGAGGGGTTCCTAAAAAAGAACTGGGGGTTGGCTCTTTTGTGCCTGGTTCCCCATGGAGTTTTCTTCTCAATAGAGAGTTGACTTTCTAGCCTCCTCAGTGTCCAGAGTGTCAGAGGCCAGTGGTAGTCCTAACAGCAGCACAACTTAGTTGATATATGAGTAACTGGGTGATAGGCTATGCGGGTGAGAGGGCTAGATTTTAAATGCTTGTTTACCTGACATGCATTTTCTTCTCCTTTGCAAGGATGGAGATAGCCCAGTGATATTCCTCTTTACTGATACCATAGCATAGGTATCAAGGAAGTGTCAAATGTGGGCAATATTTTCATCTATAGGATTGAAATTATTCCAAGTGAAATTCTGGAATGTCTGGGGACTTATTTTTCTTAAACTAAGTTAAAGGAGAAAATATGAACAGATCAAAGGTTGAAGAGATAAAACAGAGGGCAAAGCAGGGAGTGATGCAACTAACAGCAAATAAGACTAAAACAGCAGCAATTGTGAAATCTGTGCTTTTAGAATGTAGCCGTTTTTGAAGCCTTGGTCCCTCCAGAAATGAAAAATTACCCTGCATTGGGCATTAGATACATTTAAAGTTGTTTTTGTAAAAATTACTATTATAAAAGCAAATGTAACTCCATAATAGAAATTTGAAAATAAAGACCAAAGAGGAAAATTTATTGTTATTCCTCCCACTTTTAGGATGAGTGTTGTTAGTATATTTGCACACTTTCTTCATTGTTTGCTTTTTCTACATCTAATTATTAATTTTTAGAAATAAAAAATACATTCTTGCAGTTTAAAGATAACCAAAATTAACATCTTTGGTCTAGTTTCTCTTTTACTTGTTCCTGGATTCCTGTGTTTCCATCCTACTGTGCCAGCAACAGTGCTGCAGACTGCCTTCTCTGCTCCTATATTAGAGAGACAGAATTGTGGGGAAAATCAGGCAATCATGTGGTTGGTATTGCTAGCAATTTCTTATTTCTCATTCTCTGCAAATGCCTTTCACTTGTTTCTTGTCAACTTCTGTGACTCTTTACAAACCAATACTACTTGTAGCCAGCCCTGTGCTCAATCCCTATCTTCCTTATTATCAACAAACTAGAGGCCTGGTGCACAAAATTCATGCACGGGGGCAGGGGATGTCCCTTAGCCCAGCCTGTACTCTCTTCAATCTGGGACCCCTCGAGGAATGTCTGGCTGCCCGTTTAGGCCCAATCCCGGTAGGATCATTCTTTTCATGATCCAGGAATGCTGGCTCCAATCTGCTCACCTGCCTGCCTCTGTGATTGCTCCTAACCGCTTCTGCCTGCCAGCCTGATCACCCCCTAACCACTACCCTGACAGCCTAATTAATGTCTAACTGCTCTCCTGCCAGCCTGTTTGCCCCCAACTTCCCTCCTCTGCCAGCCTGGTCACCCCTAACTGCCCTCCTCTGCAGGCTTGATCACCCCCAACTGCCCTCCCTTGCAGGCCTGGTCCCTCCCAACTGCCCTCCCCTACTGGCCTGATCGCCCACAATTGCCCTCCCTTGCAGGCCTGGAACCTCCCAGCGGCCCTCCCCTGCTGGCCATCTTGTGGTGGCCATCTTAGGTCCACATGGGGGCAGGATCTTTGACCACATGAGGGCAGCCCTCTTGTGTGTTGGAGTGATGGTCAATCTGCAAATTACTCTTTTATTAGATAGGATAAAGGCCTGGTTCATGAGTGGGGGCCAGCTGGTTTGCCCTGAAGTGTGTCCCAGATCAGGGTGGGGGTTCCCTTGGGGCGAGGAGCGGCCTGGGGAAAGGGGCCTGTGGAGGTTTGCAGGCCAGCCACGCCCCCCAGCGACCCAAGCGGATGCCCTGGTATCTGGGATCAATCTATGTCTACAATTGAAACTTTGTAGCCTGGAGCGGAGCCAAGCCTTCTGCTTGCTCTGGGGCAGCAGCCGTTTCTGTTTGAAACTTTGTAGCCTAGAGTGGAGGCCTAGGCCAGCAACGGCAAACTGAAAGCTTGGCTTCCTCCATTGCCAGGGAAACCCAAGCCTCTGTTCTCTCTAGCTCAGTGGCTGCCGCCATTTCTGTATCTTTTATAATTGAAACTTTGTAACATTGAGTGGAGGCCTAGGCAGGTGGAAAGCTTGGCTTCCTCTGTTGCCGGGGAAACCCAAGCCTTCCTCCTGCTCTCAGTGGCGGCAGCCATCTTGGCTGGGGTTTATTTGCATAATCTGCTCCTGATTGGCTGGTGGGCATGGCTGTGGGCGTTGCTTGTGGGTGTGGCGAAGGTATGGTCAAATTTGCATATTACTCTTTCATTAGATAGGATAACCTCAATTCTTACTGTGAGAAAATTAACACAATTGTGAATGATTTTCTTCAACTTGTTGCCTATCTCTACCTACCTTCTTCCAAAATCTTATTTAGATGTTCAAACTATTTTCACTTCCTTATCTCTAGGCTCAGAACAGGCCTACCTTCTTTTTAAACTCATCTCTTCTGGTAGTGTTTTTGACTTCTACCCCTTCCTCTCTGCCTGTTCAGGAGCCATTATTCGTTTTCTCTTCACCTCTAGTCTTTCCATCTCCCTTCAGCCTATAAAGCCATTTGATTTCCCTTCATTCTAAAATCTCTCCTGTTAGCTTGTGTCGCCCAGTAGCTGTTGTACTATTTCCCCCCTTCCCTTCTTTAGTTTTCCAGAAAAAAATCATCTGCATTTTTGTGTTTCTACTCCCTCATTCATTTTAAGATTTTTCCCTGATTATTTTACCAGTTTATTGGCTATAAAGGAAATATATATGAGCATATACTATATTCACACAGACAATAATAAAGCATAATGAAATAGAGAATCCCTGTGAACATTCCACCTGATACAAGAACGAGAATATTATCACTGCCTATGGCATCTTTCAACTGTTCTTCCTAATATTCTTGCATCACTCATAGAAGGCTCTATAGAGATAACCACCATTTTCAATTTTCTGTTTGTTGTAATCCAGTTTTTTTTTTTGGGGGGGGGGGATAAAGTTTTATCACATATAAAAACCCAAATAATACATTAGTTTTGTTTGTTTCTGAGCTTAATTGAAATGATGTAGTGTATTTAGCCTTCTGGGACTAGCTTTTCTTACTATACATTACATTTGTAAGATTCATTGCTGTATGTTAGGCCATTTGGGAATAGGGGACAATTTATTCATTCTCTTTGAAGGATGGCGGGTGGTTTGTGGGTTTCTGCAGTTCGAGCAGCTGCCTGGTGCACACTGGCAGTCTATTGCTTCGCCACTTTCCCGAAACCTCTTGTTTAGGTTTCCATGAATGCCAAAGGCACAGCCTCTCTAATTCTTATTTTAGTGGTATACTACATTAAAAAAACAAACCAACTCTATTGAGATACAATTCACAGATATGTGCAATCAATTTTAGAACATGTTTATTACCTGAAAAAGGAACTCTGCACCTTTTAGTTATCACTTTGCATCTCCCCATGTCCTCTATACCTAAGCAACCACTAATCTAACTTTCTATTTTTATAAATTTGCTTATTGTGAACATTTCATATTAATGGAATCTTTGTCTTGTTCCTGATCTTAGTAGGGGGAAAGCTTCCAGTCTTAAACATTAAGTATGATGTTAGCTGTTGAGTTTTTATAGTTGCCCTTTGTCAGTTGCTCTCTAATTCCAAGCCTATTGAATGTTTTTATCATGAAAAGATTTTTTAAAATATTTTTTTCTGTGTCTAATGAGATGACATGGTTTTTTGACATGGTCGGTGTATTATATCATTTGATTTTTGGATGTCAAACCAAATTTGCATTCATGGACAAATCCCACTTGGTTAGGGCATGAAATCATTTATATGTTGATGAATTTGGCTTTCTCTTGTTGAGGAATCTAATGTTCATACTTACAAAAAATATTGCTCCATAGTTTTCTTGTGATGTCTTTGGTAATATTGGCCTGATAGAGTGAAAAGTGTTCCCTTCTCTTCTGTTTTTCTGAAGGCTTTATTAAAAATTGGCATTCTTCTTAATAAGTTTTTGATAGAATTCATTGATGAAGCCATCTGAACTTGGGACTTTTTTTGATTACTAATTCAATATCTTTACTTGTTATGGGTTGATTCAGATTGTCTATTTCTTCTTGAGTCATTTTTGGTAGTGTGTCTCCTGGGAATTATGGACTGTTCATTTCTTCTAAGTTATCTAATTTGTTGGCATACAATTGTTCACAATATTCCTTTATAACCCTTATTTCATAAGACACGTAATAATAATCCTGCTTTCATTTCTGATTCTAATAATTTGAATCTTCTCTCTTTTTTCTTAGTCTTTCTAGATGAAGACTTGTCAATTTTGTTCATCTTCTGAAAGAATCAGTTTTTGGTTTTAACTGTTTTCTCTATTTTTCTATTCTTTATTTCATTAATTTCCATTCTATTAAAAAATAATTGTTGCTCCCCTCTGGTACCCATCTCCCATTGCACTGCAGTAATTTCCTAGTAAGTTTCCCTCTGGACTACATCTTTTCCTCCCTCCCTCCTTCCCTCCCTCCCTTTCTCTTTCCCTTCCTCCTTTCCCCCCTCCCTCCTTCCCTTCCTTTCCCTTCCTCCTTTACCTCCCTCCCTCACCCCTTCCTCCCTCCTTCCTCCTACTTTACCTTCTTGCTCTTCTCCTTTTCCCCCCTTTCCCTCTGCCTGCCCTCCTCTTCCTCGTTCTCTTCCTTCTTCTTCTCCTTCCTCCTACTTTCTCTTCCTTGTTCTTCTCCTCCTCCCCCCACTTCCCTCTGCCTGCCCTCCTCTTTCTCATTCTCCTCCTCCTCCTCCTCCTCCTCCTCCTTCTTCTCCTTCTTTTCTTTTTGGTGGTCAAATAGCATGTCTCCTTTTGGCAATTCAGTGAGAAGATTCCAATGCTGCCATTGTCACAAAGAAGGGCTCACCCACTGGATCCTCTCTGCTCCTCAGGTCAAGTTAGGGAAGCACATTTTTTGACACAGGCTGCTCCTTGACCTTGAAGGACATCAACCTGGGAAACAGAAAAATGCCCAACAGGCACATTACAGAAATATGGATGGCTCCTCCAGTGCCCACTGTTTTTCACATTCTTAGACCAGGTATAGAGAGCAGAAAAACTTACAGAAGGAAAATGCAGTGGTATGTCAAATAGAATTGGGATTGACACCTGGCTCTGCTTCTTCAGACTTCAAACGTCTCTGCAAGCACCTTAGATTCCTTACCACCATAATATTAGCAAACTGTTGTCATAGTGTGTCATGTCGTCTACCATGTGCTGGACATCGTTGTCTTCAGGCAGTGTTTGAAGTATGAGGAAATTGAAACATAAAGCAACTTGCCCATGATGGAGCTGGACTGGAACCCAGTGTCTACTCCCAGTACTTGGCTTAACTGCTTCTGTTTTTAAATGGGCACAAACTACAACAGTGTCCTCTTACATTTTTAATTTTTTCTTTTACATTGAATGTATTATTATTTATTTAATTTTAAAAAATTTAAATTTTAATTAAACTGTTTTTCCCCTTATCTTTATTTTATTTTCTTCTATTGTGGGTTGAAATTTTGTCCTCTAAAAGATATTAGAAGTTTTAACCCTGGTATCCATGAATGTGATCCTGTATGACTATAGGGTCTTTGCAGATTTAATTAGTTAAATTAGTATGAGGTCATACTGTGTTATGTGGGTACTAAATCCAATCACTGCTGTTCTTATAAGAATAGTAGAGGCCCAGTGCATGAATTTGTGCACAGGTGGGATCAAGCTGGCCTGGCCCCAATCCGGGCAGATTGGGGCCGGGCCTGTTGGGAGGAGGAGATGGCAGAAGGTTGGCCAGCTGGCCTGCCCCAAATGGGGCCCAATCAGGGCTGTGCTGGCTGGGGGAGGGGCCAAGGGCGATTAACTAGTGGGCTCTGCCCCCAATTAGGGTAGGGGGACTGATTGGGAGCAGGGCCAGCCATGGGGAGGGGCTGTGGGAGGTTGGCCGGCCAGGCCCACTCCTGATTGGTGTGTGGGGGGCCAATCAGGGGCAGAGCTGAGTAGGAGAAGGAGCCATGGGCTAATCGAAATGGTGGGGGCTGCAGGTGGTTGGCCAGCTGGCTGGCCCTGCCCCTGATCGAAGTGGAGAGCCATTGGTGGTGGGCCAGCCTGGGGGAGGGGTTGCAGGAGGTTGGCCACTGGCTCTGCCCCCTATTGGGGTTGGGAGGCAATCAGGGGCAGGGCCGGCCCGGGGAGGGGCTGCGGGAGGTTGGCCGCTTGTGCCACCCCCTGATCTGGCCAGTTCCACTGGCTGCAGTGAGTGTCATAGTGATCAGTTGTTCTGGTCTTTATGGCGTTCCAGTCGCTGGCTTTTTATATATATAGATCATGTAAAGACACAGAAAAGAGAAAGACACATGATTTCAGAAACAGATTGTAGTGATGCTTCTATAAACCAAGAAATGCTAAGGATTGCCAGGAAGGTAGGAGAGAGACAAGGAACAGATTCTCCTTCAGAGCCCCCCAAAAGAAAACCTTGACTTCTAGCCCAGAATACTCAGTTTGTGGAATTTTGCTAAGAGTAATCATAGGACACTGATGTACTTCTGTTTGCTTTAGGTTCAGTCTTCTTTTTCTAGTGTTTTAAGGCAGAAGGCTAGGTTATTTATTTGAGATCCTTCTTTTTAAAATAGACATTTATAGCTATAAATTCCCCTATGCATACTGCTTTCGCTGCATCCCATAAGTTTTGGTATATTGTGTCTTCATTTTCATTCATCTCATTTTAATATCCCTTTAGATTTCTTCTTTGACCTATTGATTATTTAGGAGTGTATTCGTTATTGGTTGGGAGGTCTTTGTGACCGCTGCATCCACCTGCAGCTAGGGTTCAAGGTCTGGAGAAAGGGCCAGGCACAAATGGACATACCAGACAAGAAATATAGATTTAGAAGGCATGGGGAGCCAGGTGGAGGGTCTTCTCTAGTGGAGAGGCTCCTCGAATCTCTGAATCCATAGCTTTTAATTTAATACACATTTGCTCTTTAGCAAAGCAAACAGTCATTTCAATGGTAAGGTTTTGTAAACAATAAAGGATTATCAGGTTAGGGCAGTGGTTAGCAAACTCATTAGTCAGCAGAGCCAAATATCAACAGTACAACGATCGAAATTTCTTTTGAGAGCCAAATTTTTAAACCTAAACTTCTTCTAATGCCACTTCTTCAAAATAGACTCGCCCAGGCCGTGGTATTTTGTGGAAGAGCCACATGTGGCTCGTGAGCCACAGTTTGCCGACCATGGGGTTAGGGAATTGTCTTCAGCCATTGAGCCAGTAGCAGGTAATATTATGCTGACTCTCAGCCCTTGCTGAATATCAAAGTCCAGCAGCCTTCTGATGGACTTCTCGCATTTATATGTTAACTACTTGTTGGTCTTCACCCCCTATTTGTTTTCTTAATAAATTTAGAAAAGTGTACGCCATTCGGGTCCTTTTAAGATTTTTAAATTCGATGAAAAGGATTGAGTTCTTTCATATATATATATATATGAAAGTTCTTTCATATACATATATATATGATTGATTTCAGAGAGGAAGGAAGAGGGAGAGGTAGACAGAAACAATAATGAGAGAGAATCACTGATCGGCTGCTTCCTGCATGCCCCCTACTGGGGGTCAAGCCCGCAGCCTGGCATGTGCCTATGGCCAGAATCCAACCTGGGACCCTTCAGTCCTCAGGCTGACTGACATTCCATCCACTGAGCCAAACCAGCTAGGGCCATGTCCTTTAAAATTACTGTCAAGCCTCTAAGGAACCAGTTTGCAGTAGGCTCCTTTCTGGGCCATCAGTTCTTTTTATCCCCTTCCCAATCACTGTCCCCTGTGACATGACAGCAATGATATTTGAGTTCTGGATGCTGGACAAATGGTAGGAAATGACAATGCAGGTCCAAACTTCTTTGCTTTTGTCCAGGGCAACCTGCACCGATGCATAGCTGATGACTGCTAGCATGGCAAGACATCTTTACCACCCCCCATCTCTGGAGTGTTTCTCCTCTGTCTCGTCAGTGTGTTTCTTGGGACACTGCTATTTGGGGTTGGAGTAGTCTTGTCAGTTCCTCCCTTGGATCCATTGTTGAAGTTTCCACAGGATTTAGAGGAGTTTTCTGGAAATACACAAGCATATCCTCTACCAAAAGTTAATAAAGGGACTCTTCCATAAACTAGACTTGGGATTTTTTCATTTAACCAGACCAGTTTCCTTTGGCTTATTCTGACATCAGTATAATTGCATGGTGTTTTGCCAATAGCATTACAAGTGAAAAAATTTTAAAGTGAAAATAACTTAAAGTAATTAAGGCTTGATGTAGTTTACTTACAGAATATTTTCCCACTATCCCCCTTTTTTGTTTTAACATGCAAGGGAACAATTTTTGCTTGCTTTCCAATATTTTGTCTGGCTGATGTAAAAGATGATGAGATTCTGTGGCCTGTTTTACAAAGTCATTTCCTTTTGTTATGAACCATCAGTAAAAACAGTTAATGCTCCAGGAATAGGTTCCTGCCTATTACAATTAAGTTCCCCTGAATATTCACTCACTTTAATTTGCCAATTCAGTCAGCCTGAAATAAGTCTTATTTTTAAATTTTTCTTGTCCTTGGGTATGGACAGTAAATGACACTAATTGAATTTCTGCTATCAGTGTTTGAGTATATTGACAACAAAAGGCTAAAGGGTTTATCACCACCAACATGCCAGAAATGCTAAAGGGACTGCTGTAATGAGGGAAGATATATATATATAACATATATATTTGTTAAGTATATTACACACACACACACACACACACACACTGAGTGGCCACATTATTATGACCACATGACGTTTGTAGGCAAATTAGCTATACACTGCATCGTATGGGATATGGAAGCCAAAAGCCTGTTCGAACACCTTTGCTGTCTGCAGTTACCAAGATAAAACATCCCCATTTCGCATAGGAACACAAGGATTGGACAGTCGAGCATTGGAAAAAAGTCATGTGGTCTGATGAATCACACTTCCAGTTGCATCATGCAGATGGCAGAGTGAGAATTTTGCAGAAACAGCATAAAAGCATGCACCTCACATGCATGAGTACAACCCTTAAAGCTGGTGGGGGCAGTGTTATCGTTTGGGGCATGTTTTCCTGACATGATTTGGGCCCTTTAATTCGTGTGGAACAATGTCTGAATAGCACAACATACCTAAGTATTGTTGCTGATCAAGTTCATCCTATCATGTTCATGGCATATCCCAATGAAGATGGCTTCCTCAAACAAGACAATGCACCATGCAATGGTACTCCTATTGTGCAGGAGTGGTTTCAAGAACATGAGGGAGACTTTACCTTGCTTAGGTGGCCCCCACAATCACCAGATCTCAATCCAACTGAGCATTTGTGGGATGAAGTTAAAAGAGCCATCAGGCAGTTGGTTCCAAAACCATCAAATCTCACAGAACAGGACAGTGCTCTTCATTAGGCATGGCATCAGATTCCTCACATCACCTTTCAACAACTTGTGGAGTCAATGCCAAGAAGAATCGCTGCAGTATTGAAGGCAAAAGGTGGCCCAACGAAATACTGATGGGGTGGTCACAATAATCTGGCCATTCAGTGTGTGTGTGCGTGTGTGTATGTGTGTGTGTGTGTGTGTGTGTGTGTGTGTGTGTATGTGTGTGTGTATGTGTATGTATTCTATATAATAAAAGAGTAATATGCAAATTGACCATAACACCGCTACACCTGTAAGCCATGCCACCAGCGAATCAGGAGTGAGTATGCAACTAAACCCAACCAAGATAGCTGTGATCACTGAGAGCAGGAGGGAGGCCTGGGTTTCCCCGGCAATGGAGGAAGCCAAGCTTGCTGCCTGCCATTGCTGGCCTAGGCTTCCACTCAATGCTACAAAGTTTCAATTATAGAAGCTAAATAAATCCTAACAGAAATGGTAGCAGCCATAGAGCTGGAGAGAGCAGGAGGCTAGGGTTGCCCCTGGCGATGGAGGAAGCCAAGCTTCTGCAGCCCTGGCCAGCCTAGGCCTCTGATTAAGACTACAAAGTTTCAATTTTAAAAGGTAAATAAATCCAAAAGGAATGGCTGCCACCCTAAAGGGAGCAGAGAGCTTGGCTCTGCCCCAGGCTACAAAGTTTCAATTGTAAAAGATAAATAAATCCCAGATACCAGGGCCTCCACTTGGGTCACTGGGGGACGTGGCCAGCCTGCACACCACCACAGGCCCCTCACCCAGGTCGCCCCACATCCCAAGGGAACCCCCACTCTGATCCAGGTCACCCTTCAGGGCAAACCAACTGGCCCCCACCCATGCACCAGGTCTCAATCCTATCTAATAGAAGAATAATATGTAGGTTGATCATCACTCCAACATACAAGATGGCTGCCCCCATGTGGTAAAAGATCCTGCCCTGATGTAGAAACAAGATAGCCACCACAAGATGGCCTGCAGGGGATGACAGTTGGGAAGGACCAGGCCTGCAAGGGAGGGCAGTTGTGGGTGATCAGGCCAGCAGGGGAGGGCAGTTGGGAGGGACCAGGCCTGTAAGGAGGGGCAGTTGGGAGTGATCAAGCCTGTAGGGGAAGGAAGTTAGGGGTGACCAGGCCAGCAGAGGAGGGCAGTTAGGGGTGACCAGGCTTACAGGGAAGGCCTGTTGGGGTAGATCAGATCTAAAGGGGAGGGCAGTTGGGAGGGACCAGGTCTCCAAGGGAAGGCAGTTAGGGGTGACCAAGCTAGCAGAGGAGGGAAATTGGGGGCAAAGAGGCTGGCAGGGGAGCAGTTAGGGGATGATCAGGCTAGCAGGCAGAAGCAATTAGGGCAATCAGGAAGGCAGGCAGGTGAGCAGTTGGGAGCCAGCAGTCCTGGATTGTGAGAAGGATGTCCGACTGCTCGTTTAGGCCCAGTCCTGTAGGATAGGGCCTAAACGGGCAGTCGGACATCCCTTGAGGGGTCCCAGATTGGAGAGGGTCTAGGCTGGGCTAAGGGGCAGCCTACCCCCCCATGCACGAATTTCTTGCACCAGGCCTTTAGTGTGTGTGTATATATATGTATATATCCTACCTAATAAAGGAGTAATATGCAAATGGACCGTACCTCTGATCAAACCACACACATCAGCCAATCAGGAGCAAATTATGCAAGTAAATTCCAACCAAGATGGCTACAGCCACTGAGAGCAGGAGGGAGGCTTGGGTTTCCCCAGCAGTGGAGGAAGCCAAGCTTTCCTTCTGCCCTTGCCGGCCTAGGCCTCCACTCAATGCTATAATGTTTCAATTATACAAGATACATAATCAAACCATAATCAAAATTTCAATTATAGAAGGTAAATAAATACCAATAAAAATGGCTGCCACCACAGAGTGAACAGAAAGCTTGGCTCCGCCCCAGGATACAAAGTTTCAATTGTAGAAGATAAATAAATCCCAGATACCAGGGCAAAGTGTAAGGGCAAACCAACTGGTCCCTCACCCATGCACCAGATCTCAATCCTATCTAATAAAAGAGTAATATGCAGATTGACCATCACTCCAACACACAGGATGGCTGCTCCCATGTGCTCAAAGATCCTGCCCACATGTGGATATAAGATGGCCACCACAAGATGGCCAGCAGGGGGTGGCCATTGGGAGGGACCAGGCCTGCAAGGGAGGGCAGTTGGGGGTGATCAAGCCTGCAGGGGAGGGCAGTTAGGGGTGACCAGGCCAGCAGAGGAGGGCAATTTGGGGTGACCAGGCCTTCAGGAAGGGCAGATGGTGGGGGGATCCAGGCCTGCAGGGGAGAGCAGTTGGGGGAACCAAGGCTGCAGGGTAGGGCAGTTAGGTGGGATCAGGACTGCAGTGGAGGGCAGTTAGGGGCAAACAGGCTGGCATGGGAGCAGTTGGGCATCAATCAGGCTGGCAAAAGAGTGTTTAGGGGGGATCAGGCTGGCAAGCAGACGTGGTTATGGGCATTCAGGAAGGCAGGCAGGCAAGCAATTTGGAGTCAGCAGTCCTGGATTGTGAGAGAAATGTCCAACTGCCTGTTTAGGCCTGATCCTAATGAGCAGTTGGGAGCCAGTAGCCCTGGATTTTGAGAGGGATGTCCGACTGCCCAATCTTGAGATTGGGCCTAAACGGGCAGTCGGACATCCCTTGAGGGGTCCCAGTTTGGAGAGGTTGCAGGCTGGGCTGAGGAACACACCCCCTGTGCACGAATTTCATGCACTGGGCCTCTAGTATATTAATAAAAGAGAAACATGTAAATTACCATCACTCTGCTACATCCAGCAGCCAATCAGAGTGAGTATGCAAATTCACCTGAAAAGATGCTGACAGCCCTGTCCCACAGTTGCTCCAAGCCTGTGGGAGTCAGCGAAGTTGGGCGCCAGTGCTGGAGGCTGGCTGCGGTCCCGGGAGACGAAGAAACCTCCTACCCTGTGTTCCCAGTCCGCAGCCAGCAGCAGAAGCCTCACTTCTCCTGGACCCAGCTCCTAGGGGAGACAGAGAAACCAAACCCCATCACCTGAGGCTAGCTGTAGCCCTGGAGATGAAGAAGCCACCTACCCCATGATCCCAGGCCGCAGCCAGCAGAGAAGTCACCCACACTGCATCCCAGGGAAGAAGGAGAAGCCACCTGCCTGTGGTCCAGGCGCCAGCACCTGTGGCTGGCTACAGCCTGGTAGATGGAGAAGCCACCCATCCTGCAGTCCTGGGCACCAGTACCTGCGGCTGGCTGTGGCTCGGCAGACGAAGAAGCTGCCCACCCCGTGGTCCCGGGCTCCAGCACTTGCAGCTACAGCCCTGATGAAGCCATCTGCCCACCATCCCCCGAGGCTGCAACCAGCCTGGGTGCCTATGGCTGATCAGAGGGAGGAAGCCCAGATCCTGGGTGCCTGTGGTCGGCTGGAGGAGGGAATCCTGGCTCCCGGATGCAGGGCTGAGGCAGAGGTGGTTAGGGGCAATCAAACCATCAGGGGAGCAGTTAGGGACAATCAAGCTGGCAGGCAGAAGAAGTTAGGGCAATCAGGCAGGTAGGGGAATGGTTAGGAGCTAGCAGTTCTGTATTGTCGGATGGATGTCCGACTGCCAGTTATTTCCCTGGGTTCCCAGATTGGAGAGGGTGCAGGCCATGCTGAGGGACACCTTTCTCTCCCCCGGGCCCTCCTTGTATGAATTTTCTGCACTGGGCCACCAGTATGTGTGTGTGTGTGTGTGTGTGTGTGTGTGTGTGTGTGTGTGTATGTGTATGTGTGTATGTGTGTGTGTGTGTGTGTGTGTGTGTGTATATATATATATATATATATATATGGAGAGAGAGAGGGATCAGGAATTAAAATGGCAATAAAACGAGTACCTATTCTGTATAATAAAGAGGTAATATTCAAATTGACCGTCACACCCTCGTGCAAGATGGCCACTCCCACGTGGTCACAAGATGGCCACCACAAGATGGCCAGCATAGGAAGGCAGTTAGGGGCAACCAGATCAGCAGGGAAGGGAAATTGGGGGCAACCAGACCTGTAGGGGAGGGCAGTTGTGGGCGACTGGGCCAGCAGTGGAGGGCAGATGGAAGCAATTGGACTAGCAGGGGAGCAGTTAGGCGTCAATCAGTCTGGCAGTGGAATGGTTAGGGAGTGATCAAGCTGGCAGGCAGAAGTGGTTAGGGGCAATCAGTCAAGTAGGCAGGCAAGTGATTGGGAGCCAGCCATCCTGGATTGTGAGAAGGATTCCAGATTGGAGAGGGTGCAGGCTGGGCTGAGGGACCCCTTCCCCATTGCATGAATTTCATGCACCGGGCCTCTAATAAATAATAATCTTAAATGCTCCGAACAAAAGACGCAGGACAACTGAATGAATATGAAAACATGACCCAAATATATGCTGTCTAAAAGAGACCCATCTCAGAACAAAGGCTCACAAAGGATGAGAATGAATGGATGGAAAATTTTTTTCCATGCAAATGGAAACAAACAAACAAACACAAAAGGTGGGGTAGCGGTACTCATATCTGACAAAATAGACTTCAAAAATGAATGCCATCACAAGAGACAATAAAGGTCACTACATAATACTGAAGGGGTCAATTCAACAAGAGGATATAGTCCTGATAAATATATAGGCCCTCAGTATAGGAAAACCTAAATATATATAAAAAAAAAAAAGCAAAAACTTCTGGAAGACTTTACAGGAGAGATCAACAGCAATACAGCCATAGCAGGGGACTTTAACACTCTGCTGACTTCATTGGATAGATTTTTTCAGACAAAATATTAACAAGTAAACAATGACTCTAAGTGACACAGTGGATCAGATGGATTTAATTGATATTTACAGAACATTTCTCCCCAAAGCTGTAGAACTTAAAATTTTCTCACGTGCACATGGGTCATTCTCAAAGTAGAGCATGTGTTAGGGCAAAAAATCTCTACAAGTTCAAGAAGGTTGAAATCATATCAAGCATCTTCTCAGATCACAGTGGAATGAAATGAAAAATTAACTACAGTAAATTAAAAAACCCTCACGCTCAAATACATGGAGGCTAAATAGCATGTTATTAAACAAGGAATGGGTAACTAATAAGATCAAGAAAGAAATAAAAACTTCCTAGAAACAAATGAAAATGCACCCAAAACAACCCCAAATTTATGGGACACATCAAAAGCAGTCCTGAGAGGGAAGTTCATAGAAGTACAGGCCTACTTCAAAAAAATAAGAAAAATTAATAATAATAAATTATTTAACCCTACAACTTAAAGAATTAGAAAGAGAACAACAACAAAAAAGACCAGACTAAGTAGATGGAAGGAAATAATAAAAATTAGGGCAGAAAAAAGACATAGAGGCACCTCCCTCCCCCACCCCCCCACACAAAAAAAACCCAACCCCAATGAATCTAAGAGCTGGTTCTTTGAAAAGATAAATTAGATTGATGAACCTTTAGCCAGACTCATTAAGAAATAAAGAAAAAGGTTAAAACAACAATTTGGGAGAACTAAGATGGCGGCAAAGGTAGAACACCTATCTTGCCGTCATAATCAGCAATTTTAATACTACAACTTAACGAAAGAACAAACACCTTCCAGAATCACCAGAAAGCTCGCCGAGTGAAAATTCCACAAATAAAAGTGAAAATAAGACACTGTGACTCAGAGGAGCGGCGGCGAACAGCGTTGAAAGATTCGCGCGGAGAGAGGTTTGGAGTGCGCGCCGCGGAGAGGGCGGGCGGCTGAAAACCGGCCAGTTTTCTCGAACGGGAGACAAAGGCGTCCCACTGGACTGATTCTCCAGCTCTGGGCGAAGTCCAGAGAACCCACTATCACACGGGGTGAAAACTGGACAGTGGGAGGGCACGCCGAAGCTTGGGCGCTGCCGGGTCTCCCGGCTTGTGGAGAAGGCAGCTCGCGCGCGAACAGCTCGGCTGCGTGACGGCGCAGAGAGCGCACCGCGACTTGCCTCTCATTCAGAAAACCGTCAGACTGCTTTGTTTTACGATCCTGGGTGAGACATTGCGCATGCAGACTCATTTTGGGAAAGTCTGAATTCCCGGCAGCGGCAGCCGGCAGCCGGTGGAGCTCGCAGCGGCTCTCTCTCAGAGGTGCTGGCGGCCATTGCCCCTGGCACAGAGTCCCTGGGGCTGCATAGGGTAGAGCTAACGCTGTCTGCTTGGCCTGGAGACTCTGCCCATCCAACCTGAGCACAGCTGAGCTTCACAGACAGTTGGCCTGGAGGTCAACCCTCCAAGTGCTAACAACGATTAACTGAGCTTAACTTCAGCAAGACTGTGCAGCCCATATCCACCTCAGGTAAACGGGGAGGCTGAGCCACTATCCCTAGTAGGAAGTCTACCACACAAAGCTAATTGACCAACTCAGGGAAGCAGCCACCATGCAGAAACATGGAAAGAAATCAGATGTGAAAGAAATGGAGGGACAAAAACGACTGGACATGGAATTCAGAACCACGGTTATAGGGTTTTTTAAGAGGCTCCAACAAAAGATCGAGGCCTATAAGGAAATAAGCAAGACCACAAAGGAAATGAATGAGTCTTACAAGAAAATGAACAACACCCTCAATGATATAAATGAGAGCTGCAAAGAAATAATCAAGACCAACGTGGAAATGAATGAGTCCTACAAGGAAATGAAAGAAACCCTCAAGGATATAAAGCAGATTCTCAAGGATATGAAAAAGGACCAACCAGAAATTAAGCATACACTGACTGAAACAAAAAATATTATACAAAGACCTAAAAGTTCCCTGGAGCACCCCAAGAACCAAGTTAAAGATTTGAAATACAAAGAGGTAAAATCCACTCAGCTGAAAAAGCAAGAAACAAAAAGAATCCAAAAAATTGAAGATAGTGTAAGGGGCCTCTGGGACAACCTCAAGCATACCAACATCCGAATTATAGGGGTGCCAGAAAAAGCGAGAGGGCCAAGACAATGAAAACCTATTTGAAGAAATAGTGACTGAAAACTTCCCACAGCTGGTGAAAGAAATTGACTTAGGAGTCCAAGAAGCACACCGAACCCCAATATATAGGAACCCTAAGAGGACCACACCGAGGCACATCATAATTAAAATGCCAAGAGCAAAAGACAAAGAGAGAATATTAAAAGCAGCAAGAGAGAAACAGTTGGTTACCTATAAGGGAGCACCCATACGACTGTCAGCGGATTTCTCAACAGAAACGATGCAGGCCAGACGGGAGTGGCAAGAAATATTCAAAGTGATGAACAGCAAGAATCTACAACCAAGATTACTCTATCCAGCAAAGATATCATTCAGAATTGAAGGTCAGATGAAGTGCTTCACAGATAAGAAAAAGCTAAAGGAGTTCATCACCACCAAACCAACATTATATGAAATGCTGAAAGATATTCTTTAAGAAGAGGAAGAGGAAAAAGGTAAAGATGAAAATTATGAACAACAAATACACATCTATCAGCAAATGAACATAAAAATCAAGTGAATTGATAGGCTGTTGAACAGGATAGACTGGTGAATATAACAGAGACATGGAAATAGAGAGGGAATGGACTGACAATTCTTGGGGAGAAAAGGGTTGTGGAAGTGCAGCAAGAGACTGGACAAAAATCTAGCAACAATGGGAGAGGACAGTGGGGAGGGGAGGGGAGGGTGGAGGGTGGGATAGGTACAGGGTGGAGGGGAGCTATAGGGGGATAAAAAGGGGAAACAATGTAATTAATAAACTGAACAATAAAGATTAAAAAAAGTAAAAAAGTAAAAAATAAAAGAAATAAAGAAAAAGGACCAAAACAAATATAATTGGAAACAAAAGGGGTGAAGTGACAGCTGACACCAAAAAAGTACAAAGGATTGTAATAAAATACAATGAGCCACTATATGCCAATAAGCTGGACAATGTGGATAAAATGGATGCATTTCTAGAAAAATACAATCTTCCAAAACTGAATCAGGAAGAATCAGAAATCCTGAACTGACCAATAATAATTGATATAATTGAAGCAGTAATAGAATAACTTCCAGCAAACAAAAACCCTGGTCTAGATGGCTTTACAGGGATGTTTTACTAAATAGTCAAAGAACTAACACATATCCTTCTCAAACTGTTCCAAAAAATCCAAGAAAAAGGAACACTTCCAAGCTTTTTTTTAATGAGACCAGAATTATCCTAATTGTAAAACCAGATAAAGAAAGAGAATTATAGGCTAATAACCCTGATGAACATAGATGCTAAAATCCTCAACAAAGTATTAGCAAATCAGATCCAGCAATATATTAAAAAGATCATACACCATGACCAAGTAGGATTTATTCTAGGGATGCAAAGCTGCTACAATATTTGCAAATCAATAAATGTGGTTCATCACATAAACAAATGGAAATATTAAAACCACATCAATAAATGCAGAAAAAACATTCAACAAAATCCTACACCCATTTTTGATAATAACTCTCAGCAAAGTGGGAATAGAGGGACCATATTTCAGCATGGTAAAGGCCATATATGACAAACCTACGGTGAACATCATATTCAATGGGTAAAAACTAAAACCATTTCCCCTAAGAACAGGAACAAGATAGGGATGTCTGCTTTCATCACTCTTATTCAACATAGTACCAGAATTTCTAGCTACAGCAACCAGATAAGAAGAAGAAATAAAAGGCATCCAAATTGGAAAGAAGAAAGTAAAATTCTCATTATTCACAGATGACATGATATTGTGCATAGAAAACCCTAAAAACTCCATAAAAAAACTACCTGATTTAACAAAAGAATTTGACAATGTAGCAGGTTACAAAATTAACAGACAAAAATCGTTGGCATTTTTATACACCAATAATGAATTTTCAGAAAAAGAAACTAAACAAATAATCCCACTTATGATTGCAACAACAAAAAATTAGGATAGCCTTAGCTGGTTTGGCTCAGTGGATAGAGTGTCGGCCTATAGACTGAAGTGTCCTGGGTTCTGTTCTGGTTAAGGGCACATGCTCAGGTTATGGGCTTAATTCCCCAGTAAAGGGCATGCAGAAGGCAGCCAATCAATGATTCTCATCCTTGATGTTTCTATCTCTCCCTCTCCCTTCCTAAAACCAATAAAAAATATATTTTAAAAAATAGGATAACTAGGAATAAACTTAACAAAGGAGGTAAAAGATTTGTGCTTAGATAACTACAGGACATTGAAAAAAGAGATGGAGGAAAATATAAACAAGAAGAATATGCCAGGTTCATAGATTGATAGAATTAACGTCATGAAAATGGCCATTGTAACTAAAGCAAACTACTGATTCATTGTAATAGCATATTCACATATCTGGAACAAATACTCAAAAATTTATATGGTACCAAAAAAAGACCCTGAATAGTCACAGAAATCTTGAGAAAGAAGAATAAAGTGGGAGGGATCACAATACTAGAAATCAAGTTATACTACAGAGGCACTGCAATCAAAACAGCCTGGTACTGGCACAAGAACCAAGATATAGATCAATGGAACAGAACAAAAACATACAATGGAGTCAAAACACTCTCCTCAATAAATGATATTGGGAAAAGTAGATAGATACATGCAAAACAATGAAACTAGACCACCAACTTACACCATGCACAAGAATAAACTCAAAATGGATAAAAGACTTAAATGTAAGATATGAAACTATAAAAATCTTAGAAGAAATCATAGTTAGCTAAATGTCAAACATATCACCCTGGCCAGTTTGGCTCAGTGAACAGAGCATCACCCTGGGGACTGGGAAGGGTCCCAGGTTCGATCCCGGTCAAGGGCATGTACCTTTTTTGTGGGCACATCCCCAGTAGGGGGTGTGCAGGAGGCAGCTGATCGATGTTTCTCTCTCATTGATGTTTCTAACTCTATCCCTCTCCCTTCCTCTCTGTAAAAAAAATCAACAAAATATATTTTAAAAACTAATAATTTAAAATAAATAAATTTCAAACATATCTCATAGCAATAATTTTGCGGATACATCTCATAGTGCAAAGGAAACTAAGGAGAAAATAAACAAATGGGACTAAATAAAAATAAAAAGCTTCTGCACAGAAAAAGAAACCATCAACAAAATGTAAAGGGAGCTTACTGCATGTGAAAACATACTTGGCAATAATACATCTGAAAAAGGATTAATAACCAAAATATATAAGGAGCTCATATAACTTAGCAAAAGGAAGACAATCAACTAAAAATGGGCAAAGGACATAAATAGACACTTCTCCATAGTGGACATACAAATCGCCAAGAGACATGAAAAATGCTCCAAGTCACTGATCATCAGAGAGATGCAAATTAAAATGATAGTGAGGTATCACCTCACACCTGTCAAAATGGCTACCATCAACAAATGACAAGTGCCGGCGAGTATGTGGAGAAAAGGGAACCCTAGCATACTGCTCTTGGGAATGCAGACTGGTGTAGCCAACTATGGGAAACAGTATGGACTTTCCTCAAAAAATTAAATATGGAACTGCCATTTGATGCAGTGATGCCACTTCTAGGAATATATTCAAAAAATCCCGAA
The DNA here is from genome assembly GCA_027563665.1 of Antrozous pallidus. Lineage (NCBI taxonomy): Eukaryota > Metazoa > Chordata > Mammalia > Chiroptera > Vespertilionidae > Antrozous > Antrozous pallidus. Next base: position 5,718,316 of record CM050519.1, read on the forward strand.
ACACCAGTCAGAAAGTACATATGCACCCCTATGTTCATTGCAGCACAATTTACAATAGCCAAGGTCTGGAAACAGCCCAAGTGCCCATCAGTAGATGAGTGGATAAAAAAGCTGGGGTACATTTGCACCATGAAATACTATATAGCAATAAAAAAGAAGGATCTCTTATCCTTTGGGACAGCGTAGTGCCCTCGAGAATATTATGCTAAGTGAAATAAACCAGTCAGAGAAATACAAGAATCACCTGATCTCACTCATATGGGAATCTAAAGGATGAAATAGACTGTTGAACAAAATTGACCCAGAGTCATAGAAACAAGGAATAGACTGTAGAATCTCAGAGGGAAGTGTGGGTGGGTAGAGATTAACCGAAGAACTTCTATGCATATATGCATAACTCCTGGACACAAGCAGTAGTGTGGTGAAGGCTTGTCAATGCGGAGAAAAGAGAAACGTATGTAATACTTTTGACAACAAAGATTTACGGAAAAGAAAAAAGAATACATGAAAACATGGAGATGAATAAAAAAAAAGGGTTGAAAAGAGTAACCTCTGGAAATAAGTAATCAAGAGTTGGGGAATGCGGAAGGCACTGATATTTTTTATTCAAAAGCTTTGGGATTGATTTTTAAAATCTAAATACATTTAGAACATTAAAAAAAAAGTTGAGTTTTAAAAGTAAAAGAAAACAAAGTAACGATACTGCCTCTGATGGAAGAAAGGCATGGCCCAGCGAGAGATAGAGAGAGAGAGATAGAGATAGATAGATAGATAGATAGATAGATAGATAGATAGAGAGAGCGCGAGAGAGCGAGCGCGCGCCCTTGCTGGCAACCATTGTCTTGAGGGTTTTATTTCTCTTCTGCAGGTGGAAATCCTAGGGAAGGTCTCAGAGGAGGTTCCTAACCGAATATTCATTAGTTTTCCTGTTGTGTCCTTCAATATGTTGATTCATCATAATGAACATATAGGGGATTGTTCTTTGGCCCATTTCACTCCTTTACTGTACTTTTATCTTGTGTCTGTCTGGCTCTAATCAGGTTTTTTGTTATTTGTTCCCCTGATTTCATCTGTCCTTGGGTTTGGCGGGTACAAACCGCACTAATGGAGTCTCTGCTACCTGCCTTCATGCCAGGGTGATTTAAGATGTTAATTATCTGGTTAGAGGTGGGGTATAAACCATTTGTTCTCAAGTGTCCTTGGGTGAGGAAGATAAGGTCTTGCAGTTCACTACCTGGCTTATTGATCAGATTGTTTGGCCTTATATAATTACCGTGTTTCAGTTTCCCCAAGGAATTTTCTTGGCGTCTTACTATCTTGTCTCATTCTTACCAAACTGTCATAGATTTTCATGAATAAATATTTTGTCATTTGCTGTGTCCTTTAGAGATTACATTTCCAGAGACTTCCATCATTTTATTTTTTTGAATAATTTTCACCAGTTTCACTGGGGAGCTGGTCTTACTCTCTTTAAAAAAAAAAAAAAATCTTGATTTCAGAGAGGAAGGGAGAGGGATAGAAAGAAACATCAATGATGAGAGAGAACCACTGATAGGCTGCCTCCTGCATGCCCCCTACTGGGGATCAAGCCCACAACCAAGGCACGTGCCCTTGGCCAGAATCCAACCTGGGACCCCTCAGACTGCAGGCCGACGCTGTATCCACTGAGCCAAAACAGCCAGGGCTGCGAACTACTCTTATTGTAATGCCAGAAGTCCCTAGCCCTTCAGTGCATTTGACTTCTATTATTTAAAATTATATTTGTCTGTGTATAGAAAACCCAAAACAATCTGTATGTTGTGTGTCCACAATTGGTGTGGCATCTCCACTTTTATCAGAGACCCTAGACTTCTGTCTCTCTCTGCATTAGCAAGCTAGAACACGCCTCCACCTTAATACCTCATGGCCTTAAGATGGCTGCTAGGGCCTGCTGCACAGAGCAGAAATGAGGAAGGGGTAAGGACAAATCCAGTCTCTCTTTTGAGGAGCCAGAACTTTGCAGCAGTTCCCAACATTTTATTTTTATTTTTTTATTGTTTAAAGTATTATAAATAGTAGTAATATGTCTCATTTTCCCCCCATTGACTTCCCCCCCCGGTCTCACCTACACCCCAGCACATGCCCTCACCTGCCCCCCCCCCCCCCCCCCCCCCCCCCCCCCCCCCCCCCCCGCTCCAGTGTCTTGTATCCATTGGTTGTGCTCATATGCATGCATACAAGTCCTTTGGTTGATCTCTTACAGTCCACCCCCCACCTTCCCCAGCCTTCCCCCTGTAGTTTGACACTCTGTTCACTGCTTCTTTGCCTCTTTATCTATCCTCCCAACCCCGTTTCTTTTCTTTAAAAAAACTTGTATATGCATACTAGAAATAAACATATAAGATAAAAAAATGTTTGAGTTTCAATTTCAATGTCCAACAGTTCTGAGTCCCAGTTTCAATGTCAAATAGTTCCTATGTGTACAGGTCAGCAATGGTATCTGGATGGTGGACAAACGGTGGCAGTGCAGGTCCGACCTTCTCTGGTTTGGTCCTGGGCAACCTGCAGCGATGCACAGCTGCTGACTGCCAGCATAGCAAGATGTCATCAGCATCTTCCGGCTCTGGACTGTTTCTCTCCTTGTCTCTGTGGTTGGAGCAGACCTGTCAATTCCTCTCTGTTTCAGGAATCCACGTGGTCTTGGAGCTGTTTTCTGAAAATAGACAAACATATCCAACATTTTAAAATTAGAAGTCTTTATTGTGTAAAACTCCAGCTTATCTTTGTTATAATCAGGAGGCACGAAATTTGAAATTCACTGGTGGCAGGTTAGGGAGGCAGGGAAATCTCTGAGATTGGATAAAGAGCAAAATGAAGAGACATATACTTTTACATTGGTGAGTATAGGATAGTTAGCAGTTAATATTTACAGAACACAGAGAGATGGTATTTGGGAAGCAAGATAACAAACGAGGTTCCTGGGTTTGGTGGGAAATTATGCCCTGAGGGGTCTGGGAAAAGGGATTACTCTGACATTCCAAAGGTATGTTATCATAACTGCAAAAAGACAGGCTCAGTTAAGGTACAGATTGGCCTTTGTCAAGGAAGACTGCCTAGGTCCTGACTGCTCATCATGACTGTTTTCATTAAGAAGTTTTAATTTCAGCCGAGACCGCTGACTAAAGGGTCCCGGGTTCGATTCCGGTCAAGGGCATGTACTTTGGCTGCGGGCACATCCCCAGTAGGGAGCAAGCAAGAGGCAGCTGGTCGATGTTTCTCCTCATTGATGTTTCTGGCTTTCTATCCGTCTCCTTTCCTCTCTGTAAAAAAATCAATAAAAAATATATATGAAAAAAAAATTTTTTAAAAGAAGTTTTAATTTCAGACCATCGGTGTGCTTACTTTAAGTCTTTGCGTTTGTAAGGCCTGCCATGCAGGGCTCTCCTGAAATTGTCAAGTTTAGTATTGTAACCGGACAAACAATGGTTCCATACTGCCGTCACTACAGGGTTGAATTATTATGAGCATTTATTCCAGTACTGCCAGTAATGTGGGAAAGCAGCAGGTTACCCACAAAAGTCTGCTCTACATCTCACCAAACACCAGCTGCTTATATTGGGTAAAATGAGGAAAGATTACATGGGGAAGTAGCCAAAGGGTATGCCAAATAGACAGTTAACAGGTAAGCAGTGGACTGGGGATGTTCAGAGGGCTTAGTGATATGCAAGGGCTGGTGATGCTGGTTTCTGCAGCAAAATTGTTAATCTTTCCGTGATAATAGGCAGCTCCAAATGGGGAGGATTGGCTGCATTTCTAGGTGAGCTCCCAGGTCCCATGTGTAACTAATTGCCAGCCAGGTTAGGATATGCCTTCTTTAATCAGAACAAAATAATTACGGTTAACAGAGCATGATTAATAGTTCTTACAGTTCTAGCTGGTTCCCCAACATTCTATTTCTACCCCTATCAGTGTGTGACTCCTTTTTCATCCACAAAACTCTGGTGACTCCAGGCCATTTGACAACAGTGGCTGGAACCCAGAAATAGCTGTCTCTGTTGGGACGACCAGGAGCTCTTCATGTGGCCACAAACCTTACCTCAACCTATGTAAAGGCAAGGCCAGAGGATCCTTTTAAAACATTGAAAAGGGCCCTGGCCAATAAGCTCAGTGGGTAGAGCATCAACCTGTTCAAGAAGGGTTGAGGATTGGATTCCCTGACAGGAGTATACACCTGGGTTGCAGATGGATGTGGGAGGCAACCAATAGATGTGTCCTTCTCACATGAGTGTTTTTCTGTTTCTCTTTCTCTCTGTGTTTCTCTCCCTCCCCCCTGTCCTGCCACATTCTCTAAAGATCAATGGGGGGAAAACATCCTTGAGAGGATTAACAAAAAAAAATAAATGAAAAGGAGAGTTTATTCAGGTAATGATTTGCAAACCATGGAATAAAGTCCTGGTATGAACAGAGAACACCCTCCAAAACGGAGGGGATAGGGCAAGGTTTTTAAAGGCATAAGTTGTAAGGTACTGATGATCCAAGAGATGGGTTCTAGGGGAAAGAAGACCACACACTTGGTTGACTCAGTGATAAAGAAAGTGGGGTTCTGAGATAAGAACAATGGGAAATATATGATTAAGCATTTAGCAAAGTTGTAATTTCAGCCTAGACCTTTAAAACAAAAAGGATTTTTGTTTGTTCGTTTGTTTTACCACACAATTATAGTACAGGGATTGTTATTCGTAGACCGATGCAAGAAGTACCCAAAGGGCAGTCACGCCTTGCAAGCAGTTTCAAAGCTCAAGCTGCAAAAATCCAAATGTTGGGCCACAAGTTACAATTTTAAAGTTGTGTCATCTATTATGGTCATTTAGTTTGCAGTGTCTGCTCTTGATAGTATTTGAGCTTAGACTCCTGGTTTGGAGGGGAAAAGGAATGAGTAAGTAAAGGAGGACAGTGCCAGCTTTGCATGGGGCATCTTCCAAATATTGAATATTTGTCTGAAAGTTTAGTTTTATAGCACAGATAACATTCTGATCTGTCTGTATTTCATAAAAAGCAAATAAGTGTTTGTGTATTCTCTGTCATTGATTCATCCAATAATATTTATTGTGAAGTTTAAGTATAAGCACTTTTTTAGTTCCGGGAATACAATTGTGAATGAAGAAAATAGACAGGGTTCCTGTACTTGTGAAACTTACATTCCAATCCTATATACTAAAACCCTAATATGCAAATAGACCGAATGACAGAACAATCCGTTCCATGATATGCACTGACCATAGGGGCAGATGCTCAATGCAGGAGCTGCTCCCTTATTGTCAGTGTGCTCCCACAGGGGGAGCACACTTAGCCAGAAGCCGGGCTAATGGCTGGCTAGGGCAGCGGCAGTGACGGGAGCCTTCCCCACCTCTGCAACAGCACTAAGGACCCCTTGGGGGATGTCCAACTGCAGGGAATGGGCCTAAGCTGGCAGTCAGACATCCCTCAAGGGATCCCGGACTGTGAGAGGGCACAAGCCAGGCTGAGGGTCTCCTTCGCCCTCCCCTGCAGTGCATGAATGCCATGCACTGGGCCTCTAGTTGGGAGATAAGCAAATAAGTAAAATATGTAGTGTCAAATGCTGGTTGAGTGATCTGGAGAAAATAAACAGAAAAGGATACAATAGGAAGTGGGGAATTTTTGAATTGTAAACAGGATAATTGGGGGAAGCAACTGAGATTTGAGCAAAGACCTAAATGAGGTGAGAAAGCAAGCAAGGAGTGTTGGGGGAAGAATATTTCTAACCCAGAGAGCAATATAAAGGCCCTGAGGAAGGAGCATGCCTTACTTGTTCCAGAAATAGCAGGATCAGAATGGTTTTAGCAGAATGAATGAGGATGAGGAGTTTGAAGATAGGTTGACAGGTAATGGTGGGGCAGACTATAAAGTTCTCTAGGTCATTTTAAGGAATTTGGGATTTACTAAGTATAAGGGAATTCCTTGGAGGGCTTTTAGAGGAATCTCCTCATCTGACTTCCCCTTTAAGGGCATTCCTCTGGCTTTTGTGTTGAGAATATACTTTAGGGGTAAGAACAGAAGCCAGGGGTCACTTAGAATATTATTTTTAATAATGCAGGTGAGATGTGTTGATGACTTGGACCATTGTTATAGTAGAGGTACTGAAAATTGGTTGGATACTGGATATATTTTGAAGATAGGACTGACAGGATTTGCTAGACATTTACTTGTGGTTTAAAAGGAGATGATTCTTATCAAGGATGAATCCAGGACTTTTTTTCCTGGGCAAGTGCAAGGGAAGAATTGCCATTTACTAAGATGAAGAAGCAGAGAAGAGGTAGACTATTGAGAGCTCAGTCGTAGACAAGTAATCTTTGATATACATGTTAAATATCCAACAGAAGATGTTTAAGCATTTGGGTTTGAAACTATGGCATCTGGGAGTTGTTGGCTGTAGGTGGTGCATCTACTGGACTGAATGAGATCACCAAAGAATGAGTATAGACAGGGAAGAGTTAGATCCAAGCGCTGAGCCAGAGCCACTCCAGAGTTTTGGGGACAAGCAGGTTCTTGTGAAGGACTCAAGAAGGAGCTGTCAGGAGGGTAGGACGGAAACCAAGAGGGATGGGTACGTGGAGACTGATGTTGGGAGCAGGGACTGTTGTAGAAGACCAAAGAAATACCAAGCACAATTCCTAGAGAAAGGGAGGGACCCCGTTTATTAACACTAGTGACTCCGGGAATAATTTTCAAATCAGAGTGAAGAAACATGCAGAGAGCCTGCATATATATATATATATATATATTTCCCACTGGGGTCTTTGTCTTGCAGATATGGTTCCGTCCCCTTTCTTGGGCTTACAGAAAGGCCCCCAGGTGTTGGGGCTCCATATCCAATGGTCTGTCCTGGGGCTAGCGATAACGACCCCCCCCCCCCCCCCCCCCGCCCAGGGCAGTGCATTGTTCACAGTTTTTATGGCCTGACATGCCTTGGAAGATCAATTTCCTCCTCAGGACAGCTCTCTGGGCAATGAGAAGCACACAGTCAGGTGGTGGTCGAGATGTTTGCAAGTTCTTTCTGATTTCTTCTGTTATTTTGGGGCAGCAGGGAGCAGACTCATCAGGACAGAATGAGGGTTGGGGGAAGTGAGGGTCAAGGAGCGGGGAGGTGATGGGGTGTCATCAGGCAAGTAAAGAGGACTAGGCAGAAGTAGTTGGACTGCTGGTGATAACAGGGCCCTCTCCAGAGTAGTAGTCATGATCACCGTGGCCAGCCAGTCAGCCTGAGTGTTGTTCATCTAAAAACATCCAAACCTGTGAAGAATTTTTGTGAGTTTATTTGAGCCAAACTGTCGACAATTGTCAGGAAGCAGAATCTCAACAGACTGGGATAATGCTCCAGAGAATGGTGGTTTTTCGCCTGTTTTTATGCATTACACTCAAAGGAGCAGACAGTAGGTGGGTTCAGGAGAAAGCAAAGTGGGAAACTTCAGGTATTAGATAAAAAGTAAAATGATAAGACATACTTTTTTTACTTAGGTTAGTACAAGATAGTTAACAGTCAATTAACATGATAACAATAACAATGAAAGAATTTGTGGTATCTGTCCTGGTGCCCGGGGCATTTGGTTGTGTCCTGAGGGTTCTGGAAAAAAGGGAAGTTGCCCTGACATTTCAAGGATTTGTTATTATAGATGGAAAAAGACAGTGGGCTCAGTTAAGGTAAAGATTGACCTTGTCAGGGAAGATATCGGCCTATGATGTGACTACTCACCATAACTGCTTTTAGTTAAAAGTTTTAATTTCAGACCATCCTTGTGGTTATTTTAGGTCTTAGATTTTGCAAGACTGCCATGCAGGTCTTCCCTGAGCTTGTCAGGTTAGTATGTGGCCCCTTTTGTCCACAGTGTGTTTTGTTTCCTCCTTGTTCCACTACAGGAAGACAGACTTGGGAGTCTATTGGAACGTGGAGGTAATCAGTGTTGGTGTACATTGGGTGCCAGATGAAGAGGTGTTATGCCCAAATTTCATGATCCCCAAAGACCACCAGGGAGATGATTATGATGCAATAGCATAGAGCCTTTATTACAAGCCCAGGCTTGGCCCTCTGTACCCGCTGCCACAGTGGCAGGAAGCAAAAGAGAAAGAACACCCCAAGCATGGCGATTTTATAGGGAGGTGGGGCCATACTTGAACCACTGAGTTGGCCGATTCCAATTGGTTGGGTGATGGCTGGGGCTAGTGATGCAAATAATCCCTAACGCACGTGACCTGTCCTGTCCTTTGCTCTTGATTGGAGCTCAAGTGCACACAGTCTTTTGGGATTGGCTAATTCAAAGGGAGGGGGTGGTCTTTGTGCCGAGACCGGTTTGGCTCAGTGGTAGAGCGTCGGACTGCGGACTGAAAGGTCCCGGGTTCGATTCCGGCAAGGGCATGTACCTTGGCTGCGGGCACATCCCCAGTAGGGGGCGTGCAAGAGGCAGCTGATCGATGTCTCTCTCTCATCGATGTTTCTGACTTTCTATCCCTCTCCCTTCTGCTCTGTAAAAAATCAATAAAATATATTTAAAAAAAAAAAAAAAAAAAAAAAAAAAAAAAAAAACAAAGGGAGGGGGTGGTCTTTGTGATTCCAAGATGGCAGCCCCCAAGTAAGTTTACACATCATGAGGCCCACATGGTGGCTGCCAAGTCACACAGTCCAAAATGGCAGCTGTCTTTGCAGTTCCATTCTGTCCTTTCAGAGGGCAGCCAAGGAGGTTGAAGGTGCATATAATTAACTGTATTGATTTTTATACTTAGATGATCTGCTTCTCTTTGTGGCCCCGTCCAGTCTCTTCATACTTTAGAACCACTGTGATTTTTTCCCTCTAGGCTGTTAAGCTAGGTGCAGTTTTATTTAAGCACACTCCCGCTAGTGAGCTGGCCAAGGTGTTCTTTGTTGGTCTTCTGTTAATACAATGGTGAAAAAGTCATGCAGAGCTAACAGTTTCAATCTTGAAGTCGTCAGTTCCTGGGGGTGTGAGAAGCGGCCCACCAGTTCTTCCCTGACAAGTCTCCCATATCCCAGCACCTAATGTTTGAATGATTTGTTTAGTATTTTAATACTGCCCTCTACCGTTCTTCTATCCTAACTTGCTAATACATTTCTAAAGGCAGAAAGTATCTTCTTTTGTTATGGGGCGACCCACAAGAGAAAACCACCAGAGACAGAGATAAAAATTTATGAGCCTTTATTAAGCTGGCCAGCGACTACAGTTGCAGCACTTTGCAGCGGCAAAGGCCGAACTGCAGTGCCCACCACTGGTGTTACAGCAGATTTATACTCAGAAACCACAAGAGGGAGTCAGGACAGTTACAATGACAACTTTAATGGTTACAAAAGCTATTCCAGCCATTTCCAAGAAACTCAGGGCACAGGTGCAGACCCTGGGCACACTTGGCCAGAGTCTGAACCACCACCTCCCTCCAAACTCCAACCAACCCGTTGTTCGGTGACCTACTATACCTCCCTCTGTCCCAAGGCATTCTTTCTCCAGGCAATAGAGGAACTGTGCAAGATTTGCAGCCCAGAACACTTTTGTGCACAGCACTTAAATATTTGACTGTCAGGCTTTAAATTATATTTATTAATATTACTAGAGGCCTGGTGCATGAAATTTGTGCAGAGGGGGGGTTGTCCCTCAGCCCATCTGCACCCTCTTTAATCTGGGACCCTTTGGGGAATGTCTGACTGCTGGGCCTAAACAGGCAGTCGGACATCCCTTTCACAATCCTGGACTGCTGGCTCTCAACTGCTTGCTTGCCTGCCTGCTTAATTGCCCCCAACCGCTTCTGCCTGCCAGCATGATCACCCCCTAACCACTTCCCTGCCAGCCTGATCATTCCCAACTGCCCTCCCCTGACAGCCCGGTCACCCCCAAATGCCCTCCCCTGTATATTCCCTCTTTATTAGATAGGGTTTTGTCTTTAACATATTGGACAGCCCTAACTGGTTTGGCTCAGTGGATGGAGCGATGGCTTGAAGACTCAAGGGTCCAAGTTTCAATACCAGTCAAGACCATGTACCTTGGTTGGGGGCACATACCCAGTGGGGAGTGTGCAGAAGGCAGCTAATAGATATTTTTCTCTCATAGATGTTTCTAACTCTATCCTTTTCCCTTCTTCTCTGTAAAAAATCAATAAAATATATATATATATGAAGAAACATGTAAGATTCCTCCATATCTGCCTGGCTGGTGTGACTCAGTGGCTGAGACCCCAGGCTGGCGCTGGGAGGGGATTGCTCTGTGGGGAGTGAATTTGTTTTTATTTTTTATAAAGGGTCAGGCTGCTTACTCTGCCGGGACTCCGGTAGGGCTTAGAGGACTGGGCGCCTTCATCTTGTGGCTATGGAGGTTGCCGTTTTTTGTTGCGGAGTGACGGTTAATTTGCATATTACTCTTTTATTAGATAAGATACCTTGTTGTATAAGATAGGCTGTTTGTACTGGTCATGTTCTCTGGGAACCTTCTGGGCCACTGCTTCCCAGCATGCAGCTTAGTGTCAGATTCTGTCATTCTGTCCTGTCACAGGATCTGGAACTCCTCTGCCTGTCTTGGGAGAACTGGCCCAGTGTTTTTTTCTGAGAAGCTCTGCCCAGTGTTAGCCTTTAACAGGGGGAGCAGGTAATCTTTGTGAGCGCTGAAATATGTGAATCATATGTCCCCCCTCAAATAGGGTCCTTTGTTCTGAAGGTTCCTGGTAACCTGAGCTGCCCATCTGCCTTTGGGCCCAGACTTCTTACGTTACAGCGGAATTGTTTAGGAAACCAAGGAAATGTTTATTTTTATACAAAAGAGATTCACAGAAACAGAAGGTAGGTAGGGGATAAATGAGACGAATTTAGATTGGAAAATAAAGTTTGCGATGTAGGAGACAAACTGAAAGCCTGTAGTTCTAGGAGGAACACTAGAATGTGAGAAACTAGTGGGGTTTGCCCTTGCATTACCATAAGGGCCTAAGAGCACCGTGAAACTGCAGATAGAAAGCATTCTGATCCGCCTGTGGTTTAGCTTACCAAGTATTTAACATCTGATATTTGTGCACCCCCTTGTTAGGTTTGTGGACAGATAAGATGGAAGAACCTCATCTTCCAGGAGCTTACGGGGTTTTCTGCTGCTGAGTGTATGCTAGGTATCGTTGATAAGTAGGGCCTGATCTGAGTGCAGCCTCAGTGGAAGGAGACTTGTCATCCAGTATCCATAAAGGCTGCTAGTTTGTAGTTTTGACACTAGTGATACTGGAATTCAGAGACAGCTCTGCTAGAGTGGAGGCGCCTCTAAGGCGAGGCAGGACTTAAAGGATAAGGAAGATTAGATGGGGAGGAGTTGGAAATTTAACATTCAGGTGTGAGGAAAGGAGAAGGTTCCAGAAAAAGGAGTTTGGACTTGATTCTCTAGCCTGGGAACATGACTGGAGCCCTGGCTGTTTCATAGGATTCTATGGGAACAAAGAAGAATCCATCCTTCTCACCTGCAGACATGCTTTCCCTCTGGTCCTCATCTCTCCTCATGTCTGCCAAACTGACAACGGATTGTCAGCCTCAGGTCCTCTCTTGTGTCACCGGCTGTGATGAGTTGATGCTGAGCCTCGAGGACATCTGTTTAATCCCACTCTCTGTGAATTCTCTGCTCCTTGTAACCCTACTAGTATAATCCCCTTCCCCTGGGTCTTCATTCCTCTGCCTGTCCAAACTGTTGTTTCTAAATCACAAATATAATCACGTAAGTCTTCTGGTAAAAACTGAAGATTCTCCACTGTCCAAAGGGCAAAGTCTAAACCTCATGTCATTTATAACCTGGCCCCTTCCTCCTTTTTCTGGCTGTGTTTTGGGTTTGAGTGGCCATTTAGGAGAAGAAAAAGTATATTACAGTAAAGTATTATTTTTGATAGTTCACAGTGCTACTTGGGATATATGGTGCCAACGTACTTTTCTTATTAACTACTCACCTCTACTGCACAAAAGAAGCATCCTATCTAATAAAATAGTAATATGCAAATTGCCCATACCTCCAATACACCCACAAGCTATGCCCACAAGCTACGCCCACCAGCCAATCAGGAGCAAATAAACCCCAACCAAGATGATGCAGCCACCGAGAGCAGGAGGGAGGCCTGGGTTTCCCTGGTAATGGAGGAAGCCAAGCTTTCTGCCTGCCCTTGCCAGCCTAGGCCTCCACTCAATGCTACAAAGTTTCAATTATACAAGATACATAATCCCAACAGAAATGGCGGCAGCCATGGAACTGGAGAGAACAGAGGTTAGGGTTGCCCGGGCAATGGAGGAAGCCAAGCTTCTATAGCCCTAGTGCCTAGGCCTCCACTCTAGGCTACAAAGTTTCAATTATAAAATTTAAATAAACCCAAACAGAAATGGCTGTCTCCATGGAGTGAACAGAAGGCTTGGCTCCGCTTCAGGCTACAAAGTTTCAATTGTAGAAGATAAATAAAACCCAGATACCAGGACTTCCTCTTGGGTTGCTGGGGGGCATGGCCGGCCTGCAAACCTCCACAGGCCTCTCACCCATGCCGCCCCACGTTCCAAGGGAACTCTCACCCTGATCTGGGACACCCTTCAGGGCAAACCAGCTGGCCCCCACCCATGCACCAGGCCTCTATCCCATCTAATAAAAGAGTAATATGCAGATTGACCGTCACTCCAACACACAAGAGGTCTGCCTCCATGTGGTCAAAAATCCTGCCCCCATGTGGACACAAGATGGCCACCACAAGATGGCCAGCAGGGGAGGGTAGTTGGGAGGTTCCAGGCCTGCAAGGGAGGACAGTTGGGGGCAATCAAGCCTGCAAGGGAGGGCAGTTAGTGGTGACCAGGCTGACAGAGGAGGGAAGTTGGGGGCCAACAGGCTGTCAGGGGAGCAGTTAGACATCAATTAGGCTGGAAGGGAGTGGTTAGGGGGTAATCATGCTGGCAGGCAGAAGTGGTTAGGGGCAATCAGGGAGGCAGGCAAGGCGAGCAGTTTGGAGCCAGCAGTCCTGGATTGTGAGAAGGATGTCCAACTGCCCTTTTAGGCTCGATCCTACCGGGATTGGGATTAGGCCTAAATGGGCTGTTGGACATCCCTTGAGGGGACCCAGATTGGAGAGGGTGCAGGCTGGGCTGAGGGATACTCCCCACTCCCCGTGCATGAATTTTGTGCACCTGGCCTCTAGTTTTTATATATAATGATCTTATATCACTAAGGTAAAGCTGAAATAAGGATAGCAACTCATATTTTAAAAGTCAATAGAAAAATAAATTATACCTTTGGAGAGATTTCCACTCAGAGTGGCAAAATGTTTTTTAAAAATCTGGTGCTTAAAGGGATAAGACTCAGGTATCTGGAAGACCTACTTATCATGCCCAATAAAGGAAATGTGAGATGATCAGCAGGCATCAATGCATAAATCTTAACAGACCCTATCAGGAAATAGGGAGGTCATAGGTAAGCAAGTAAGAGTTGAGAGACCGCCAGAGAGAGACCATACATACACTAGGCTCATCTCTGTTGGCTTCTGGATGGGATTGGGGGCTGCAGCCATTAGCATTAAATATCCTTTTTGGGTCATTGATTTAAATGACATTTCTTGGAAATGGAGGCAGGTTCTTTTTTGGCTGAGCACATGGAAGATAGGACGCCAACCCACACACATTTTGGAGTTGGCTACCCTGAGTGTGTTCCAGAAGTGGAACAAACAAATGACCACATCCCCACATAGAAAATGGAGAACAGAAGAAAACAGGAGAGTCACCAGGGTCTGTGGTGAGTGGCCAGTGGTGAGGCCACCCCATCTCAGAAAGAACAGATCTCTTGGCCAAGAGTTCTTGGGGAGGAAGGGTCACTGTAAGCAACCCTTAAGAGGCAGGCCCTCAGTGACCTTGAGCAGAAGGGAATGTGTTCTTTGTTAAAAATATATTTTATTGATTTTTACAGAGAGGAAGGGAGAGGGAGAGAGAAATATCAATCACCTGCCTCCTGCACACCCCCTATTGACCAGAATCAAACCCAGGACCCTTCTTCAGTCCTCGGGCCCAGGCTCTATCCACTGAGCCAAACCGGTTAGGGTAAAGGGGATGTGTTCTAAATATCCTCTTTGGGTGCACACCCCTATGACACCCCACTCCCCAGCAGCACATTGTTGGGGCGAGAGGGAAAGTAATGCAGGGGACACAGAGTGACTGTCTTACCAACCAGCTCCTTTCAGTCCTCAGTGTGCACACCCCACACTAACTTGTTCCAGGAGGTGTTACCAGGATTAGTGGCTGGTGGAACGTTTCTCCCATGGAGGAATGAGGTAACTCCTTCCCCTTGTCTGTGAGGGGGTGGGGGGTGGGCGTGGGAAGGGAGGCAGTGCCGATAACAGAGCTGGAGGCAGCCGGATTATCATACTGTCTCATGTCTCCTCCTAATCCTCCGATGGAACAGATGGTAGCCTGAGAAGCCTGAATTGTGTGTTAGTTCCTGGCTGTTCTGCCACATATAAACCACGGGTAAGCTTTGTTATCCAGTGAGTTTCTGCAGTCAGTTCTGACTGAGGTCAAGCCATTCATTGGTCCAAGGAAAAACAAAGCTACAGAAAACATGGAATTTTCTTACTCCTTGATAATTCAAGTCATGTTGCCTAGGAAATGCTTCTCTCCCTTGACGCTCTGCACACGGCCAGCACTGGAGCCATGCAAGAGGCTGAAGTCATTCCAAGAAAGAGCTGTATGCTTGGTAATAAAAAGTGGCTTTTCCCCGCTGCCTCTAGGTTGGGTTCCGGGAAGTGCACATGGCCAAAAGGAAACCTTATGCAGCTTTGGGAGATGATTGTGCTGGCTTCTGGACCTGCCTCCAGGTGTCCCAACAGCTCTGGGCAGGGGCATGTGCGGGCTGTGTGCAAAGTCTCAGTGTCAAATGCAATGTGATGACTGAGATAAACAAGAGCAAATAAATGTACGGCAGTGTGCACTCTGCTTGAATTCCTGAGGATTGCTGCATGCCAGACTGAAGACTCGCTCGGCCTTTCCTGGGCTGGCTCGGGAACAGGGTGGAACCTGCGGGACTGAGCACAGAAAGTGCCTTCCCCATTGTTAGTTAGGGGGATACTTTTAAATCATTTCCTTCTGAGATGACCAAGCAGTCTGGTGAAGGTAAACTGCTTTAGTGGAGGTGAAGGTGTGACCCTGGACACAGCAATGGAGAAAGCTGGGAGTGAGATGCCCAGGAACCCTGACCAGTCCTTCCTAGCAACTCTGCATGACTCACAGAGGACCCTGAGGTCTGTCCACAAGTGGTGGTCCTTGAGGAAAAGCCCTCGGGACAGGGCTCCCACCAGGCAGATGCCTTTGGAGGAGAAAAGCTCTCTCCCAACGGAGGAAGGAAGGTTTTCCCAGGAGGTTTTGAATGGAGTGCAGGAAACCCGCGCCGGTCAGGTCAGTGAATTGCAGAAGGGCTCAACAGCCAAGGGGGGCTGGATCTGGTTTACAGGTGGAGGTTTCTTCCATGTCTTACGTATGAGGGGTCAGAGGTGCAGCTCTGCTCGGGGAATATAGCACTGAGACCCAGCAGTCACGGTGAATTCTCTCTCCAGAGATTAAGACTATGGTGGATAAACCTTGTTGGGTTTTATTGCTTCTTATTTTCAGGAAATTTTATAAGCCTTAGTATGCAAATCAGACAAAAATGGATCTTTCCCCAAATTTTAAATGTATGCCTTATTTTGTTAACCTCCACATTTCGACTTAATAAACATTTCAAAAGTGTTTCTGGAAAAAAGAAACTTCTCTTAAGCAAATGAAAATTTTGTTAACTTGAAAGTCTGGTAATATTCCAAAGTAAGGCAGGGTAACATTTTGAAAAATGGTGTCTTCTAGTTAGAATTCTGGATGGAACTGATGGTCTGTAGGGGGCTTTTTCATTGCCCTCGGTATGTGGAGAGAAAAAAAAAACTAGTTAGATACAAAGGAAAACTTTTATAATTACTTTGCCCCTTTAGCAGTTATTATTTTTTTTTAGGGTTATTTATTTAGAAAGTCCCCAAAACTAAAATTTTGTGAAAAGAGATTTTTGAATTGTACTATGCAAGAGATTTATGTAAAAATAGATTTATGAATGTGCATTTATTCAGTTTATGGCCAGCTTTTATATTTTTAGCTCAGTGTCTGAGAGAGCAAAATAGTAATTTTTGTTGTTGTTTTGTTTAAAATTCACACTTTCTTCTGTGTTTTGGACTGGCAGGAGGGGAACAATGTGTTTTAAAGCATAACTGGAAAATACATGAAGTCTGGAGAGGGCATTCCTGCCTCCGCTGTGCGTTAGCAGGGTCTGCAGGCGGGGCTAAGCCTGGTGAGGCTCCTAGAGAATCGCCCCCCAACAGGCGCGAGCTAACCCACGCGACCCCAGCGTCTGGGCTGGGCCCTGGGCCCAGCTTCCACAGGCCTTCTGAGCCTGGCCTCCTTTCAGAGCCTGGTCTCTTCTTAGGCCGGACAGTGGGCTGGAAAGGAGTAGGCCCTGGCTCTCAGAACCCCTCTTTGGAATGGGAAGGTTAGGGGTTACTAGGGACTGATTCCAGCTGGAAAGCATAATTCCTCTTCCTCTCAAAAACAACTGCCCAGGACTCCATACCCATGGCCTCACTGACTACGTTGGCTAATCTTGGTGGCTTATTTTCATTTGCTTATTTGACTCCAGGGTCCGTATCTCTAATAGTAAACCAGTCCTCAGTAATCAAGCTGTTGAATGAGTGAACAAATAAAGGAAAAGTGGATTTATATTGTTAGGACTTGACCATTTTAGAAAGCAAGGTACAACATTGTATGTTGTGTGAGGGGTGGATAGATTGGATTTTATTTTTGCCTAGATGTAATCAAGCAAGCCCAGATAGCACAGGTATATCCCTGCTAAAACAAAGGGGGAAGTTAGATGTAGTGGTGTGATCCAGTCACTTAAAAAGTCACTACTGTTAGTGTAAAAACATTCAGACCTGTGAAGAATTTTTGTGAGTTTATTTGAGCCAAACTGTCAATAATTGCCAGGAAGGAGAATCTCAACAGATTGGGATAATGCTGTAGAGAATGGCAATTATTCATCTTGTTTTATACATTACAATCAAAGGAGGAGATGTAAGTGGGTTACATGAAATCCATTGGTGAGAGATTTAGGGAGGCAGGAGAAAGCAAAGGATTTGGATAAAAAGTAAAACGAT
Source organism: Antrozous pallidus (assembly GCA_027563665.1). Taxonomy (NCBI): domain Eukaryota; kingdom Metazoa; phylum Chordata; class Mammalia; order Chiroptera; family Vespertilionidae; genus Antrozous; species Antrozous pallidus. The sequence continues at coordinate 5,735,515 of CM050519.1, forward strand.
AGACACGTAGTTCTCTTACCCAGGTGTGTACAGTGACAGCGAAGGCATTTCTGGCCTCTGTCTGCACACCCAGGCACACTTGGCTTTGCCCTGAGGGGTCCGGAAAAAGAAGTTACAAGTTACCCTGACATTTCACAGGCATGTTATCTTAGATGCAGAAGACGATTGGCTCAGTTAAGGTAAAGATTGACCTTTGTCAGGGAAGATACTGGCTTAGGACATGGCTACCCACTATAAACTGCTTTTAATCAAAGTTTTAATTTCAGACCATTTTTTGTGGTTACAGCAGCAGCAGTACTATAATATTATTTGTTTTTCTAGTGTACTTTAATCTAGTTGGTTTTTTTAAGATTAGTATCAATAACAGATCAGAAAAATGTGGATTTGTTTCCCTTCTAGACAAATAGGGTATAGTGTATGCTCATACATTCTTGCACATTTCCCTCTTTAATCTATCATGGATGTCTGTCTGTGTCAATAGAGTGGTTGGGGGCGATCAGGCAGGTAGACAGAGGCAGTTAGGGACGATCAGGCATGCAGGTGAGTGGTTAAGAGTGATCAGACAGGCAGAGGGGTTAGAGGCGATGAGGTAGGCAGGCAGAGTGGTTAGGGGCAATCAGGCAGGCAGAGTGGTTAGGAGCCAGCAGTCCCTGTGGGATCAGGCCTAAATTGGCAGTCGCACATCCCCTAAGGGGTCCCAGATTGTGAGAGGGTGCAGGTCGGCCCGAGGGACCTCCCTCTTCCCTAAGGGAAGAATATCGTGCACTGGGCCTCTAATCTATATATATATAAGCCTAAGTGACCGAACAACCAGTCGACTGGTCACTGAGACACGCACTGACCACCAGGAGAGAGATGTTCAATGCACAGTATTGGGCTCCTTTCTGTCTTGATTGGGCCTGCTGGGGTCTATAAACACTGGCAATCTGACATCCATCCCCCAAGGGGTCCCAGATTGCAAGAGGGTGCAGGCAGGCTAGGCTAAGGGATCACACCAGTGCACAAATCCGTGCACTGGGCCTCTAGTACAGTGATGGGCAGCATTTTGAGCTTGATGTGTCAAAATTCGCCAAAAAAACGAACATAACTCAAGTGGTGTGTCACTTTGAGAGAAAAAAGCTTAATTTCATGATATTTATAGTTTAAATAACAAAAATGTATAATTGTAATATATAACTATTTAATAAACCCAAAACTAATTATTTAACTTATCTACTTAGTGAAAAATATAGCAATGGCTTTATTCACAATTTTTCCTTCTATGTACTTTTGTAAGACCTTATTCTCAGCATTAAATAATATCAAAACCAACAAAAGAAACAGATTGACAGATGAAGTTAGTAGCACTTGCTTGGGCTTGAAGTGTACAAAATACCAACCTTCAATTGATGGTTTAGCCAATGAAATTCAGCAACAAAAAAGTCATTAATAGGCAGGTTAGTTAAAGAATTTCCCCTCCCCCTCACTTATCTTAGTTCACAGCACCCCACACAAGTTAAATAATATCAAGACCAACAAAAGAAACTGACTGACAGGTGAACAAAGAAGTCACTAAGTAGGTAAATTAAATAATTAGTTTTTGGTTTATTAAATAGTTATATATTACAATTACACATTTTTGTTATTTAAACTATAAATATCGTGAAATTAATTTTTTTTCTCTCGAAGTGACACGCCACCTGAGTTATGTTTGGTTTTTTGGCGAATTTTGACACACCAAGCTCAAAAGGTTGCCCATCAATGCCCTAACCTGTAAGGCAGCAAACTCATTAGTCAACAGAGCCAAATATCAACAGTACGACGATTGAAATTTCTTTTGGGAGCCAAATTTTTAAACTTAAACTATATAGGTAGGTACATTGTTATTACTTGTAAGCTGGCCTTTGCTAAAAATGTCCTCAATCTGATTGAGTTATGTTCGCTGAGGTTGACCCCTTCCAACTCTCCCATCCACACTCGTCTTGTATACTTGTTTCATCTATCTCCTTTCTTTTTTTTTCAATTTCTTTATTAAGGTATTACATATGTGTCCTTATTCCCCCAGTACCCCCTACCTCTCATTCATGCCCCCAACCCCCTGTTGTCTGTGTCCATTGATTAGGCTATATGCATGCATATAAGTCCTTTGGTTGATCTCTCCCCTCATCTATCTCCTTTCGTTCATTCTCTCTATATGTCCAAACCATCTCAACATACCTTTCTCAATCCTTGACACTACATCTTCTTTCACTCCATAATGTTCCTAAAATTAACTTAATAAACTTTACTTAAAGTTTTAAGTCTTAGTTAAACTATAAGTATGTTGAATAAAACTTGATATCATACTTAATAATGATATTATTTATTGATAAAATTAAATTCCTCACCATTTACCTTACAATATTCATAAAATTAAATCATGAGAATGACTGACAAACACTAATGTGAACAATGGCCTTGCATCTCCTTGGAAAGTTTGGGTAAGTCAGGATTGTATGTTGTTATTTTTAATTTTAGGCACGATTCCAGGTTCTCATCAATGAGACAACTTCTCAATTTACTCTTGATAACGTTCATGCTTGAAAATGATTGTTCGCATAAATATGTAGACCTGAATAAGGAAAGAACAGCAAATGCTAGTTTTTTCATTTGATGATATGAGCCAGGAATACTATTCCAGGTGTTAAAAATCAACATATCTTCCTTCTCCAGGTCTTTCAAAGCAGACCACTTGTGCTGTGAACTAAGTTCACATTTGTTTTCCTCCAATATTTCTATCTCAGCACAAAGACGTTCAAATTTTGAACTCCACAATTCTTTGTTTTTGAAATCCAGCAATTGCATTTCAAAGTTGCCAATGTCAATATTAAAGGGAGAAAAGCTTAATTCTGTTACAGCAGCATTAAGAGGTTTTTTAACAAAGGCTAACGTCGCTTTGCTGTTTCTGAATTCCCGAAACCTGTTGAGAAAAGCTTCCTTCATATTTAAAAGTGTTTTGAAATAGCAAATGTCAATATCAGAATTATTTTCTTGGCAATATTTCAACGGGCTTGGAAAGTGAATCAGAATTTCTCTTTCAAAATCTTGAGTAAAAAGAGATAATTTGTTTTAGAATGAAATAACTTCTAACATCGAAAAAATTGTGTTTTCTTTCCCCTGTAGTTTATGATTAAGCTGAAGTAAACTTTTTGGATCCACTGATGGTTAGTTCTGGATAGTGAACACCCTTCTCAAGGAGAAATGCTTTAATTTCTGTTAATCAGGAAGCGGAACGTTTCAAAACGTTCCTCTTGACAACCCAAATACCTTGCTATGCAGCAGCAGATCTGTGTATTCTCCATTTTAACTAAAAATTCTTTAAATTGGCGATAATTAAGAGCTTTAGCTATAATGAAGTTGATAATGTTAATCACCAATTCCATTACTTTGCAAATTTCTTCTGGAAATGTCTGCACACAAAGTACTTCTTGATGAATGATGCAATGGTAAGTAAGTATCTCTCAAATTTGGTACTCGAAATAGCAGCAAACCTGTTTCTCATGCCGGTCATACTTTTCACCCATCTGTTGAAATTGAGACAATTTTATTTAGTGGAATATGATGTTTTCCAATGCACTCAATTATAGCATTTGCTATATCATCTCCGTGTCTTTGACCTCTGAGTGGCAATAATCCTAAAAGTTCTTCTTTAGGACCTATAGATGAAATTAATTGTACAAAAACTGAAACTTGCGCTGTATCATTTATGTCACAAAACTCGTCAACTGCCATTGATAAAGCTGAAACCAATTTAAGATCTTCGACTTGCTGGTCAGTTATATTCAAAGACATTTTGACTGTTCTATCTTTCACTGTTTTAGCAGACAATGGTAACTATTTAATTTTTTTTTAGAACATCTGCTTTGTTCTCAAAATCCTGATATAGCTCTTTGGATGCATTTATAAATCATGGGGTCCCTTAGAGTGGTTTGCCAACCACTGCTCTAAGGGACCCCATGAGTCTTGCAACCAGGGGAGCAATAGGCAGTGGCAGCTCTTCCCAGGCTAACCCCCTGAACCTGTCTCTAAGGCCTCCTACTCTCTGACTTTTCAGTGAACCAAGGCAACTTAGTCTAGGCTCTCCTGTTGCTTCTTTTATGCCCTTCTTTGTTTCACTGTCCTAAATATATTTTTGCTGTGGTCAATAAATTATTGCTTGTTTTTCTGCACTTTGTCTCTTGATTGAAATCTTTCCCTCAAGAAGAGAAGAATCGAGGTTTGGTCGTTTCTCCAGTAACAACACCAGAAAACAAATGTGGCTTTTCATTTTATCTAAGTCAAGGAAGAAAATGTTTTGTTAAACCATCCTATATAATAAAACCCTAATATGCAAGTAGACCAAATGACAGAATGACTGGTCTCTATGATCTGCACTGACCACCTGGGGGCAGCTCCTGCATTGAGCATCTGCCTCCTGAGAGGGAGGCAACCAGTGGTGGCAATTGGGGGGAAGGGGCCAGCCAGCAGATGGCACCAGGCTGCCAGCCAAAGCAGGTGCCAGTGGGGGGGGCCCCCATTGCCCTGTCCACTGCCTTGCTCCCTCCTGTCTCTGCTGCCTCGCTCCCTTCTCCACCACTTCGCTCCCTTCACTCCTGTCTGCGTACTTGGCTTACTTCTATGTTCTCTTCAATATTCACTTTTAGCCCGCATATGCAAATTAACCACCATATTTGTTTTGTTAATTTGCATACTTGCTCCTGATTGGCTGGTGGGAGTAGTGGAGGGATGGTCAATTTGCATGTTTCTCTATTATTAATGTAGACTAGAGGCCTGGTGCGTGAAATTCATGCATGGGGGTTGAGGGGAGAGGTCCCTCAGCCAGGCCTGTGTCCTCTTGCACTCTGGGATCCCTTGGGGGATGTCATGCCTAAACCAGCAGTTGGACATCCCTCTCACAATCCAGGATGCTGAATGCACCAGTGACCATACTTTTCATACAGGTGAAAGGCATCTTGCTGTTGTATGGGCAGCTACATTTTTTTGCCCTGGTTATAAAAAGTAGTACATAACATGATCCTTCTAAGGCAGTAATACCATTTTCCCCATCTTATGGGTGGAAAAACTGAAGCAGAGATAAGTTAAGTAGTTGGCTTTGTCACACAGTTATAAGTGTCAGCATCAGGGCTGACCACAAAATGTGCAAGCCAGAGTCCATGGATGTCATCACTATATCATCCTGTTTTTTCAGTGTTAGAGTAGTCTTGCCAGGTTTTAATTTTTAAATCTTTTAGAGACGGTTCTCAATATACAGGGTAGGGTCCCTAGGCCTGGGCAGCAATCAGGGCCGTATGTGGGGCGCTCCCATAGCAGGCTGATCCTCGCAGGCCACACACCCCAGCAGTGCACGAATCTCGTGCACCAGGTCTCTAGTTATCAGATAAGAATAGAGCCAGGCAGGGACGTAGTCACAATGTATTCAGGAAGATGTACAAAATTGCCACCTCTGCCTGTGTCCTGTCTCCTTTCCTAAATGTAGTTGCTTTGAGTGTATTTGGAGTTAGAAATATGTATTGAAGAAAGCAGAGAGAGTACTGATGTTCTACTGTAGTTTTCTGAAGTTCCCAAGATAACTAGTACTGATGTTCTACTGTAGTTTTCTGAAGTTCCCAAGATAACTAATTAATGTAAAGGATCAAGGCTAGGCTCAGCCTCAGGCAACTGCCTCAATGGTCCTGACCAAACCCTTACCTCCCTATTACATTCACTTTACTGCTCCAGTAGCTGTATTTCTTTCATTTTGCTTTTCTGCATTGTAGTCTCTTTCTGTAATTAACATGGCAAAAAAGAAAAAGTAACCTCAAAAGTTGTTTTTTTTTAAAATAGAGCCTGCTAGACTTTTGAGCTGGATTTAAATCCCAGCTCTGTTATTTAAATGGATTTGTGGCATTGGATAAATCTCAGTCTGTCTCAATAGTAAAATGGTGATAAGAATGCCTCCTTATAGAATAACCTTGAGTATTAGGAATATAGACTGTCATCCTTATAAAATAACACTGAGAATCATTAACTATTTGCTACCATTGAGTCTGTGTACATATAAAAAAATCAGGACTTTTCTGTATTTTGAATTCATGAAAGTTTAGGAATTTAGAGTTGTATGAGGTGGAGATTATATATTGGAAAAGTTGCATATATGCATGACATTTTTGGCTTATAAGTGGTTAAGGGCATTATACACCCTTCAAAGTGAAATAAGTCTCAAGGATAAGTGGGCAAGTGGTACCCTATTTAAGGGTGATGGGGATCCATATGTAATTGAGAGATCTCAAAAGTGACTAGTGGTTTTTCCACTATGTACATAGTATTTTTTTTTTGTTTTTTTCCAAAGGGGGGTTTTGCTTTTTCTTTTCTTTTTTTTAAATATATTTGATTGATTTTTTACAGAGTGGAAGGGAGAGGGGATAGAAAGTCCAAAAACTGATGAGAGAGAAACATTGATCAGCCGCCTCCTGCACACCCCCTACTGGGGATGTGCCCGCAGCCAAGGTACATGCCCCCGACTGGAATAGAACCCGGGACCCTCCAGTCTGCAGTCTGACGCTCTATCCACTGAGCCAAATCGGTCTCGGCCATAGTATTGTTTTTTGATGTGTAATCACGGTTCTTTTCTATGACTTTTCAATTTTTGTCTGGCTTTGAAAACTTTTATCAAAACATGCCACCTGATTTCCAATTTCTTCATACCAGATTGGCCTATCTTAAAGTCTTCTCTTTCTTTCCTTGCTCCATCTTGTTGAATCAACACTTTATATTCCTTTACCTGTTTTTACCCGGCACTCTCAGCAAATTCCATGTGACCTGGGTGCCTAGAGAGATAGTAAAGAATAGAAATTCATTTTGGATTTCCTTCTGTTGAATCCCTCTATCCTCTTGTATTTGTAATGCCTTCTGATACTAATGCCTATCATAGTAGTAGTTTATTAAAAATCCAAAAGTTATCAAAAATTCTTACCCAACCTGGTGTTGGGCCTACAGAAATCCCAGATGTTTGTCTTCAGGAGTACACAATTTAGTGAGAATTAAACAACACTAGGGCTTCTACAAGGTTATCCTTGAGTACAGAATTTGTCTCCTGGGCCCACTCTCCAATGCCCTTGATTGCTTGAAGAGCCCTAAAACCTAAACTTATTTATTTGAACTCATTACATGAGAGTTTTTCACCACCAAGGATTGTCTTCAGAGTGGAATTAAAAGCATGTGAATCCACCTACCACACTTATAAAACTATCCAAACACTGAATAATAGTTAGGAGATTGTTTGTAAACCTTCAGATACTCTGGTGATTCATAAAGTTGATTATTTGCAAAGTTTTGTCTTAACTGCTTCCCCTTAGAAACCTGCCTGTCAGGAAGGGGGCCTCTGAGCATTGTTTGCTACAAGCAAATAGCTTCCAACACTTCTGCTAACCCTTTTTGGCAGTAATCCAGGGATTAAGAACCAGCACTGTGATTCGAGGTTTGGTAAGGTGTAGCTAGACCTAAGATTAAAAAAAAAATGTTGGGTAGGGATTTATTTTTCCAACAGACCGGATGGTTGAGGTTTATGTCTTTTTATAAGGAGGCAATTTCTGCTTACTAACATAAGCAAATGTCCTTAGATATTTTCTTAGTTTTCATTTAATCTTTTTCAGTTAAATAAGTATTTAATTAATATCAATTACAATCAAGTCACAGTTCTGGATCCTCTTTATACTTATGTTATTTTATTTTAATTTTTCAATACTACATAATAAATGAGTAATATGCAAATTGACCATACCTTCACTACACCCACAAGCCACGCCTGTTAGCCAATCAGGAGTGAGGGGCAGGGCCAAGGTGGCCCAGCCCACAGGGGGTGAGGCCGAGGCGGCCAGGGCCAGGGGGGCAGGGCCGAGGTGGCCTGGGTCACGGGTGGCGGGGCCAAGGTGGCCAGGGCCGGGGGAGGGGAGAGAAACGGGGTCGAGGTGGCCAGGGTTGTGGGGGAGTTGGGCTGAGGCAGCAAGGGTGGGGGGGCGGGGCCAAGGCACCAGGGCCGTGAAGGGTGGGGCCGAGGCAGCCAGGGTGTGTTGGCCAGGGAGAAGGCCTGGGCTGGGAGGGGGACAGGGCTGAGGCCCGTGCTATCTGGGCTCGAGCTGGCTGTGGCAAAGGCCTGGGCCGGAGGGGCGGGTATGTGGCTGGGACGGAGCCAGCCATCGGCCCCATTGCCCAAAGCCTTGGGCAAGCTGGGGTGAGTGGTTAGTAGGACATCCCCTGAGGGCTCCCAGTTTGTGTGAGGGAGCAGGTTGGGCTGAGGGATCACCCACCCCCAGTGCACGAATTTCGTGCACTGGGCCCCTAGTTAGTTACTAGAATTTGGTAACACAATTTGGTATTATATAATAAGTTGTACAGTGAAAAGTAACTCTTCCTCCTCTTTTACTCTAGTCACTTGATCCCTTCAACTGTCCAATTCTCAAATTCTGCACTAGTTTCTTAAATATTCTTCCAGAGATAGTCCATGCATGTATAAGCATCTATATGTACAATAGTCTTTTTGTCACACAAATAATGCTAGCATACTGTGATAGATTCATTTTGGTGGCCCTTCCAATGAACTACACCTCCCTGTGTGTTAGTCTTTATGCAATTATCTTCATATTGATGAATCCATATGACTAATTTGACCAGTGGTGAACTAGTAAGAGTGATTCAGGGGGCAGGCTTGATAAGTGCTTGCACATGGGACCTGTTCTCCGCGCATGCTCACTATTGTGACACTCCCTTTCAGAACCTACAAACCACCCAGCCGAGAGGCTACGTGGAACAGAACTGAGGTTTCTGTGACCACCAGCTTCCACACAGCAGCTGGCATCAACTTGCCAGTCATTGTGATGAATGAACCATCTTGGAAGTGGCACCTCCAGCTCGAGCAGTCCACTCCAGAAAAGCCCTGTCCAAACTGAAAATCTATGTGATTTGTTATAAACCATTAATTTGGTGTCATGCAGCAATAAATAACAGAAGGTACTATATCTTTCTATGCCTTGCTTTCCACTGAACAATATGTTAGAAATCAGTCTAATTCAGTATTTACAAAGTTGCTTTAATCTTTTTAAGAGCTAGATAGTATTTCATTGTATGGCTGTGCAATAATCTAATAAATTATCTTCTTATTTATGGACATTTATTTCCAATCTTTTGTTGTATGCTTCCTTTTGCATATAAGGATATATATTTACTGGCTAAATTTTTAGATATAGAGTTGCTGGGTCAGAGAATATGTGAATTTGTCATCTTAATACATATTGCCAAGTTGCCTTCCGGAGAAATGACATTCCTACTAGTTCTGAGGATCAGAATGACTGCCAATCTGAATGGTGAACTGCCACAGTGAGGTTGGAATGTTGCCTTTCGTCTTTAATCATTTTTCATATATCATACAGCCATTTGTATTTTCTTTTTGATGAACTACCCTCTTTTTTTTCTGTTGTATTGTTAACCCTTTTCTTCTTTGAAGGTCCTCTTTATGTGTTAAAGACATTAGCTCTTGGTTTGCTTAATGAGAAGTCAAGCTTTCCCCCTCAGTTTCTTCTTTAACTTTTGCCTTGGTTTGAGCAATTTCTTCTTTTATTATAGTTAGATTATAGTTAGATCTATCAATCTGCAATTTTATAGCTTCTGGGTTTTCTTGTTTGTTTTGTCATATGTGGACTTTCCTCACTCTGAGATTACAATAGATATCCCCCCATGTTTTTATTATTCTGCTTTTTATATCTTCCTTTTAAATCTTTCTGAAATGTCTTTTGATATATATGTTCTAGATTTATATTTTTCCAGATAGATTTCTGAGGTGTGGCTATCCAGTTGTCAGTTAATACTGTTGAGCCATGTATCCTGATATACAACATTTCCATATTTGTACCATATATAATTTCAGTTTATTTACTGAATTCAGCAACCCTACTTGGTTGCTGTCCCTTACATAATTATTCCCTCTTTCCTATACTATTTTAGAAAATTCTATGGTATTTTTAAAAACAATTCTTTATAATTATTAATCTCAAACTAGCTTATGATTTCCTTTGTAGATTATACAAATGAACATTTATGGTTCGTTTTAAAAGTTATTTAAACTTGTTAAGCTGCTCAAAATCTGAAGTTAGAAAGATTATGCATTGTATACATGGCGATTCGGAGATCAATCAGGTAACAGATTCGTCTGAAGAGAAGTAGGATTGTGTAGAAGCAGAGAGTGACGTGCTTTTTCATCATGTACCATGTATAAAGGCCTGTCCCCAAATTTCTGAAATGTGTAATAATACTGGTATAAAAACTGTAACTAATTAAGAGAGTGCTGAGGCTGGGACCCTGTGAAAGAAAATCACGTTATGTTAATAGAATGGCTGAGGCCTCATCATTATGAGAAGAAATCAGGTAATTATACTAGTACTGTAGTAGATTAAGAAAATGGGTCCATTTAATTTGGTAACACACTCGTCATTTTATGTAATGACTACAGCTATCCTGAACACTAGGGAGGACAGTGACAGCAAAGGCAGAATTGAGAAGTTCCTGTTAAACTCAACTTCCTATTCTTCCAGCTTTTCTGTTCCTGCCCTTCTTGATCCAGCTCAGCTCCTCTGACTCACAGACCATACTTCTAGATCTTTTTTCACTGGTATATCTGGTCTGACCCCATGGGGCCTGGAAGGTCTGCATTTGGAACATGCCAAGAGTTTGGCATGCTCGATACCCTGTGATTGTTAAGGATAGTTAAAGCCTGCTGAGAGATTGAGACAGACACACCTAGAATGAGATAGGGAATTAAGGTGTTACCTAATCTTTGTATTTGCATTGCAGCAGAATCCTTAACTTAGAGCTGAAAGGAGCAAGTTAGGGGGGCGGTTTCAGGTATTGTCCAGAACTGGGGGAGGGTCTCTTGGGAGACCTGTGGGCTGCTGTGCTTGCTGCCTCTGTCACAGCGGGCCTGCATGCTTGTTCTGTGCTTGCGAACTGCGCCATGCTCTCCTCCTTTCCCACAGACACCTCCACACCTTCTAGGTAAGAAAAACATTTCTCTAAGGTAGGCAAGTTGACTTGTAGGTTCAGAATCACAGAATGTCGGAACTAAAAGGAACCTGTCTGAACCCTTTCATTTGATAAACACAGTTGATTTTTGAAGAACACGAATAAGTGGACCTGTGCAGTTCAAACCTGTATTGTTCAAGGGTCAACATTTTTATTTTTAAAATATATTTTATTGATTTTTTACAGAGAGTAAGGGAGAGGGATAGAAAGTCAGGAACATCGATGAGAGAGAGACATCTATCAGCTGCCTCTTGCACACCCCCCACTGGAGATGTGCCCGCAGCCAAGGTACATGCATGCCCTTGACCAGAATTGAACCTGGGACCTTTCAGTCCGTAGGCTGACGCTCTATCCACTGAGCCAAACTGGTTTTTAAATCTAAGGTTGGGAATTTATGGATGTGGAGGGCCGAGTATTAAGTTTTTGTGGAATCAAAATTATATGCAGATTTTTTTACTGCAGGAATTGGCGTCCCCAGTCCCTTCATTGTTCAGGGTCAACAGTGATGTCTGTAGCTTTCCTTCCCTCTTTACGCTCTTGTACTCTTGGGATGTTTTGACACCAGTGGGCATTGTTTTCCATTTTCTCAGTGACAGACAAGGTGGGATAATTTAGAAAAAAACATTGCTTTCAGAATAAAAAAGTTATTTCTTTTTCTTTTAGATTTTGTCTAAACTTTCTTTGCCAGCTCGTGGCTGGGAACCAACAATGAAGCAGAATTTCGCCTTTGACAATGTTGGCTACGAAGATAGTCTGGACAGTATGTGCCCTTTGCAGACAACCAGTGGCACCATCAGCATTTTGGGCATGACTTGCCAGTCATGTGTAAAGTCTATTGAGGGCAGGATTTCCAGTTTGAAAGGCATTGTGAGTATTAAGGTTTCCCTGGAACAAGGCAACGCAATTGTAAAATATGTGCCATCAGTTATGAGCCTGCCACAGGTTTGCTGTCAAATTGAGGACATGGGCTTCGAGGCCAGCATTTCAGAAGGAAAGGCTGACTCCTGGCCTTTAAGGTCCTTGCCAGCCCTGGAGGCAGTGGTCAAGCTTCGAGTGGAGGGCATGACCTGCCAGTCCTGCGTCAGCTCCATAGAAGGTGCGATTGGGAAACTGCAGGGAGTGGTGAGAGTCAGGGCCTCACTCAGCAGCCAGGAGGCAGTCATCGTTTATCAGCCCCATCTTATTCAACCTCAAGGCCTCAGGGACCATGTCAGCAACATGGGGTTTGAAGCTGTCATCAAGAACAAGGTGGCTCCTGTAAGCCTGGGACAAATTGATGTTGGGCTGTTACAGAGTGCTTACTCAAAGACACCTTCAACTTCTAACCAGAATGTCAATAACTCACAGACCTCGGAGCACCAAGGGAGCCACGTGGTCACCCTGCAACTAAGCATAGATGGGATGCACTGCAAGTCTTGTGTCCGGAATATTGAAGAAAATATCGGCAAACTCCCAGGAGTTCAACATATTCAGGTGTCCTTGGAGAACAGAACTGCCCAAGTACAGTACCATCCTTCTTATGTCACCCCGGGGGCCTTGCAGAAGGCAGTTGAGGCTCTTCCACCAGGGAACTTTAAAGTTTCTCTTCCTGATGGAGCAGAAGGAAGTGGGACAGGTAACAGGTCTTCTACACGGCACTCCCCTGCCCCTGCCCAGAGAACCCAGGTGCGAGACCCGTGCACTGTGGTGCTGGTTATTGCGGGCATGACCTGTGCGTCCTGTGTCCAGTCCATTGAAGGTCTGATCTCGCAAAAGGAAGGTGTGCAGCAAATATCAGTCTCTCTGGCTGATGGGACTGGAACAGTTCTCTACGATCCCTCTGTAATTAACCCAGAAGAGCTCCGAGCTGCTGTGGAAGAAATGGGATTTGAGGTTTCCATTGCTTCTGGTACGTAGTCAGCCCTGGGGTTGTCTCCTTTCTCTTGTGTCTTATGGCATCGCACCTGCGTGTTTGAATCGGTGAGCCACTCTCACTGCCTCACAGGCAAACCTTGGTAACAGAATTCTGCAACTTTCCCTTGTGTGTTATGTTTTTCAGGCTAGAGGGAATAGAATTTCCAAGTGTTTATTTAGATTTTTGCCCCTTGTGTAGCTGGGACTAAAATGCTGCAGTCCTTGGATTCTTGGCTTCTTTTCTGAACAGAACCCTGATTCTGTTTTTGTTTTTAAAAATATATTTTTATAGATTTCAGAGAGGAAGGGAGCAGGAGAGAGATAGAAACATCAATGATGAGAGAGAATCATTAATTGACTGTCTCCTGCATGCCTCCCACTGGGGATTTATCCCACAACCCAGGTGTGTACCTGATTGGGAATTGAACTGTGACCTGGTTTATACATTGATGCTCAATCACTGAGGCATCTTAGCTTTTAAAATGAGTGCAGTAGGAATATCAGGTCTTTCTCTGACCAAAGGCATTATCCTCATTCTGCCTGAAGATTTCTCTGCTAAACAGAATAAAATCATAAAAATAACATAATATTAGTCCCACTTTCTCTTGAAAGTGGGAAGTACGGGAAGGACTTAAGGATGATTTCCTTTGCCTCCCTTGATGGCTGTGAGATGGGTGTGGTGAAATTTTCCATGAAAGCACAGAGGGTCCACATACCTTGATGTCAACCTCACTAAACAGAGTTTCCAGGGTTGTGCATCCCTGCTCTCCCCCTCTTCTCATTGAATGGTCACTTGCCGATTTTTCATTTTCCTTACATAGGAACCCAGCAAATATAGCATTTTTTCTATCCTACATCAGGATTGTGTGAGTTGTAGGCTACTGAATGAGTACCACGTGGCTTCTCCTGAGAGCTTATGTTGTAGTGAGATGGGTTCTGAGAGGAGGGAACCCTTGCATTGTAATGGGACAAGTCCTGTGCAAGCCCAGGCAAGGGGCACTTGAGCCAAGCTCCCAGCTTAGGCAGGTCTCCTCTGGGAGAATTTGTGGGAATGAGCCAGAGAGGGGCAGGGGCCTAGGGAGGTGACCAGGGACAAAGCAGCCTGGCAGTGGTACAAAGGCCTGAGAGGCAGCACAGTGTGTTGGGGAAGCTGCAGAGAAGAGGAGAGTGGCCTGAGTGTGAGGACTCGCAGACGGTGGTGGACAGTGGCCGGCCACCTCAAATGGGCCCTGCATGTCAAGTTGAGTTTAGACTTTATTATAAAGGTGAGGGGAGTTACCAGAAGATTTTAATCAGAGGATGTACAGATCATGTTTTAGGGGACCAGTCAGTGTCAGAGTGCAGTGGGGATTGAGGCAGTGAGACCACATAAGAGGCTGGGTGAGAAATGATGTGGGCTGAAGAGCAAGAGATGGATTTGGAAGACACTCAGGTCAGATCTGCCAAGCTTGGTGTCAGATTAAGGGTATGTGTGATGGGGGCAGGCTAGGGAGGAAAGGGAGAGCCTGGGATGAACCCCAGCTGAGGTAGAAGCTGGAGGGTGGCTGGGTTTATGAGTCCTGAATTCTTGGGAGAGTGGGTCTGGAAATGCAGAGTTGAGTGACTGGAGCCAGAGATGTCAGAGGGCCTAGGAAGAGTGAGAAGGGAAGGAACAGAGGAGGAATGTGATGGCACTGGTGTGGAAGGAATAGGGGGATGGGGCTGATGGTACCTATAGGAGGAGGATCTTGCTGGCAAGTGACATGAGAAGAGGGAAGAGGGTCCAGAGAGGCTAAGGTTTAACTAAGAGGAGACCATTAGCTGGAGTTGCTCACTGCCTGCATGGTGGTATGGAGGTGCAGGCCTCCAGTAGCTTAGGCCTGGAAGGATCAGAGTGGAGTAGAAGATAGGAAGGGGTGGTTGAGAGAGGCTGAAGATAAGGAGGGAGTGTGGGACATTCTGTGAGAGATCGCTATGTGAGTGGTAATGTTTTTACTGTTTAGATTCCAAGATACATGCCCTCTGCAAATGCAGTGCATGGAGGTGCAAATGCAGGGTGAACAGTTTCTCAGCCTCTGGCTGGAGCTTCAGGCTCATCCCTAAGAAGAACTTGTGGGCAAAGCCACTGACCATACTCAGGGCCAGCTGCACTTGAGTTTCCACATCCATTGTCTTCATTTTCTGACCGCCACTGAGATAGAGAATTTCTCCCTGTAAGGTTTGCTCTGTGTGACACTTTCCCGCACACGCACACCTTAAAAGAAGTGGGTGAGTCAGGTGGAGTGACTTGGCCCGTCTGCACTTTGTCTTTGTACCAAGTTTCAGGAAGGAGGTGGGTTTTGTTTATTTATTTAAAATAAAAACCAATACGGAAACACAAAAGAACAGTAAATCCTGTACTCAAAAGGTGAGCAATGTAGTATGAAGCCATCAGCTGATGTATCTCTGTGAAATTTATCTCTTTCAACAGTGGAGTCAGGTTATTGGCAGTAAAAGGAAATTTGCATTGAACTACATAATCCAGAATATTTGGATTAAATTAAACCTAAAAGAAAAAAAAACACAGTGATTTTTCTTGGCCAGAGTTATAAGAGTTATGTTTATCCCAAGAGGTATTTAGGATATCAGACTTACCAAATAAGAAATATAGGACACTTAGTTAAATTTGACTTTCAGATAAATAACATTTTTTTTTTTTAGTATAAGTATGTCCCAAATACTGCATGAGACATACTTATACTAAAAGATTATTCATGTTTTTTCTGAGATTCAAATTTAGCTGGACATTCTGTATTTTACCTGTCAATCTTAGTTTAGGATAAACTGTAAATGTGCTGTGATTATACCTTATAGCCACTTAAACGTTAAAAAGGCATCATTTGTATTTGATTATTCATTCTAGATTTAATGGGAACTCCTTGAGGACAGTTTTCCAACCATGTGATTTGCTTCTTCTTTGACTCAGTAGCACCCAGCACTAAGCAGGTATTTGTGAAAGAAGTGAAAGAGAAAGGAAACAATGAGCTGTGACCAGCAGGGCCACAGGGTAGCTCAATTGAGGGCTTTAATCCAGGGGATTATTTAAATGAAAAACCAAACAGAATAGGAAGGAAACCCTAGATTAGCACTAGCAGAAGCCACCACCCCCAGGCAGGTGGGTCTGAGGGAATAGGGTGTTATAAGAGCCCAAGGCTGAGGTTGCCTGGTGGCAACTGGCTATTGAAACTAAGAAGGGAAAGGCTATAGCCAGGCCCTGGCCAGTGTTGCTAAGTGGTTAGAGTGTCAGCCTATAAACTGAAGGGTCTCCGGTTTGATAACCAGTCAAGGGTGTGTACCCCAGTTGCAGGATTGATCTCCAGCTCTGGCCCAGGCACATGCAGGAGGTAACCAATCAATGTGTCTCTCTCACATTGATGTTTCTCTCTTTCTCCTCATCCCTTCCACTCTCTCTAAAAATCAATGAAAAAAATATCCTCAAGAAAAAAAGAAATATCCTCAAGGTGAGGATTAACAACAACAACAAAAAGGCTAGAGCCAGGAGCTGGGATTGTAATAGACAGGTGGGAAACACTTTTATTTGCCCCCTTTCAGTACTATCATTTCCCACATTTTACCTCCCGTGTGCCAAATTTAATCCGAAACTAGTTGACAAGAAAGCCTGGGTAAGTGGTTGGTAGGGGTCAGAACCCTTGATAATGAAGTGGAGGGCAGGAAGGGAAGGTCTGTGAGAGCACATAGGCAAGTAACTCATTTCTTTATAAAATGGGAATAACAGTATTTATCACATAGCTATTTTAAGATTAAAGGAGGTCACACATGTGTTAAGCAGAGTGCCTGGTAAGATCTTATTGTTATCCTTATCTTATTAGAGCATTCATCTAGCCAGACCATTTCATTCTTCAAGTATCAGCATATTTAATGTGTCTGTAATTGTGTGCCTAAGAGAGAAACAGTGATGAAAAGGCCAACCGATGTAACCTCTCCAAGCTTTTATCTGAATACTAGAAGCCCGATGCACAAAGATTTGTGCCAGAATGGGCCTTCCTTTCCCTGGTTGCTGGCACCACCTTTGCTCTGGGCCGGAGCCGCCTTTCTGCCTTCCCATGCTGCTCAGACCCCTGGCTGCTCGGCACGCACATATGCAAATTAACCCACAATCTTTGTTGGGTTAATTTGCATACTCACTCCTGATTGGCTGTTGGGCGTTGCAAAGGTATGGTCATTTAGCATGTTACTCTTTTATTAGGTAGGCTAGAGACCTGTTTGCATTTCTGATTAGGAAGACTAGGGCTTCCTGCAACCTGAGCAAAGCTCCCTCCCGTCTCCACTGCCTTGCTCCCTTTTTTGCTGCCTTGCTCCCTCCTTGCACCACCTTTGCTCTGGGCCGGAGCCGCCTTTCTGCCTTCCCATGCTGCTCAGACCCCTGGCTGCTCTGCATGCACATATGCAAATTAACCCACAATCTTTGTTGGGTTAATTTGCATACTCACTCCTGATACTCACTGCCTCACTCCCTCCCATCTCTGCTGCCTTGCTTGCTCCCTTCTCCACTGTCTTCCTCCCTTCTCTGCTGCCTTGCTCCCTCCTGTCTCCTCTGCCTCGCTCCCTTCTCCCCTACCCTGCCTGCTTCCCTCCCTTCTCCCCTGCCCCTCTTGCTTGCTTCTCCACAGCTTTGCTTCCTTCTGCAGTGCTTGGCTTCTTTCTACACCTTCAGCCTTCTGCACCTGGATATGCAAATTAACTGCCATCTTGGTTGGGTTAATTTGCATACTCCTCTGATTGGCTGGTGGGCGTGGCTTGTGGGTATAGCAAAGATATGGTCAATTTGTATATTACTCTTTTATTAGATAGGATTGTCAGACTTGACCTCCTGCTGTGAAGAAAATCTCAACTATTTGTTTTAATTTGAATGATTTCTGGCATTTTATTCCAGCAGACTATCCTGGCAACCAAGTTGGAGAGCCAAGTGTGGTGAATTCCACAGCACAAACTACAACTGGCATGCCTGTTTCTGTTCAGGAAGTGTCTCGCCATGCTGGGGACCCCCCTAAAATCCACAGCTCTGGCCTCTCAGCAAAGTCCCCACAAGCCTCCACAGCAGTGACACCAAAAAAGTGCTTTTTACAGATCACAGGCATGACCTGTGCTTCCTGTGTGTCTAACATAGAGAGAAACCTGCAGACAAAAGCTGGTAAGAGACTATGCCCACCCATGTTCCTCTGGGGATGCTGCATCTGGACTGTCCAACACTGAATTCAGTCTCCACTGTTTGCATCTATCAGTGACCCTGATAATCTGGTAGCAAGTTCATTATGTGATAGTATAGATGTTTGTCTAATGTTCGTGGGCAGTTAGCATCTGTTCTTTAAGAGATATTTAGTTTGTTTGAGATAAACGTGTCTGAATAAGTTAACTATGGGAATTCCAGTTTAGAGGTCATGGCACATTCCATTGGTAGCCTCTCAATTGGCTTGTCCTTGTAGTATCCTTATCTTTCTCCTCCAATTCCCTCAACCTCTTAGTATCAAGTGAATAAATAGCCTGTATTTTGTGAAGTTCCAATTTCAAATATTTTATTTTTTTGTCCCTGTAAACTATAGAGTGCTGTGGATTTGCCAAAGTCTTGTCTTCCAAACTACATTTTCAATATTCTCCTAAACCTGAAAGTGCAACAAAAATCCTGTCCCAATTTTTTGTTTGGAAAGTATTTTAACCATGCCCTCCCATGCCACCAGGGTTAGGAAAATTACCCTTTCCTCACTCCAGTGGTTTCATGTGTCTCTCTGATGTGTCTCCCTGGCCCTGAGTCAACCCTAAATTAGGATGACTTTGCCTAGCCTCTTTTAGCTCCCTGGAGCTTTAGAATGACCTTGTTCAAATTGAGGTGTTAAAGGGACTTCCTTTGTCATCCACAGAAAGGCTGCCCATAAAATTAACCTGGATCTCACAGTGGCTGTTTCTGTTCCTGACTTGAATCCCGTATTTTTATCCTTTATGGCATTCTTTTTTGTTGTTGTTAATCCTTACCCAAGGATTTATTTTCTGCTGCTTTTCAGAGAGAGTGGAAGGGAGCAAGAGTGGGAAGGGAGGGAAGAAAGGGCGTGGGGGAGAAACATTGATGTGAGAGAGACACATCAGTAGTTGCTGAGAGAGACACATTGGTCAGTTGCCTTCCACATGCACCCCAACATGGGGTGGGAGCAAACTTGCAACCCAGGTACCTACCCTTGACCGGGAATCAAACCCATGACCCTTTGGTGCTTGGGCTGATGATCTAACCACTGGAAACACTGGTCAGGTCCCTTATGGCATTCTTAAAGCACATCATTGCTTTCATCTATATCAATAAACCTTTTCCCCCTTAAACTAACACAATAGTGGTATTAGCAAGATAGTCCATGGGATTTCTTTTTCACTTCTTGGAATGATCAGAAACTGAAAAAATGTATGGAAAACAGTTTTGAAAACTATTTTTCTTTATATGAAAGTGACTGAAGAAAAAGTATATCTTTACTATAACAGTAGCTGCTGGCTGCAGACTAGATTTCTTGTTTTGAGATGCACACATCAGTGTATTCTAGAGCCTGACTCAGAGTGGCCCCCAGGCCAGCAGCATGAGCATCTGGGAGTTGGCTGACCTGCAGAACCTCAGACACTACCCCAGACCCACCGAACCAGAATCTGTAGTTTAATAAGGTCTTCAAAGTGATTCATATACCCATTAAAGTGTGAAAAATAGTGTTCTAGAACAGTGGTTTACACTCTTGGCTATACATTAGAATCACTTGGGAAGCTTTGAAAAAGATCCCTCACACTCACCTGCAGATTCTGATTGAATTGGTCTGGGTTAAGAGCCAGGCATGATGGTAGTTAAAAGCTCCCCAAGGTCCTAATGCGTAGGCCAAGTTTGAGAATCACTGTTCCAGAGACTTCAGGGGCAGGTGTTTCTTGTTGTTTTTCTATGTTATGTTGAACACCTAGAGACCTTGCCTAGAGTGTTACAGCTGTAGTTTGATGGTTTCAGGTATCCTCTCCGTGCTGGTTGCCTTGATGGCCGGAAAGGCAGAGGTTAAGTACGCTCCAGAAGTCATCCAGCCACTCGAGATAGCTCAGCTCATCCAGGACTTGGGCTTTGGGGCAGCAGTAATGGAAGACTACACGGGTTCTGATGGCGACATTGAGCTGATCGTAAGTACAGTGACTGAGCTGGAGCTGGGGCTAGCGGGTGGCAGGCCTCTGACAATCTGCAAATGTGATCAGTCACCTTTCCCCATCTTGCGTATATCAAGTTTGCTGTTGTTTTCTTTGGATTATTTTGTACTGAAGCCAACAGGACCTCTTCATTTTGTGAAGGAGTGTTTGTTAGGTCAGAAAGTCACAGGAGTGAATCCCATTGGGTACATTCAGGATATTAGGAGAAGGAGGAAGGGATGGTGGCAGTGTTGGAGGAAGATGAATTTAATTAAAATGGCGACTGTCCCGAGTTGGTGGTTGGATGGAGTTGAAGAGGAACACTCCATACACCCTGCATGGAGGAAACTAGAATATCAGCAGTCTTGAAGCTAGAGGGGGTGAATTGGCAGTGTAGCCAGTGTCATTCCAGATGGAGGGGGCTTGTAGTGGGCACAGGGGCATCCAGAAGGCAACTAGTGACAGGCTTGTCCTAAAGTGCTCCGTCTGGGTGAAGGCCAAGTGTAGTTGTTGTTCTCAGTGTAGTCATGGCGGCAGAGGTAGGGTGGTGGTGATGGGGGTGTTTTCTGTCCATTGTTGCCGGCTGCATGTATCAACAAATGGTTGAAAACAACAGGTATGTCTACTATTTTGAAAATGCTATGTTTAGAAGCACTTACGTACAAACCTTGTTTTATGTAAATAAAGCATACATAGAAAAAATGCACAAGGAATTGAGTAATGCTGTTTTACTTAAGTAAAAGAATCTTTTACTTCCTTCCTGTGTTTAGTCACTGCCTAATGGTAAGTAAATGTTTGATGAATAAGTACTAAGGACACGAATGGCACTTTGACCTGCTGATAAGTGGAGTTCTTTGTTGAGTGAAGTCTTTGCTTTGGATGGGCCTCCCATGTGTGCTGATTGGGAAAGGGTGATACTCACTGGATAACAGCTCAAGCAGGCGCCCGGCTCAGACCACTATGGTGTGGAAAAATCTGGATCAAGAATATTGTTGGGAAAGGTGAAACTTTTTTGAGCAATGTTTTTATCATCACTTGTTCAGACATTTTATGTTTACATGTAATGGTATTCTGGGAAATGCTGTCCACTGATACTTGGAGGAGTGAATTATCTGGTTTGCCTCCTTCTACATATTACAGGGATGGAATGTCTTATTCCTGTTTCTCGAGTCAAGATACACAGCAGGGCATGGCAGAGCTTGTCCCGGGCTTGCATTCAGGCTCTCGCAGCAGGGATGTGTCTTCCCCGGTCTGTGAGATCAACTTCTGATGCTTGCTGCGGAGAGCAGAGCCAGGCTCCAGCTCTGCCACGCACTGGTGTGTGACGACACATTCCTAAACCTCCTAGTGCTGGAGTTACTGAGTTTTACCTTGCAAGGTTGATATCAGCAGGATAGTGCCTAGGGCAGTGCCTGGCAAGTTACAAGTGTGCAATACGTGTTACCTATCCTATCTAATAAAAGAGTAATATGAAAATTGACCATACCTCCAATCAAGCCACGCCCACAGCTACACCCAACAGCCAACAGGAGCAGATTATACAAATAAACCCCAACCAATATGGCTGCCGCCACTGAGAGTAGGAGGGAGGCTTGGCAATGAAGAAAGCCAAGCTTTCCGCCTGCCTTTGCCAGTCTAGGCCTCCACTCAATGCTACAAAGTTTCAATTATAAAAGATACATAGTCCGAACAGAAATGGCAGCAGCCACGGAGCTGGAGAGAGCAGAGGCTAGGGTTGCCTGGGCAACAGAGGGAGCCAAGCTTCTGCAGCCCTAGCCAGCCTAGGCCTCCACTCTAGGCTACAAAGTTTCAATTATTGAAAGTAAATGTCCCAACAGAAATGGCTGCCGCCACAAAGCGAGCAGAAGGCTTGGCTCCGCTCCAGGCTACAAAGTTTCAATTATAGAACATAAATTAATCCCAGATAGCAGGGCTTTTGCTTGGGTCGCTGGGGGGCATGGCCGGCCTGCAAACCACCACAGGCCCCTCGCCCAGGCTGCCCCAGGCCCCAAGGGAACCCCATCCTGATCTGGGATACCCTTCAGAGCAAACCAGCTAGCCCCCACCCATGCACTAGGCCTCTATCCTATCTAATAAAAGAGTAATTTGCAGATTGATCATCACTCCACACAAGAGGGCTGCCCCCATGTGGTCAAAGATCCTGCCCCCATGTGCACACAAGATGGCCACCACAAGATGGCCAGCAGGGGAGAGATTTTGGGAGGTCCAGGCCTGCAAGGGAGGGCAGTTGTGGGTGATCAGGCCAGCAGGAGAGGGCAGTTGGGAGGGAGCAGGCCTGCAAGGGAGGGCAGTTGGGGGCAATCAAGCCTGCACGGCAGAGCAGTTAGGGGTGACCAGGCCGATAGAGGAGGGAAGTTGGGGGCAAACAGGCTGGCAGGGGAACAGTTAGACATCAATTAGACTAGCAGGGTAGTGGTTAGGGGGTGATCAGCCTGGTAGGTAGAAGTGGTTAGGGGCAATCAGGGAGGCAGGCAGGTGAGCATTTGGAGCCAGCAGTCCTGGATTGTGAGAAGGATGTCCAACTGCCTTCGAGGGGTCCTAGATTGGAGAGGGTGCAGGCTAGGCTGAGGGGCATCTCCCACCTCCCGTGCATGAATTTTGTGCACCGGGCCTCTAGTTACTACTATAAAAGTAAAACAAGAGCTTAGAAGCAATGTTGAAATATGTGTAGACTTTATAAAATTCTGTTTGCATAGTTACCTGCCAGCCAGTAAGCTTCTTGTCTGCATGGTGGTCCTCCCTTTCCTCCTTTTCCTTCCATCCCATTACAGATGACCTTGCTTCTCCTTTTCCCCTGATCCCTCATGGGACTCTTCCATCTCTTTTAATACTTAATTCTTGGATTACTGATCCAGATTCCAAAGTACAGCTCCATTCTCATTCCAGTACTCAGTACCCCTCCATGACTTCCCGTCCTTCCATGACTTTCCATCAAGTGCTGGCTTAGCAACCCTTTTTATTTTTATTTTATTTTATTTTTTGTTACTCTTCACCTGAGGATATTTTTCCCATCGATTTTTTAGTTAGAATGGAAGGGAGGGGGAGAGAGACACAAAGAGAGAGAAACATCGATGTGAGAGACATACATTGATTGTCTGCCTCCATACGTGCCCCAACAGGGCTGGGGATTGAGCCCATAACCAAAGTATCTGCCCTAGACCAGAATTGAACCTGTGGTCCTTCAGTTCGAAGGCCGACGCTCTAACCACTGAGCCTTGGCCAATCCTTTTTATTTGGGTGCTCGAGATCTTCATGTGGTCCCAGCCAACATGGCAGGCTTCCTCTTCATTTCATATTCTGTGCCCTGTCAACGCTATTGATGGTTGCCAGCACACCATGTGCTGCCCTGTCTTTTGTCTTTTCCCTTGCTTCTTTCTCTGTGGTTATTCTTTCTTTCACCTGGAAATACCCTATCCATTCTCTGGGACTGCCTCAAATCCCATCAACTGGATCACTCACTTTCTAATTCATTTTCTCCTGTTGATAATGAGCTATTGACATTCTTACCCACAGCTGCAGACCAGATGCCAGCAACACTCAGGACCATAGAGAGTATTTCAAGAGCTCAGAGTTGCACATCCTTATCAGTTTGAGGCAGAGAATGCGCATGCGCTATTATTCTGGTGTTGCTGGTGAGATGACTGAAGCAGAGTGTAGCTGGCTGATGAAAGCCCATAGTTGTCAGAGCCGCTTCTGCTTAGTAGAATGGCTGTGTCTCTTGTACCAGAGTTGGGGAAGAACCACTGTTGCTATTCTTGATGCCCCTGGGTGAAGTATCAGGGTGAAGATGTTGCTCACAGGGTTTGAAGGTGGGAGTGCAGAGTCTTGGGGAGGGTGCTGTGGGAGGAGGGGAGGCTCAGAAGTTAGTGGCTGCTTGTGTGCCTGTTTATTCTGGATCAGCATGATTTTTGTCATCTTGTGCTGCAGATCACTGGGATGACCTGCGCTTCCTGTGTCCACAACATAGAGTCCAAACTCATGAGGACAAATGGCATCACCCATGCCTCTGTGGCCCTTGCAACCAGCAAAGCCCATGCGAAGTTTGACCCTGAAATTATTGGTCCGAGGGATATTGTCAGAATTATTGAGGTAAGTCAGCCATTTAAAAAATTATTCCCATCTTTTAAAAAACTAATTTATACCCACTGAGAGAGAGAGAGAGAGAGAGAGAGAGAGAGAGGGAGCTAAGAAAAAGGTCACCTAAAATCCTTCAACTTTTCCAATGGAAATAAAGTAATCATTACAAAATCAACTGAAGTTAAGTGACTATCAGATATTCTAAGAGGAAAAGCAGTGAATGGATAAGAATGTTGAAGAAAAAAGATGTTATTGTTTTAATTTCAGATATTCCCTGAGAAACATCAATATTACCAAGATACCTGGTACATGGGGTTAAGTCACCTAAGTATACTATTTAGGTGTGATTTATGTCTGTACCAAGTATCTATAGACTAAAGAAATGCTGATAAAGAATTACGTGCATTTGCCACTGTGTGAGGCCTGCTTTATAATGGGAGAGTTGGGTAAGTTCTCCTTTAGAAAATCAATTAGGATAGTTTTCACACACTCCCTACCTCTTTGCTCCACTCAGTTTGTCCACAGACATACCATTTCCTTCTTAAGGTCTATATTATACTGCACCATAAGAGGAAGAGCATTAGTGGTGATCTTAATGCAGTGATAGGCAACCTTTTGAGCTTGGTGTGTCAAAATTCTCCAAAAAACTGAGCATAACTCGGGTGGTGTGTCACTTCGAGAAAAATACCATACTCTGTGTGTGACCACATGTGGCCGCCTGCCATCGAAAATGGCTACGCATGTTAGTGCTGACATGTGTGTCATAGGCTCGCCATCGTGGTCTTAATTGGTTAAGACAGTCAAAACCAAACAAGATTAACTTGTAACAACTAATGGTGAAAGTAAATGAAGTTTAGCAGAAACTTCTGCTTAGGAACTTTCTTATGAAATGAAACATCTTGTAGCAAGTTTAATTTTGTCTATATTTTTCAGTGTGTGTGTGTGCTGTATGCATGTGTTTGAAGAGAGATGTCTTTGAATGGCTTGGCAGAGCTTTTTGACATGCAAATAACACTGTCACTCTGCACTGCTGGACAGTGCCTCACACTCAGAGTCAGACAACACAGCTTCATTATCAGATGAGGAAAGACCCCAAGAGGGGCTAAGGACTTTATTCACTGATGCTCAGCTAAAGGCTGCAGGGCTGTCTTTCAAACCCAACTCTTTCTGTTTCTACCGCACTACGGGTCTGTGACATGGCCTTGGTTTGGCTAAGAAAGCAGACTGATATATTAAGTAGAAAGGGGAGTCAAGGTGTACTTTGAACATGGCTCAGTATCCTTCCCCTGTATAATCCCCTCTCTTGCCTCCACGGTGTTCTCTAAGTTTGGCACGGCCCCCCTCTTTGCCCTTACTTGAGATAGACTGCCAATGTCTGGCCTCCATTCTTGTGATTTTGGGCCATCTTTTCTTGGTATAATTCGAGTGGTATTAGTTGTGTAAGGATTTGTCTTCAGACTGTCTTAGATGCTCTTTCTCCCACCATAGATTTAATTTTTGCATGAAATCCCAGTGCCAGAGTTGTGGAGCCCTTCTTTATTTTGTGTTAGTTGATAGAACATTTCCTGACAGCCTTTTCTGTTTGTATTCCTAAAGGACATTAGAGACATTAGTGATCAGATCAAATATGGCAGGGAGGGCAAAGAAGAGAGGCAGCAAAGGAAATGTTTGGGTTAATCCCTGAAGACAGCAGCAGAATGAGGTCTCAATGGAAGTGACAGTTTGCAGATACTGAAGTAGCCAAGGTCTGCTCCAAGCGAAGAGGCCTAGGTTGAGAGCCTGGAGAAGTGAGCACTGGATCTGCGGATTCGGATAATGCCGTGTCTTTGGGCAGAGTGTTTAACCTCCCTGACCCTCAGTGTCCTCATGCAGACAATGAAAGCAGCTGACCACTCTGTATTTGGGATTCTTAACTCAGAAATTCTGAGTTTACAACTCAACACTGATCAGTTTGGGGCACACTAATATCTCCAGAGCCTGCTGGCTTTGTTGACAGAAGGGACAGGAATGGCCATCGGAAGCCATCTCCTTGGGACGCTGCTGCCTCTAAGCGTAGATGGTGTGGGTCCTCTGGCAGGATTCATAAAGTTATTTGGGTAAAGTTGGGGGAGGGAAAAACAGTACATTTATCTAAGGCAATTTTAGATTAGCTTTCTAATATCAAAAGATGTAAAATGCTTTCTACCAATGCATGTTTTAACCAAGTGCCTTTCTCTTTGTTTTCCCCATCCGTCTCTTTTAATAATAAGGAAATCGGCTTTCATGTTTCCCTGGCCCAGAGAAACCCCAACGCTCATCACTTGGACCACAAGATGGAAATAAAGCAGTAGGTAGATCAGAAAAGATCAACTGAAACTCTTGCTTCCCTCTCCCTGGGTGTGACCCTGCCTTATTCTGTGGTTCTCAATGTCCCTGCTTCCCTGATTTCCCCAATGTTATCCACTTGGATTGGATTCCTTTACCCTTGTTATGTTTAACCTCTAGTGCTATTCACCAGACCTTTCTGCTGTGACAGAAACGTTCTATATCTGCTCTGCCCATTATGGTAGCCACTAACTAAGCTACTGAGTACTCAAAATGCAACTAATCTGATTGGGGAACCGAAGTTTAAATTTCATTTAATTTAGCTAATTTTAATTTAAATAGCCACCTATGATTGGTGGCTAACTGATGGGACAACACTTTTTCTGTTTTTTAAATATTTTTTATTGATTTCAGAGAGAAAGGGAGAAGGAGGAGAGAGACAGAAATATCATAATGAGAGAATCATTGATCAGCTGCCTCTTGCATGCCCCCTACTGGGGATGGAGCCCACAACCTGGGCATGTGCCCTGGCCAGGGATCGAAGTGTGACCTCCGGGTATTTAGGTTGACGCTCAGTCACTCAGCCACACCAGCTGGGCAGGGATAGCACTTAAGATGGAAGGAAAGGAGCATGGATTTTTTATTTCACAGTATTTTGATAATTTATTTGAATGGGTTCTAGAACTATGATCCAAGGACAAGAATCATAGCCAATTGGAAGGGAAATAGCCTTGGAAACAGATCTGAGTTCACTTATTGTTTCAGATATTCACATATTCATTCAGTGAACAAGGCCACTGTCACATGCAGAACGCTGTGCTAGGTGTGGGGGTTGAATAGAATGTCTCTACCTTTGAGGTACCCATTCCCTGGCTGGGAAAGTGGATGAGTGATGATTCAAGTGAGTTCTGGGAAGTCTGGAAGCCAAGAAGCAGATCTGGACCTCAAAGAATGAGTAGGTGTTCCCCAGGCTGAGGGAGTGGGTGTGGAAGTGAGGATGTTCTAGGGCACAGTGGCAGGGGAACTTCAGGGACTCTTAGGTGGTTTCCTGTGGTTGGTTGGCCTGCAGCAGAGGGCTGGCAGGAGAGGCATCTGAAAAGCCAGTGAGGGGCTAATTCTTTGGGTCTTGGATAGCCTTCTGAGGAGATGAGACTTGAATCTCATAGGCATTGGTTTTCAATTAAGGTGCATCAGTTCCGACAACCACTTGGTTAAAATTTCATGGATGCTGAAGCTAATGTGAAACCACAGCTGTTTGTCACTGATGACCCACCCCGTTTCAAATTTTAGTGTTCAACAAGACAGCTTCACTGTTCTCCCCAACTATTTTAAGTACTAGTGGCTCGGTGCAAAATTCAGAGCACGGGGGAAGAGAGTGTCCCTCAGCCCGGCCTGCAGTCTCTCCAATCTGGCACCCCTCGATGGATTTCCTATTGCCGGTTTATAGGGATCGGGCCTAAACCAGCAGTTGGACATCCCTCTCGAAATCCAGGGTTGCTGGCTCCTAACTGCTCACCTGCCTGCCTCCCTGATTGCCCCTAACCACTCTGCCTGCTGGCCTGCTTGCCCCAAACTTCCCCCCCTACTGGCATGCTCGCCCTCACCTTCCCTCCCCATTGGCCTGCTTGCCCCCAACTCCCCCCACTGCTGGCCTGCTCACTCCAAACTGACCCCCTGCCACTGTCCTGATCACCTCCAACTGACCTCCACTGATGGCCTGCTTGCCCCCAGCTGGCCCCCCTGCTGGTCTACTCACTCCCAACTCCCCCCCCTTGCCAGCCTGATCACCCCCAACACCCCCCCCCCCCCCACCAGCTTGATTACCCACAACTGCCATCCCATCCTGGCCTGATCACCCACAACTGCCTTTCCCTCTTGGCCTCTAAATGCCTCTACCTCGGCCCTACCACCATGGTCTTTTCCAGAAGAACATCCGGAAGGTCTCCCAGTCTAATTAGCATATTATCGTTTATTAGTATAGATAGATAGAGGCCTGGGGCAGAGTGGAGGCTGGCTGGTTTGCCCGGAAGGGTGTCCCGATCAGGGTGGGGGTTCCCTTGGGGCATGGGGCGGCCTGGGCCAGGGGCCTGTGGTGGTTTGGAGGCCAGCTACACCCCCATGTTTTCAATCTGGCCACACCCCCTTCAGGGTGGGCATTCCCACTGAGGTGCCTGGCCAGCCTGGGTGGGGTTGGTGGCTGTTTGCAGGCTGGCCAAGCCCCCCAGCAGGGACCCTTACCCCATGGGGGCATGGCCAGCTTGAGTGAGGGACTGACGACTGTTTTCAGGCTGGTCACACTCCCTTCAGGGTGGGGGTCTCAGCTGGGGTGCCTGGCCAGTCTGGGTGAAAGGCTGATGGCTGTTTGCAGGCTGGCCAAGCCCACCAGCGGGGATCCTCACCCCATGGGGGTGTGGCCAGCCTGGGTAAGGAGCTGAGGGCCATTTTCAGGCTGGCCACGCCCCCTGGTGACCCAGGCTCCCAACCCCTCCTTTTTATTTTTCCAGCGCCTCCTTGAGTGGAGGCCAGGGTGGGCAGGAAGCTTGGCTTCCTCTGTCACCTGGGGCAACCCAAGCCTCCTGCTCGCTCTAGCTCCGTGGCTGCTGCCATCTTTTTTTG
This sequence comes from Antrozous pallidus, assembly GCA_027563665.1. Taxonomy (NCBI): domain Eukaryota; kingdom Metazoa; phylum Chordata; class Mammalia; order Chiroptera; family Vespertilionidae; genus Antrozous; species Antrozous pallidus. The sequence continues at coordinate 5,764,663 of CM050519.1, forward strand.
GTTAATTTGCATACTCGCTCATGATTGACTGGTGGGCATAGCGGAGGGATGGTCAATTTGCATGTTTCTCTTTATTAGTATAGATAGTTTTAAAAGTAAATGTCTAAGTAAGTTAGTACTAATAAAAGGTTACTTTTATCTTTTTTTTTCTTGGGAGTTTGCATAAGGTTACATTTTTAATAAAGAGCTATAAGCAGCCATAGACAGAGATGTTAAATCTCTTGGGCTGGATTCTCAGCTTCTGGGCCTCGGTTGCCTCACCTGTAGGTTGGAAATAACATGTCATCAGCCAAAGGCAGGCCTGAGCTGGTTCTACACATCCCAGGGATGTTCTTGCAGCGAAGTTTAGACCTTTAGGTGCTCCCTCAGATGGCCTGTGTCAGGGAGAGAGCTTTTCTTTCATTTTAGCCCTTTCATTTTGTCCCCCAACATGTGACAAAGACAAGTCTTTAGCTGAGTTCTCAGGAGGGGCCCAGCCATAATCCAAGTGGCAGGCGGTACCTGATCTGTCGGTATTGCTCATTGCTTTCCAGGTGGAAGAAATCTTTCCTGTGCAGCCTGGTATTTGGCATTCCTGTTATGGGTTTAATGATCTATATGTTAATAACCAGCAATGAGTCCCATGGCTCTATGGCCCTGGATCACAACATCATTCCAGGATTGTCGGTTCTAAATCTCGTCTTCTTTATCTTGTGTACTTTTGTCCAGGTGCGTATCAGAAAAAGGGCCAACCTCTGCCTTCCATGCTTGTGTGTGACCAGCACTTCATTGCAGCTTTCCTGAACTACCTAGCCCACTGCTGCTTTTTTCCAGCTTATGTCCAGCAGCAGGTGTCCTCTACCACAGAGGACTTACAAGAATCTTGTTTCTCTGTCAGTTTCACTATTGATTGCAGATGATTGACATCTGACTGACAGAGCAGCCACCTTGCTGCAAGGCTTGGCGACCCAGATGTCTTCAGTTTGCCTTTTTGTTTAGCTCAATTTGCCGTTGTTAGAAACAGCGGTTAGGTCGCTGCGTAGCTCGAGCTTCTCTCTTGAGAGGCAGAAATGTGATTCTGGAAAAATTATAATTTAAAAGAGATGGGCTTCAGGAAACTTCTAGGGGGCAATATTAAGGAACTGGCCATGTTTCTATTAGGGAGTGTGGCCTCCATATATTTTGGGTTATAAAGTAAAACTGCTGACTTAATATCAAAATGTTTAGGACTATCAAGGGGCAAGTCTTTGTAGGCTGAATTTGTGTATTTTTTCCTGTATTTTCTCTTTAATTCCAAATGTAATGTATATTTATTATAAACAATGCAAGCCACATTGAAGTATAAAGAGAAAAGAAGAAGAAATATTTTCACTGCTGGCACCCTGTCTCTGGCTCAGTGCCATTCCCCAAGGTCTCCTTATTATTATTACTACTTGGTTGTGTAATTTTTATCCATATAGGTAATATTTACATATGTAATGTATGTGTGTATACATGTTCAACTAAGGCAGACCCATCATATTAAATGTAGTGATTTATAACTGCCTTTTCCACTTAATCGTGTACATCTTTCACTCTGGGGTTTGTAGACCTAAAACATACTCCGTAGGGACTACAAGTATCGGCCACAGCATAAATGAAGTGTGATTTATGTGCCCATGTCACCATGGGCATTTAGGTTGTGTACTCTGAGTTTTGAAGGTCTCCCATGCCCTTGATTATACATTCCTGTGGCCATTAGTCCTCTGAATTAGGAAATATATTTCAAAACCATTGATTATAGAGGAAAAAATTACATCAAAATTGTGGGTGAGCCTAGAGTATTTGCCAGCTCAAGGGGCGCTGGGCCTCCCTTTGCTCCTTGAACACTGTGCCCTGCTTGTTTCAGCTAGCCCTTCGTCTGTCTTTCAGTTCCTCGGTGGGTGGTACTTCTACGTTCAGGCCTACAAGTCTCTGAGGCACGGAGCCGCCAACATGGATGTGCTCATCGTGCTGGCCACCAGCATCGCCTATGCCTACTCTCTGGCCATCCTGGCGGTGGCCATTGCGGAGGAGGCCGAGAGGAGCCCCGTGACGTTTTTTGACACTCCCCCCATGCTCTTTGTGTTCATTGCCCTGGGGCGGTGGCTGGAACACGTGGCAAAGGTGAGTGCAGCTTTATGTTACAAGAACCCTTCCTTCAGTAATACAAATCTGAATACATCTGAACACCATGTTTAGAATTACTAACTATACACAATTAGAGCAAGACTTAAAAGAAATGTGAAACCTACATGTAATTAGGTGCTTTGATCACTAATCTCCAAATTGGTTGCTACTTCTGAAATCCCAGTTAATCTGGTTAATTATTAAAACCTTTGTTCGGCGCATTGTGTCATGGAAAGAACCCTGGATTTCAGGTCAGAGGTCATACCGTCTCTTAGTACATAGCTGAGTATACTACTTATCAGTCTAGAAATCCACATTTCCACGAACACAGGTTATTAAAAATGGGTCATGCCGTTTTAAGTAACCTGCATTGTACTCCACATTTTAATGTATCTTATAAATGAATGGGACGGGGCCCTGGCCCTGAAATAAATGGGCTTGAACCTAAAAGAAAACTATCAGTGGGTAGATTGGTATTATTTTTTCAGTCTGAAATGTAATTAATTGAACTGTGGCCTTTGTGCATTCAGTGTGGCGATGACATGGCTGTGCTGATGCGTAGTGTGTCCGTCCCATCAACCAGAAGAGCCCTTTGGTGTGCTGTGTTAGGGAGGCAGACTTTTCCTGCAGGAGTCAGTTTATAATAGTTCTTGTTTTACATTCTGGTTATTTCTTAGAGCAAAACCTCAGAAGCCCTTGCCAAACTCATGTCTCTCCAAGCTACAGAAGCCATCGTGGTAACTCTTGGTGAGGACAACTCAGTCATCAGGTGGGCTATCTTCATCCAAAGTGCTTGGTCAATGTATGTCAGTCTGTGTCATACCAATCAAACACCCGTCATGTATGTGAGAGTAGTCCTCATGAAGATGGGCATAGACATGCGCAATAAGATCTTTCCTTCAATCCAGTCATGTATACCAGGCATTTAAGTGCCAAAAGATAAGCACAAGTTCACAGTGCTGTATGCTGCTAAATGATAAATTAGAGGTACAGACGATTCGTAGCCCTGGAATTTAGGAGAGAAAGGCTTGTGGTGGTCAAGAAAAGCTTCCCAGGGAACATGGAGTGTGAGCTGGGCCTTCCTTGCAAGATAGAGGATTCAGACAGGCTCAGAGAGAAGGGTTTCAACTTGCCAAAGAATAAAAAAGAAAGTAGTATTTTTCTTCTTCACAAGGTTGGCAGATATTAAAAAGGACTATTTTCATTATTGTTGGAACTTATATAGCATTTACTGTTTACCAGATTTTATTCTAAATTCTTTTACTTAATCTAACAAAAATATCCTATCTAATAAAAGAGTAATCTGCAGATTGACCATCACTCCAACATACAAGAGAGCTGCCCCCATGTGGTCAAAGACCCTGTCCCCATGTGGACACAAGATGGCCACCACAAGATGGCCAGCAGGGGAGGGCCGTTGGAAGGTTCCAGGCCTGCAGGGGAGGGCAGTTAGGGGTGACCAGGCTGGCAGAGGAGGGAAGTTGGGGGCAAACAGGCTGGCAGGGGAGCAGTTAGACATCAGTTAGGCTGGCAGGGGAGTGGTTAGGGGGTGATCAGGCAGAAGCGGTTAGGGGCAATCAGGGAGGCAGGCAGGTGAGCAGTTTGGAGCCAGCAGTCCTGGATTGTGAGAAGGATGCCTACCAGGATCGTGCCTAAATGGGCAGTTAGACATCCCTCGAGGGGTCCCAGATTGGAGAGGGTGCAGGCTGGTCTGAGAGACACTCCTGCCCCCTCCCCCCCCATGCATGAATTTTGTGCACTGGGCCCCTAGTAATAATAATAAAACTTTGAGGAAGGGACTAATAGTACCCTTATTTTAAAATATATTTTATTGATTTTTCACAGAGAGGAAGGGAGAGAGATAGAAAGTCAGAAACATCGATGGGAGAGAAACATCGATCAGCCGCCTCTTGCACACCCCCCACTGGGATTGTGCCCGCAGCCAAGGCACATGCCCTTGACCGTAATCGAACCCGGGACCCTCAGTCCGCAGGCCGAGGCTCTGTCCACTGAGCCGAACCAGTTCGGCAATAGTGCCCTTATTTTAAAGACGAGGGAACGAATTCAGAGAAGCTAAGCAAATGGCCCGCAGCCAAGGCACATGCCCCTGACCGGAATCGAACCCGGGACCCTCAGTCCGCAGGCCGACGCTCTGTCCACTGAGCCGAACCGGTCCGGCCATAGTGCCCTTATTTTAAAGACGAGGAAACGAATTCAGAGAAGCTAAGCAAATGGCCCATGGTCATATAGGCAGTGAGGAGTCGAATTGGGATATAATCCAGGCTGTTGATTGCGGAGTCCATATTCTTTACTCTTACAAATCCTAACTCCTAAAGCATCCCATATAATAAAAGAGTGATATGCTAATGTGACTGTACCTTCACTATGCTACCAGCCAATCAGGAGTGGGGGGGCAGGGCCACGTGCTGCACGGCCCCACCCCTCATGCCTCTGGTGACCTCCCACTGCCACCACAGTTGTTCAGGCCACTGCCATCTCTCATCTGAAGCACTGGAACACTCTGTCTCAAAAATATTTTCCCACAAATCAGAGAGCATTACTTTGTAGCTATTTTGCTATTGTACTTAGGCATTCCTTAGCACACATGTGAGACTTAGCATCTGCCCTGTGTGCCTCTTGGGCTCAGTCTTGTCCTGCCCATTCCTCCGAATTGTCCACCCACTGGCAGTTCCTGGGCAGAGGCTCTCTCCTGTCTCCAGCCCCTGTACACTGCATGTGTCATCTCTGCCTCTGAACACTTTTCTTCCTTTCCCTTCACCTGGCTCCTGTCCTTCAGGTCTTGTTTTCGATGTCATGTCCCCCAAAGCCTTTCCTGTCCCAAGGCCTGGCCTGTGGTCACTGCTCATAAATTGCTATTGTGGAAAGGAGGACTCTGGCTTTGAACCAGGATTTGGCCCAGATTGCACTGCTGCTCCGAGGCAAGGACTCTGAGCTCCCCAGGCCAGAGCCATGTCTGCCTTGCTCACTCCTGTGTCCCTAGCACGTAGTGCACACAGTGCACATGTGCACGTAGTCTCAGTGCTCAGGCAGCATGCGCCAGGTGACGCCATGGGAGCGTGTGTCCTCACAGCCTCGCGGGAAGGTGGTGGCGTGGTGGGCACATCTGGACCTTTGGGTTCGGGCCACATTGAGGCCTCGCTTCAAAGGACATTCCTAACACTTTTTCAAAACAAAAATGTTGATGAAAATATGTAAAATATGTCTGCATAAGCTGGTCCCTGAGTATTATACATGTATACACAGTGGCATTTCAAGAAATGGGCATCTATGTCCAAATTTGTATCTTTCTTAGAAACGTGTAGGTTTTTGCCCAAATAGGCGAATATCACCTATCTCTCTTTATAATTTTTTTTATTGTTCAGTTTATTAATTACATTGTTTCCCCTTTTTTATCCCCCTATATCTTCCCTCCACCCTGTACCTATCCCACCCTCCACCCTCACCTCCCCCTCCCCAATGTCCACTCCCATTGTTGCAAGATTTTTGTCCAATCTCTTGCTGTACTTCCAACAACCCTTTTCTCCCCAAGAATTGTCAGTCCATTCCCTCTCTATGTCCATGTTTCTGTTATAGTCACCAGTTTATCTTGTTCATCAGCCTATCAGTTCACTTGATTTTTATGTTCATTTGTTGATAGATGTGTATTTGTTGTTCATAATTTTCATCTTTACCTTTTTCTTCTTCCTCTTCTTAAAGAATATCTTGCAGCATTTCATATAATACTGGTTTGGTGGTGATGAACTCCTTTAGCTTTTTCTTATCTGCGAAGCACTTTATCTGATCCTCAATTCTGAATGATAGCTTTGCTGGATAGAGTAAACTTGGTTGTAGATTCTTGCTCTTCATTATTTTGAATATTTCTTGCCACTCACGTCTGGCCTGCATCGTTTCTGTTGAGAAATCCGCTGACAATTGTATGGGTGCTCCCCTGTAGGTAACCAACTGTTTTTTTCTTGCTGCTTTTAATATTCTCTCTTTATCTTTTGCTCTTGGCATTTTAATTATGATATGTCTTGGTGTGGTCCTCTTTAGATTCCTATATTTTGGGGTTCTGTGTACTTCTTGGGCTTTTAAGTCAGTTTCTTTCACCAGGTGGGGAAAGTTTTCAGTCACTATTTCTTCAAGTAGGTTTTCATTAACTTGCTCTCTCTCTTTTTCTGGCACCCCAATAATTCAGATATTGGTTTGCTTGAGGTTGTCCCAGAGGCCCCTTACGCTATCTTCAATTATCTGAATTCTTTTTGTTTCTTGCTTTTCCAGCTGAGTGGATTTTGGTTCTTTGTATTTCAAATCTTTGACTTGGTTCTTGTGGCCCTCTGGACTGCTTTTAGGACTTTGTGTAATATTTTTTATTTCAGTCTGTGTATGCTTGATTTTTAGTTGGTCCTTTTTTTATCTGTGAGGGTCTGGTTCATATCCTCAGAGGTCTTGTTCATTTCCCTGAGGGTCTCATTCATTTCCTTGTAAGTATCATTCATCTCCTTGTAATTCTCATTCATTTGCTGGTTGGTCTTGTTTATTTCCTGGTAATTCTCATTAAGTTGATCAGCCTTTTGTAGGAGCCTCTTGAAAAGCCTTATAACCGTGGTTTTGAACTCTATGTCTTGTCGTCTTTTCTCCTCCATTTCTTTCACACCTGATTTCTTTCCATGTCTCTGCATGGTGGCTGCTTTATGTGGTGGATATCCTCAAAGGGACAGTGGCTCAGTCTCCCCAGTTACCTGAGGTGGGTACTCTTACTGCAATCCTTTATGGGTTGTACAGTATTTTTGAATTTAAACCCAGCTTTTTGTTGTTAGCCCTAGGAGGGTTTGACCTCCAGGCCAATTGGCTGTGAAGGGAGACTGTGTTCAGGTTGGATGGGCGGAGTCTCTGGGCTGCCCAGGGCGGCGTCTCTGGGCTGCCCAGGGCGGCAGCGGTGGCTGGGTCCTATGCGGTGCTTGCGAGCGTGGGCCACTGTTGGGTGGGGATGGCTGCAGACTCCTCCATGAGAAAGCCGCTAGTCTCTTCCCCTTGCCAGACAACTCTGCCTTTCCCCAAATGTGCCTGCACACCAAAAGTCCAGCCCAGGGCTGTAAAATAGATGGTTTCCGGAACCAGGAGACAAGTTTCCAGGGGGCAAGTCGCGAGTTTGCGAGACCCTTGGGACTAGGAGCTTCTGCCGCGCCCCGCTTCCAGGGTGCGTCCCCCGGACCTCGGACCTCGCCGGTTCTGGGAAATCTGTGCAGGGAGACTTCTCGTACCCCAGATCTCGGACCTCGCCCGGCTCGGGAAATCTGGGCCCCGTCGGAGAAATCCGGCCGGTCTCTGCTCCAGCCCCAGCCCGCGCGTGCGCGACCAGGGCGGCTCCTAACCTGTTTCTGTGTGTGCTCCCGCCAGTCCTGAGTCTGTGTCCCACCTCTGCTCCTATTAGTGGAGTTTACATTCAGCCAGCTTTCTGGCGATTCTGGGTGCTTGTCTGTTCTGCTGTTATGTTGTAGTTCTTAAATCGTTGCGCGGGGCAGAACAATAGGTGTATGCTTATGCCGCCATCTTGGTGTTCCCCGAATATCACCTATCTCATATGCTTATGGGAAGATTCAGTGAGAGAAGACATATACAAATCTAGCATCAAACCTGCACTCCTTAAATGTCTTTTTCTTGCTCACATAAGTAAGGTGGCTTTTTGTACATCCTCTCTGGTAGTGTAACTGTAGTCTTTGTAGAACAAAAGAGAAGTATAACATAACCTCAGAGTTCTACTTATTGTACAGGCCCGATTTTCTGAGTTTTCGCCATTTTTCATGAGCCAGTAAGTACTGTATGTTTGGCCACACGATGCTTTTAGAGAGGTGCTGCCAAAGCTGCGGGGGTCCCTGCATGCCCCTCTCCTCCGCACACCTCCTGCCGGTCCTCCCTCTGTCTCTCCCCATCCCACTGTCATACAATGTACACTGTATGTGCAGTTCATGGTTTCCTATCTTAATTCGCTCCCTCTTCTGCTTCCATTACTTTCTCCCCTTTCACAGCAAAACTTAAGTTATCTTTAGCTGCTATCTTCATTTCCTTTCACTTTCCATCTTCAGCCCATTCCAGTTGAGCTTCTGCCTCCACCAATTTCTGCAGTTGCTTTTGCCAAAGACATCAAGCAATTTCCATGTTCCCAAATCCAACCTTAATCCACATTTCAATCTCTCACCAGCACTTTTAGCCTTTTTTCTGTTTTATTAATGTATAATTTCTATTCATTGAAGTACACAAATTCTAGTATAGAGCATGACGAATTTTGTGTTTTTGCATCTGTGTAACTACATCTGCATATTGATGACGTGGGGTGCTAGTTCCTTTGGATCCTCTCCTTTTCCTTTGCTTCATTGGCTGGCTCTTTGCTTCTCCCTCACTGGCCCTTCCATCCTGCTCAGCTTCCAAATATTGGAATGACCCAGGGCTTAGTTCCCGAACCCCACTTTTCCTATTACTCTTCTAGGTAAGCTCTTAGCATTTCCTGGTTATAAATGCATTTCTATTTTGTCAGCTCCCATATTTGTACCTCAAGCTCTGACCTCTTTCTGTCAGCTTCAGTCTTTTGTGTGTACGTGTGTTAATCCTCACCTGAGGATATTTTCCCATTATTTTTTAGATTGAGTGGAGAGGGAGGGAGAGGAGATGCGGGAGGTAGAGAGAAAAAAATATCAATGTGAGAGAGACACATCGATTGGTTGCCGGGGGCAAACCTGCAACCCAAGTACATGCTCTTTTATATATAAATCAATATATATTGATTTCAGAAAAGAAGGGAGAGAGTTAGAAACATCAATGATGAGAGAGGATCGCTGATCAGCTGCTTGCTTCCTGCACGTCCCACAGTGGGGATCGAGCCCACAACTGGGCATGTGCCCTGACTGGGAATCGGACTGTGACCTCCTGATTCATAGCTCCACGCCAGCTGGGCCCAAGCACGTGCTCTTGACCTGGAATCAAACCTGAGACCCTCCATGTGTGGGCCAAAGCCCTAACCATTTGGCAACACCTGCCTGGGCTCCTACATAATATTTCAGTTTCCTACATAATATTAAGTCACATAGGCATCTCAAACCCGACAGGTTAAAATGGAGATCTTCAGTTCATCTCCTCTTTCCTCTTCCTCCTCCAGATGCTTCTCCATAGTTCTTGCCATTTTCATTACGTGATTTCTCATCCACCCAGTGGCTCACACTGAGAATTGAGTTCATCTTTGATTCTTTCCCTGTGCATTTAGTGCGTCTGCTCATCTTACTGATGTAGGCCCTAAGCACATCCTGGGTATTTCCTCCCTCTTTCTCTAGCTTGTACCATTGACATCTTTTGTTTGGTTGATGGCAACAACCTAACTCTTATCTCAGCTCTCGTTATTGACCCTACAGCCCATTCTCCTGCAACAGCCAAAGAGACAAAAAATGTGCATCAGATTATGTCCCTTTCCTACTGAAAACCCTACATTCAAGCACACATACACCTCTGCTCTGCAAGGTCCAATGTGATCTGCATTCTGCCTGTCTCACTTTCTTCCCTCCAGCAATGCTTGCCAGCTACCCATTTTCAAAGGTACCCTTTCTGTTTGCCACAGGGCCTTTGCATTAGCTGTTTTTTCTCCCTTAAATGTTCTGTCCTGGGTATTTTGGTCTCTCTTGTCATCTAGATCTCAACTCAAATGTCATTGTCCAAGTGAGGCCTTCTCATTTTTTTCCTCCCCGCACAACTAAAGAAGCCCTTCAGTCACATTTTCATCATAGCATTTATTTAATATCTGGAACTAATTTGTCTTCATGAGGGTAGAGACTTTGCTATCCCAGTCACAGCTATACTTCCAGTGCCTTGTACAGTACCTGGCACTTACAGTAGTGGCACAATAAATACTGACTCAATCTGTAACTGAAAGATATGCTGAATACTGCTGCTCCGTGTAAAGCAAGTGTAGTGTAACCAGTCCAGCGGTTGTAGAACTCAGCCTGAGGGACAGACCAAGAGGGTGAGCTGCAATGAGTGGCCGTGTGTGTAACGTGAGTGGCATTTATTGCAGAGAGGAGCAAGTACCCATGGAGCTGGTGCAGCGGGGTGATGTCATCAAGGTTGTTCCCGGGGGAAAGTTCCCAGTGGATGGGAAAGTCCTAGAAGGCAATACCATGGCTGACGAGTCCCTCATCACAGGTTAGGTGACTTGATTTGCATTCCCTTCGGGTGGGTATGAGTGCAATGGTAGGTCCCATAAATCGGTTTTATTGCATGAAATTTGGTCTCTCCTCTCCACCTCTAGGAGAAGCCATGCCAGTCACCAAGAAACCTGGAAGCACAGTGATCGCTGGGTCTATAAACGCGCACGGCTCTGTGCTCGTTAAGGCCACCCATGTGGGCGGCGACACCACTCTGGCTCAGATTGTGAAACTGGTGGAAGAGGCTCAGATGTCAAAGGTAATGAAAAATGTAAAGAACAATATCACCTCTGCTTTCTCATTTTAGAAATCATCCCAGGAGTTCAAAGAGTCAGGCAGATATTATTGAGTTATGAATATAACTCAGTAATGAAGTGGTGAAAACCTGGAGCAGGGGGTGGGAGCGGGCTAGAAGAGGTCAATAGGGGGGGTGCGGGGGGAGATGGGGCATACTTTCGACAATAAAGATTTTTAAAAAGTTAATGAGGGACGTGAGAATCCCAGTCCTTCTCCATGCTTGTGTTATTTGATTGCTTTGCAGATTGTAATTTCCTGTAATCTTGGTGTTTTATTTTTATAGGCACCCATTCAGCAACTGGCTGACAAGTTTAGTGGATATTTTGTCCCATTTATCATCATCATTTCAACTTTGACGTTGGTGGTATGGATTATAATCGGTTTTATCGATTTTGGTGTTGTTCAGAAGTACTTTCCTGTAAGTTGAATGCTGTGGGCTTAGTTGTTGTTTTAAATAGTCTATTGTCATTAATCCTATCTTTCATGTCTTAGATTCAGTGGGCTTTGGTTACCTATTATATTTTATTTGCTTGCTTTACTTATTGGCAGCAAAATCTTAGCCGTGGTAGAGGGTCGGTTACTTTACTTCTGCAGGATTTTATTAAAGACTAGAGGCCCAGTGCACAAAATTCTTGCACTTGAGGGGATCCCTCAGCCAGGTATGCGCCCTCTTGCAGTCTGGGAGCCGGTGGAGAGTGGGCCTAAGCCGTTGGTCTTTAGCACTGCCATGGAAGCGGGAGAGGCTCCCGCCACTGCTGTGAACCCGGCTTCTAGCTGAGCAGCGCTTGGCCTGTGGAAACACACTGACCACCAGGGGAAAGTTCCTGCATTGAGCGTCTGCCCCCTGGTGGCCTGTGTGCATCATAGTGACTGGTCATTCCTCAGTCAGTCAATTTCCATATTAGCCTTTTATTATATAAGATTGTATAGGATGGCCTTTGCTTTCTAGTTAGATAATTTCAGAAACATCATTTGGCTCTCAGTTGCAGTGCTTCATGCAGCATTGTCCATTTGGAGAGTTATGAACATACACCATAACAGATAGGTCACTTCAGATTTTGATGGCATGCATGATGATATTTAACAAATTTTAAGAAAAATGTATTTTTGCTGTCTATGTCCACAAATACCATCTTTAACCTCACAGCTTCCCAAGCAATGCTAGTAAGTTTTTAGTAAATATTTATTAAACATGAGGCAATGGTATATACATACATTTTTTAGTTGAAGAAGTGGATGAAAGATATTATCTTTTTTTTTAAAAAATCAACGAACATACCTCTATTGATTTCAGAGAGGGAGATAGAAACATCAAGAATGAGAAAGAATCACTGATTGGCTGCCTCCTGCACACCCCACACTGGGGATCGAGTCTGCAACCCGGGCATGTGCCCTAACCAGGAATCGAACCCTGACCTGGTTCCTAGGTCAATGCTGAGCCACGCCGGCTGGGCAAAGGATATTATCTTAAGAAATGTATTTTTATCAAACTTTAAAAAGGGTAGAAAATAACAAAACAAAAAAGCCTTAATGCTTCAGAAATTAGAACTTAGTGATTTCTAATTGGGACTGATTTTGTTGCCCCCAGGGACATTTGTCCATGTCTGGAGACATTTTTGGTTCTCATGACTGAGGAATAGATGCTACTGGCATCTGGTGGGTAGAGACCAGGGATTCTGCTAACTAACATCTTACAATGCACAGGACAGCCCCACAAATAATTATCTGGCCCAAAATATCAATAGTGCCGAGGTTGAGATACCTTGATAGACATAAAAAGCTAATGACTCACTTAGAGTAGTTGATAACTGCCCAGTGAGTAGAATAATGTTTTGCCTTATTTTTCAAAAATATCTTATACTTAGCCCAGTGTAATGTCTATTTTACCTTAGGGCCATAGAATAAGGAATTGCAACTATGGAATGGATAATACTTTAAGAAACTTGTTTTCACTCATAATTAAAGGTATAGCATATTGTTGGGATGTGTGTGATTCACTAAGATGTCATTTTCTCTCTCAAATTTCCTATCTTAAAATGAAAAATGTCCAAGTTTTACGTTTTCTGACATATAAGGAGACTTCAGTGCTTTTAAGTAACCTATGACTGTGTTTCAGAATTGCCACTGGCTACTGTGGCACCTCACTGCCTAAAATTTCTGCTTTTGTGGGAGAGCAACTCATTGGCATGTGCCTATGGGAAAATTCAGTCCTAAACAAGTTGGAATATGTGGCTTTCTGCTGTTCCATGCCTTTCATCTTACTTTGGCTTCTTTTGTTTTATCTGCAATATCAGGGAGGATGCTGGCAAATGAGGTACTGCATGTTCCTTTAAGATACTGTTATCACTGTGCTCTGTAAAAATCACTGCAGGGACATGGTTAATGTCAGCTTCTAGAAGTCCATCCAATCCCATCACAATGTTATTTTGATAAGAATTATTGTGTGTGCTTTTTAAAAACACACTCACAAATCATCTAACCTCTAAGAAATGCATTATGTCTTAAACAACAGGCCCTCTACCCAACTCCAACTATTTCTATAAAAACTAAGTGATCCTTTAATAATATACATTATATTAGAATCTTGCCTTTCAAGAAAAAAGTATGTAGATAGAAGCTAAGGTGATTGTGGCATGTAGCCTTGATTTAGAAAACACCTTTTATTATAATTGAGTGAATATAGTGTCTCCTGATTGTACTCCAGAGATACCAGCCACTTAAAAAAAATAAACGAAGCTAACTCCAGATGTCACAATGCAAATAACACCAATATGTGCCAGCATACCTGGAAGAGAGACCCATACTTTGTTTTGGATTTACACTGGAAACAACAGTGATTAGGATACTGTGTGATTTCTCATTTCACTCTCCACTTACCTCTCTCTTCTCCTTTCAGACCCCCAACAAGCATATTTCTCAGGCAGAGGTGATCATCCGGTTTGCATTCCAGACGTCCATCACAGTGCTGTGCATTGCCTGCCCCTGCTCGCTGGGTCTGGCCACACCAACGGCAGTCATGGTGGGCACCGGCGTGGCCGCCCGGAATGGCATCCTCATCAAGGGGGGCAAGCCGCTGGAGATGGCCCACAAGGTTGGCCCAGCAGTGCAGTACTCCTGATTGTCTTTGGGGGTCTTGACTAGGATGATTTTATAGTTGTTTACTCCATGATTTTTTTTAAACTTTGAGGTCTCTTGAAAATAATATCTGTTTAAATTTTATATTAAGCGAGAAACTTGAAAGAGGGCTGAAGATAGCACTGTCATTAAGTAAAACAACAGGAAGCCAGGACTGACGAAATGGTAGCAGCAGTTATAGAATTAAACACTTTATAAATATTAGCAGATTTAATCTGATCCTCAGCTTTGAGGTGGTGCTATTCCCATTTTACAGATGAGGGAGCCACAGCAGGAGGAGGCCAGGTGACTTGCCTAAAGGCCTGAAGCTAGTAAGTGGCAGAGCCAGGTTTCATACCTGGAGAAAAGTACCAACTCTGCATCTATGTGATTAGCAGAGGGGCCCTGTGACCTTGGGGAGTGGAATAATGGGCAACAGTGTATAACGAATCATCCCTTGGCCTAACATACCAATCCTTAACCTTTCATTAATGTAGTCAGTATTTGTTGAGCATGTTCTGTGTATGGGTCTTATGGCTGGCCCTAGTCACGGTCTTTGGCTATCATGGATGGGGAAAGACAAGTATGGAGTAAGTAAAGAATAAATTCTATGAGATAGGATGCAATGGCATGAGATCAGCTCAGCTGGGGGCCTAGCTTAGACTTGTGTGTGTTGGACAGACCATGAGGGGTGGTATATCTGACACCTGACAGTTGAGTGAGAGTGAGCCAGAAAACAGAGGTTGGGAAGCATGTTCTGGCAGTGGGGAAAGTACCTGGAAACCACCTGGGGGATAAGGGGCTGGCTAGGGGGTGCTGTATCATCCTATCTAATAAAAGAGTAATATGAAAATTGACCGTACCTCTGCTACACCCACAAACTATACTCACCAGCCATGCCAACCAGACAGTCAGGGGCGAATATGCAAATAAACCCCAACCAAGATGGCTGTGGCCACTGAGAGCAGGAGGGAGGCTTGGGTTTCCCTGGCAATGGAGGAAGCCAAGCTTTCCACCTGCCATTGCCAGCCTAGGCCTCCACTCAATGCTACAAAGTTTCAATTATAGAAGATACATAAATTCCAACAGAAATGGTGGCAGCCATGGAGCTGGAGAGAGAAGAGGCTAGGGTTGCCCAGGCGATGGAGGAAGCCAAACTTCTGCAGCCCTGACCAGCCTAGGCCTCCACTCCAGGCTACAAAGTTTCAACTATAGAAAGTAAATAAACCCAAACAGAAATGGCTGCTGCCATGGAGTGAGCAGAAGGCTTGGCTCTGCTCCAGGCTACAAAGTTTCAATTGTAGAACATAAATTAATCCCAGATAGCAGGGCCTCTGCTGGGGTCTCTGGGGGCCATGGCTGCCCTGCAAACCACCACAGGCCCCTCGCCCCAAGGGAACTCCCACCCTGTTCTGGGACACCCTTCAGGGCAAACCAGCTGGCCCCTACCCATGCACCAGGCCTCTATCCTATCTAATAAAAGAGTAATATGCAGATTGACCATCACTCCAACACTCAAGATGGCTGCCCCCATGTGGTCAAAGGGGAGGGTAGTTGGGAGGGACCAGGCCTGCAAGGGAGAGCAGTTGGAGGTGATCAAGCCTATAAGGGAGGGAAGTTAGGGGTGACCAGGCCTACAGGGGAGGGTAGTTAGGGGCAAACAGACTGGCAGGGGAGCAGTTAGGCATCAATCAGGCTGGCAGGAAGAAACAGTGGCAATCAGGAAAGCAGGCAGGGGACCAGTTTGGAGCCAGCAGTCCTGGATTGTTAGAGGGGTCCCAGATTGAAGAGGGTGCAGGCTGGGCTGAGAGACACCCCTCCCCATGCACAAATTTCATGCACCAGGCCTCTAGTAGACTCTATAAGATCGAAGACTAAACTGTTCCCATCATTGTATCCCCAGTGTCTTTCCCAGTGCCTGGCACATTGAAAACGCTCAATAGTTATTTGCTGAATAATAAATGAGGAACTGAAAGAAAATCATTGAAAGAGAAATCGATAGATCAGGCTGTTGAGGGAAAAGGTGAGGGAGAGAGGGACCTTGAAGGGTCTTGGAGGTTTATTAAAGAATTTGGAAATTAACACAGAACAACAGGGAGCTGTTGAGGGGTTTGAAGAGTCTATGTGATGTGACTGGATTACTTGTTGGGAAGATCTGGTTACAAAGTAAAGGATGGACTAAAAGGAGGCAAGAATTAGTGGAGGAAGACCAGTTGTTAGTGTTGAAGGGGCCAGCACTCAGCAGCAGAAACAAAAAGCTGAATCTATTATTTGCTAATGGAGGGAGAACCATGCTTGTGGGACACAGTCTGACTGAACACAGCAAGCAGATCTAATATGGGCTTGGGAAAGTCTGATTCCAGGAGTTGATGGACTCTAGCCACAGGAAAGTGTGGCTGTTATTGACTGGCTGAGCCCACCCCTGGGGACTGGTGTAAAGCTGCCATTGGCTAACTGGGGCACATCTAAAAACTGGCTCTGATGGTTACCTATTATTATGGCCAAGGAATACTCCCTTCCTTGAACTTGGAGTGCAAAAGCTTTAATGTTAGTAGGCTCTTGCACTTACACAGGACTGAGAAAACCGTGGTTGACTCAGCAGATAGCAATAGATAACCGACTCCCAGACCCCTGGCTCCTGACCCTGCACAAGAAATCTGCCAGTGTTACTGTCCAGGAGACCACGTGCCATCTCTCACTACATCCGAGTGAGGGTTTCTGGCTCAACCCATTAAGATTCAAACATAATAAGGATTTTGAGGGGCACAGAGGGAAACAAGAGTTTTTGCAGGGGGAGTGGTTGAACCTTGTGATTGATTGCAGATGATTATGTCATGGGGGATGAAGGACTATTGTTACCTTCGTGAGGGAGTGTGAGTTAAGTTCTGCCTCAAGATTGTGTGGACTTCAAAGTCCCTTCCATCTGTATTTGTGCTAACCGAGATGTGATTGCTTTGACAGATAAAGACTGTGATGTTTGACAAAACTGGAACCATTACCCATGGGGTCCCCAAAGTCATGCGGGTCCTCTTGCTTGTGGATGTGGCCACGCTGCCCCTCAGGAAGCTTCTTGCTGTGGTGGGGACTGCAGAGGCCAGCAGTGAGCACCCCTTGGGTGTGGCTGTCACCAAATACTGTAAAGAGGTACGAAGACCTGGGCTTGCTCCTCCTCCAGCTTCTCCCACAGCCTCCTCTCTCACCCGTGAGGCTGGAGCCTCCACGCTGCTTCCTTCTAACAGGCTTTTCCTCCCAGCTGCCATGACACCTCAGTCAGCTGCCTTGGAGGAGGCCTTGGCTTGTGTGACCTGGAGCACCACCCAGCAGGCCAGTGGAGGTGTGCTCGCAGTGGCTGGTCCCTTGTCACATTTCCAGGTCATTGCAGAAGCAGCTCAGTGTTAACGGTCATTTGTTGATCATTTATTTACTGAGCACCTGGGCTCAGGACTATTAAGATGGGAACTCTGCCTCTTGGAGCTGCTTGCTGGTTGGGTGAGGAAGACAGATGGTGCATAAATTCAGTCCTTAGTGCAAAGGGCTACAAAAATGAATGGGGTCTTGGGGTGAGGGGGCAGAAGTCCATGCAGTTGGGAACGTCTGAAATGGAGGGGAGCCAGGAGAGGTGAGCGGCGCCCGGTGGCTTCTTTGGCATAGTTACTGAGGAAGCATTCGTCTTCTGGTCTTTTCAGACGGAAGGTCCTATTTAATTTCCTCTGTTTTCAATATGAACACAGAAGCAGCAGAATGTGCCAGAATACTGCCCAGAAAAAATGTAAACGGTGTGGGCAAATACAGTTATCAGTAAATGTAGAGGGTTACATGGATGCCTTGAAAAAGTTGACAACTTCCTGGACAGGGAACCTTCCAGAAATCTGATTTCGTGTTTCTGTCTTTCATGTAGGGCCAGGCAGGCCATTTCATCTCACCTTTCTGATGTTTCAGAAAGAATTCTGCTCACTCTCAGCCATGCCCCCTTTGCTGTTTTATTAACCCAAATAAAAACAGTGCCCCATTTCTTTCTCCTGCCACATCGCCTCCTCCACAGGCTCTGTAAATGGGCAGTTCCCTCTTAATAGCCGCAAAATAGCTTTGTTACCGCTTGCCTATTCCATTATTTTAATGAAGTTACTTGTGACATAAAAATAAAATATGTCCTCTCTTTGGCACCTTTACAACTCCCCATCCTTAATTCGAGGTGTTTGATGTGAATAGCCTTTCTCCTAGTCTGCATGGCCAAGACCATGAGGCGTCCACCTAAGGAGAGAGTTTAGGCTGTTTAATTTTGTTCAGTTTAATCATTATAATTATAATTATTATGTCTATGTCAGAGAAAAGGAATTAATAGTTTATCTCTTTACCTTTTCCTGCCATTCTGCTTCCAATCCCTCCTTTCCCTCTTAATTCATGCTGCTCTCTCTCCTACCCTCACCCCCATCTCTGCCCTGTTCCCTCTCCCCTCCCCCTCTGCTTTCTGGTTCTTCTTCCTTCCCCCTTCCTTCACAGGAACTTGGAACTGAGGCCTTGGGATACTGCATGGACTTCCAGGCCGTGCCAGGCTGTGGGATTGGCTGTAAAGTCAGCAGCGTGGAAGGCATCCTGGCCCACAGCGAGCACCTGAGCAAACGGGTCACTCACCCGAATGGGGCTGGCAGTGCCCCCACAGAAACAGGTATCCTGGCCTTTTCTCTGGTGCTCAGCCTGTCAGGGGTGGGTCTGGCTGGGTCAGGTGACAGCATGCCAAACAGAGAGCACCATGCCACCGGTCCCCCTGCTGTGGAGAAAGGGGGCTCGTGGCAGGTGCACTGCATGCCCCCTTCCCCAGGAAAGCCTCAGGTTCCTCTGTATTTGATTCCTCTGAACCTTGATGCCAATGGCAGACAAAAGTAGTGTCTGTTACGTAAATCTATAGAGCCGTGGTCGGCAAGCTGCGGCTCCCGAGCCACATGCGGCTCTTTGGCCCCTGGAGTGTGGCTCTTCCACAAAATACCATGGCCTGGGAGAGTCTATTTTGAAGAAGTGGTGTTAGAAGAAATTCAAGTTTAAAAAATTTGGCTCTCAAAAGAAATTTTAATCGTGGTACTGTTGGTATTT
This sequence comes from Antrozous pallidus, assembly GCA_027563665.1. Taxonomy (NCBI): domain Eukaryota; kingdom Metazoa; phylum Chordata; class Mammalia; order Chiroptera; family Vespertilionidae; genus Antrozous; species Antrozous pallidus. The sequence continues at coordinate 5,783,478 of CM050519.1, forward strand.
GGCTCTGTTGACTAATGAGTTTGCCGACCACTGCTATAGAATATTGCTCATAATTTTGAGTCTCCACTTTCTTATCCCAAGTTAGCTTGGCTTCTTGTGAGCTACAAAGTAGACAGCTGGGAATTCTGCTTTGTTCTTCCGAAACAGGAAACCTCCCGCTTAGTGGCACTCTGATGGGAAGTTTGTGTTTACAGAGCTGGCAGCCGTCAGGGAAAGCTGATGTGAACAGTCTGCCCACACTAAGAAGCGACACTGTTTGGAGTGAGAGCTGCTTTTGAATAATGGCCTTTCTTATTCTAAGGATAGTTTAGTAGCCATCAGCGTACGAGTAGGAAAACATATGGCCCCTTCGCCCCCCAAAATGTGTCTAATGCTTTCTCTTAAGTATGTTGGTAATTAAGTCTTGATTTAGATTTCACTGTTGGAAGCCATCTTCTAGCAACTTAACGCCCTAGGATGACCTTGCACTTAGTGTCCAGGGACTGGTTCATGCAGTGACGCCCGAGTTCCTGGCACACGTGGCAGGCGACAGGGAAAGACTCGCTGGCCTTTTAGGGGTGTAGCTTTCAAACATTTCACAGAAGTAGACAGGTTACTTGCTGGCTCACCGTGGGTCATCCGTGCCAAGCACGATGTCGCTAGGCGCCACTTGGCTTTGATGCTGGAGAAATGACTCCCTGAAAAAGAAGCAGCAGATTCCTCTGAGGCAGACAGGGACACCACATAGTGTTTGATACGCTTGTGACGTTTCACACAGAAAATGGACCTTTTAATGCCCAACTTTAATTCATACCCACATATTCTACACGTCAATTATACTTTTCCCCTGGTCCTTTAAGGATGGTGTTCTGAGAGGCACTTCCTCGGTGATAATTTCTCAGAATGGTCAAATGGATATTTTGCCTTTAAAAGGGTTCCCTAGTTTTTAGTAATTTCTCATAATGTAATTACACTGTTTGGGAATAACCACAAACTCTCTTGACAGATGTAGTTCCCCAGACTTTCTCTGTGCTCATTGGAAACCGAGAGTGGATGAGGCGCAACGGCTTAGCCATTTCCAGCGACGTCAGCGACGCCATGACAGACCACGAGATGAAGGGCCACACGGCCGTCCTGGTGGCCATTGACGGTATCTCCGCCCTGCCCTCCCGCTCTCAGACCGGAAGCTGGTGGTGACGTCAGGCAAAAAGATCTCCCTATTTAAAGAGGCACAAATCTCCCTTTACTAATTTTAGTTTCATCTTGTAAAAGATTGGCTGACGTCCCGAAGCCCTTTTCAGCCCGCCCGCCCTCTGCTGCAGAGCCAGCTCTGCCCTGCCACCTGCCTCCTTGCGTGTGGAATCCTGTCTTCTCCATTCTTGTTTGCTGCAGTCCAGGCTGGCAGCTGGGCGCGCTCCTCGCTGCAGACAGAGCAGCGCACTCTCCAGAGGCTAGCCGGAGCGCGCCCGGACAGGTGCGGGCCCTGCAGCTTGCCCCCGCTTCTCAGGCTGGAGTTATCTGAGGACCCACTTATGTCTCGGGCTTTCCATCTCAGATAGATTAGAATCTTGCTTTGCTAAGTTAGTTTCTGCTAACAGAAGTAAAACTACATGCAGATAAGAACTGATTTAGGTCCTCTTTCCTATTTTCTCTTTTGTTTTTCTCCCCCATCACGAGGCCGCCTCCCTAGTCCTTGTAAATCCACCGTCCCCTCCACTCAACAGAGCAGACAGAACCGGCTCACCTGAGGGAGTCATGCCCCTTACACATCACTCACCTTGCTCTGCTCCCGCCATGCCCCCGGCCTCGAAAGCCTTCCTTGCCTCAGTGTCGAAAAGGTTCACTCAAAAAAAAATAAAAATAAAAATGTTCTATTCAAGTGGCTTTTATCACTAGGGAAGAAAAAGGAAATATTGATTTTCTTGCTGTTTGGACAATCATCACTTCCTAAGTAGTATTTTCTGTATTTGTCATGTTTTAATAGCTAAGGTATATTGAGTTATGAGCTAGATACTCTGCAAGTGGACGTGCCATGCAGAAAATTTGGAAAATTCTGAGAGCTATAAAGAAGAAAATGGAATTGCTCGTTAGCTCACCCCTCAGAGAGCCACTGTTGACATTTTGATAGTCCTTCCAGACAGTGTATGCATCTGTTGTATGTAACTTAAAAAAAAACCCAGAATCTAACCATATTATGTTTTATAATTGGGTGTGTTGCTTTTTGTGGGTAACACGATGTCCTGGAAACTGACACCGGCTGTGCCCCTGGGGCCGCCAGGCCCTCCCCGTGCGCTCACTGTGGTGTCCCCTCAGGGCTGCTCTGTGGGATGATCGCCATTGCAGACGCCGTCAAGCAGGAGGCTGCCCTGGCTGTGCACACCCTGAAGAGCATGGGCGTGGACGTGGTGCTGATCACGGGGGACAACCGCAAGACAGCCAGAGCCATCGCCACCCAGGTCTGGGTCGGGGCCTCTCCCTTTTCAAACTAAAGTGATGTTAAGCTCACAGAAGCAGTTTGGGGGGGAAAAAACTAAGCACCTGTGCATCCAGCCCTCAGCTTTGCTTCTGCTTCCCCCTGGATGGGTACTTTTCAGCCATGCAGCACCCGCCCCTCCCCACCACTACCACCATGCTGTAGCAGCAGAGGTCCCACCCTGGGGCCTGGGAGCTGGGATTCATGCAGAACTGGCTGCAACCCTGGAAAAGCAGCCCCATCATTCTCCATTTCCCAGTCTTTGCAGTGAATAAGAAAAGACAAACAAACAAACAAAAAACCCCATGGCTTGAGGGCTGACATTAAAAACGTTGTAGTCTTTATGTTGAAGAAATGTTTTGCCAGCTCAACTCTTCCCATTCGTTGCACCAGATAAGTGACTGATCCCGGGCAGTTCCCCTGCAACCCTGGGTTCTGAGTTGGGGCCGTGCAGACAGCGCTGCTGCATGCTTGCCTGGCCCACCACACAGGGATGGGTCCAGTGCAAATCCTAAAAAGCATATATACCCCTTCTCCTAAAAATGTGTGTACAGTGGTATGCTTTTGAAAATGAATTGCATCTTATGAGGGAAGCAACATTATCTCTCTTTACTGGGCATTTTGCTAATAATGGACTTATTGAGTTACTCCCTTTCCTGGTTAGAACTTGTTCATTCACTGAGCAAGCACTTGCTAAACACCGCCCATGTGACAGCAGGCTACAGAGGAGTGAAGGGGGCACCTGCCCTTGAGGAGCTCCCAGTCCTGTGGGGCGGGTGGACCAGTGACCAACGTAAATTGAGTCCTTGGTGTTTCCAAAGAAGTGTGCATAGGGCATGTGGGTGCCATCAACTTATCCTCCAGCCTGGCAGGGGTTGGGGGTGTCCTCCCAGGGAAGAGGGAGCTTGAGTCAGGAGCAGTCTGGTGAAGAAGGGGCAGGAGGAGGGAAAGCAAGTATGAGCACGGTCCGGGGTACTAAGTAGCTGGGAGGTGGAGAACACATGGAGCTGAATGGTGCAGGGAGCTGGAAATGAGCAAAGATCTAGGGGACCGTCTAAAGCCATGATGGCGAACCTATGACATGCATGTCTGCACTGACACACGTAGCCATTTTCGATGACATGAGGCCGCATGCTGAGAAGGACGTTTCATCCTCGGCTACTGCATGGCCAGGGGCAGTAGCCAAGGATGAAACATTTGCTGTAGTGTAGTGTAGACACTCTGTGCTGGAGGTCTGTAGGCCAAAACAACAGAACTCCGGCACAGGGCGTCTAGTTCTGGGACTTCCGGTTAGGCCTTTAAGGGATCTTTGACCTCACTTCCAGTTGGCGGAGCAGGGAGCAGCAGAATGCTGCTGGGGACCCATCTCTGGGGGTCCTTTGATGGCCATGACCAGCAACCACATAACCACAGCAGCCATCATCCAGTCTACTGTTATGGGGTGTCATGGATTTCTAATTGACCATCATTACTGGGATAAGTGAGGGGGAGGCTGAGAGTGGTAAGGGCCTTTGCTATGGGTGCCATTTTCCCACCATTAGAAATAGTGGCAGCCATCTTAATTTATATAAGGAACATCATTTTGCAGCATATTGCAGACTCCATTTCACCACTATTACTGTTGTGCATCCTTATTAGCTCCTATTTCTGCTTATTAACCCTGTCCTTTCCTAAAAGACAGTTACATGTGCCATCTTGTGGTCAGTTAGGCTAGTTAACCCCTAATTGCCTGCAGGGCTAACAGGCTATCTATAATTCTATCTTCTGTCACTGCACCGCTGATGGAAAACCCAAAAAAATAAAAAACCAAGGTTAAGTAAAGGAAGTGGTAGTAGCAGTAGCCAACCCTTTCAAGAGACATGGACCGAAATGTATGGCATTATAGAAAAAACTGGCAGATCATTTTGTTCTATATACTGAAACAGTAGTAAGGAGAATGTGGAATATAAATAGACATTTTAAAACTAATCTTCCCCAGCTCTTAAAAAAAAGTGGGAATGAAAGGAGGGAATACATTTCAAGGCAGCTACACCTTTATAAGAGCCAATCTAATTTCATCCTTAATTTTATAAAAGGCTCCACAAATTTAACATCTGCAAGTTTGAGCATTGCTCACTCCATAGCTCAGCATGGAAAAGCACTCACTGAGGGAGAATTTATTAAAGAAACTCTCCTAAGATGTGCACCAGTTCTGCTTCATGATATGCAGAATAAAGATGCAATTATTAAGAGAATAGCTGAGTTACCACTCAATAGAAATATCATAAAAGACCAAATAATGAGACTGAACACAAAGTACAACATCAATTAAAGAGAGATATAAGTAATTGTAAATATTTTTCAGTCTCTCTTGATGAAACTACTGATGTCACATCGCATGCTCAGTTGGCCATTATTGGTCAATATTCTGATGGTCTCACAATGACAGAAGAGTTGATAAAGTTAGTATCAGTGCCAACAAGTACATCAGGAAGCGAAATATGTAAGGTTGTTATACAAACATTCCGTGACCTAAGCATTGATATCTCTAAAGTTGTGTCAGTGATGACAGATGGGGCACCAACATGGTGGGGAAAATGTCAGATTTGTCAAATTGTTTACGGAAGCTATTGGACATCGATTGTGCCTTTTCATCATATTATCCATCAGGAAGTTTTATGTGCCAAGGCAGGATTCACAGACTTAAACGACTTAATGTCAGTAGTTACAAAAATAGTTAATTTAATAGCTGCTCCCCCTCTTCAAGTGAGAATTTTCTGCATTTTTACTGGAGTTTGATTCCACCTACAATGGACTGCTGATGTACAATAATGTAAGATGGCTGAGCCGAGGCAAAGTTCTTGAGCGCTTCGTGGAGTGGTTTGAAGAAATTAAGGTATTTCTTGAGGATAAGGATCTGGGAAACTTTTCTCAGCTCAATGATGATGAGTGGGTCAACACCCTGATATTTTTCACAGATCTCTCTGTTCATATTAATGAATTGATCTTAAAGTTACAAGGTTTTGGCAAAAGTATTGACATTATGTTTGGATACATAAAAGCTTTTGAAAGTAAACTTAAAATTTTCAAGCGAGATATAGAAACTAAAACTTATAAGTATTTTCTTTAAGTAACAAAGTATTTTGAGAAGGCCAGTGCAGCTGTACAAAATGAAATGGGACCGTTGCATATAAAGTCCCAGCATGTTTTAGACTTGTTACTTGATAGATTTAATCAATTTAGAAGCCTAGAACAGACCATAAGTATCCTGATGTAGTAGTCTACAGTAGTTTGGAATTAGGTGGTTTCTAATGGATGCAAATTGATGATTTTGAGATGCAACTTGCAGAATTTCAAAACAGCATCTGGGCTCAGATGTTTGTTGACTTGAAGTCAAAGCTTGAGAATCTGTAAAGATGCAGCTTGGAGAATCAAGAGGAGTGCCACTACAAACAGAAAATTTGGAGTACCTGGAACCGATTACCAGACACTTTTAGCTTCTTGAAAAATATAACAATGGCTTTACTCACAATTTTTTTCTCCACGTACTTTTGTGAGACCTTATTCTCAGTGTTAAATAATATCAAAACCAACAAAAGAAACAGATTGACAGATGAAGTTAGTAGCGCTTGCTTGGGCTTGAAGTGTACAAAATACCAACCTTCAATTGAAGGTTTAGCCAATGAAATTCAGCAACAAAAAAGTCACTAGTGGGCAGGTTAGTTAAAGAATTCCCCCTCCCCCTCACTTATCTTAGTTCATGGCACCCCACACAAGTTAAATAATATCAAGACCAACAAAAGAAACCAACTGACAGATGAACAAAGAAGTCACTAAGCACGTAAGTTAAATAATTAGTTTTTGGTTTATTAAATACAGTCATATATTACAATTATACATTTTTGTTATTTAAACTATAAATATCACAAAACTATGGTTTTTTTCTTGAAGTGACACATCGCCCAAGTTATGCTCATTTTTTTGGAGAATTTTGACACACCAAGCTCAAAAGGTTGCCCATCACTGGTCTAAAGGGACCTCAGGAGGCAGACCAAGGAATTTAGATGTTATTCCTAAGGCATTGGTTGGCAAACTCATCAGTCAACAGAGCCAAATATCAATAGTACAATGATTGAAATTTCTTTTCAGAGCCACTTCTTTAAAATAGACTCGCCCAGGCCATGGTATTTTGTGGAAGAGCCACACTCAAGGGCCCAAAGAGCCACATGTGGCTCGTGAGCCGCAGTTTGCCGACCACGGTCCTAAGGAACCTGGGATCCACTGGAGGACTTTACTCAGGAAAGGAAAATGACCAAATAATTTGTTTTGGAAAGACACTGGGACAGCATATGGAGAAGAGAGTGGGGAGTCGAGATGAGGGCCCCAAACCACTGCCTGGCCTTGGGATGGGATCAGGGAGTAAATTTGCCGAGTGATCTGGAGCCGGTGGGGCTTGGTGACTGACCTCGCTGACAAGCTGAAGGCTGGATGGGGGTTGGGCAGGATGACCTGAGTTTCTGCTACTATTCCTATCCTCTGCCAACACCGGGTATTGTCACATTGATTTTTTATTGTTTCCCTTTCCTTTTAGGTTGGCATCAACAAAGTCTTTGCAGAGGTGCTGCCTTCTCACAAGGTGGCCAAGGTCCAGGAGCTACAGAAGGAGGGGAAGAAAGTCGCCATGGTGGGAGACGGGGTTAATGACTCCCCGGCCCTGGCCCAGGCAGATGTCGGCATCGCCATCGGGACGGGCACAGATGTCGCCATTGAGGCGGCTGACGTTGTTCTCATCAGAGTGAGCGCTGTGTCTCCCCCATTGTCCAGGTGGTGGTGGGGGTGGGGGTGGGGGTGGGGCTGTGGACACAGCTCCTGACTCTCCAAATGCTCCTCTGTCTCAGAATGACTTGCTGGATGTGGTCGCTGCTATTCACCTCTCCAAGAGGACTGTCTGGAGAATACGGCTCAACCTGGTGCTGGCGTTGATCTATAACCTGCTGGGCATTCCCATCGCAGCAGGTAACAGGGTCAGCCTGCTGGTGACCTTTGCCTCCAGCTCTCTGTGCCCGGTTCCTGCCGGACTCAGTGCGCAGCCCGCCTCGCTGGCTGGCTGGCAGAGCATCTTAGAAAGTGTTGATTTTATTATGTTCTCTGCTTGCTGACTCTCTAACAATAAATGGGAAACCGCAGAGAGAACCTCAACCTTCATTCACTTTGGTTCTCTCTGAAAAGCTGCCAAGATGCTTGACTATCTATTTACTATGGCCCTGTTTTCTGAACCATTTATTACAATTACGGCCTGAAAAACTAGCATTAGTAACAGTTATGGGGCCCCTGCTACATGCTAGGGACCGTGATTGGTGTTTTAGAGCCTTAATTCAAAAATGCATCCTGCCAAGATTTACCTCTCACAGAAAGAGATGCATTTTTCTGCCTTATAGCTCCTCTCTTCCCCATGCAGTTCTGAGTTACCCAGTAGGAAAAAGCTCTTCTGCAAGGAAAGGCTTCTATGTGGGCTGAGACCTAAGGTTTGTAAGCACAACTTTCCTTCTTCAGGTCCCCTGTTGTGCCTGAGTGGTTAAAGGTGGCTCACAATGAGTAGCATGGGGGCCTGAGCGGACTGGGGCGTGGGGGAAGGGGCGCGCAGGGCGGGCCAGCGCCAGCCCAGGTGCCGATTTGCTCCTGTGTTTGTGCCTCTGCCACAGACCTTTGCCCAGACGCGGACAGTGTCCTGGCTGTCCTGGGTGCTGGCTCACGTTGCCCTCTAAAAAGGTGTTTTGAGCCCTGAGGGAAGGCAACCCATGCAGACAGGTCCGTGGTCACCAGCTGCGTGCCCTCTGCGTGCACACGCAGCCCCGCGGCGCCTCAGGACAGCTGGCTCCCCCGCCCTGCTGCTACCCCTCCGGTTCCTGAGATTCACTGCTCTCCCAGAGTTTCCCCTGAAACTGGTGATGGTGCCTGTGGACAGGCCCAGGAAGGGGAGGGTGGCGGGAGACCCCAGTCCCCTCAACAGCGCCCCCACTGCCCAGCTCTGAGATAGCCTGCTTCCGAGGCCTGCAGGCACGTGCTCACTGGCAAGGGCTTCCAAGCTATGCTGGGCGCTTCCTGGTGGACCCTGTCCCTGCCCTCTCCTGGCTGCACTGTGAGTGTTGTCTCTGCCCTGACCACGCAGGTGTCTTCATGCCCCTGGGCATCGTGCTGCAGCCATGGATGGGCTCGGCGGCCATGGCAGCCTCCTCTGTGTCTGTGGTTTTCTCGTCGCTGCAGCTCAAGTGGTGAGTCCCAGGTGCTGCAGGCGAGGCAGTCCTTGCTAGACCCCTTTGCACCGCATGCGCAAGGCAGATTTCGGCTTGCTGGTGCGTTTCCTGGGCCAGCAGTGGGTGTGTGCTATGCTCAGATTCCTGACTCCTGATTCACCTAAGGCAGTGGTCGGCAAACTCATTAGTCAACAGAGCCAAATGTCAACAGTACAACGATTGAAATTTCTTTTGAGAGCCAAAAACCAACTTCTGCACACGGGCCCTGAGGTTTTGATCCTATTGTACGTGCGCGTCCGCACGTGGTATTTTATGGAAGAACCACACTCAAGGGGCTGAAGAGCTGCATGTGGCTCATGAGCCGCAGTTTGCCGACCACTGCCCTAAGGCAAAGACCTAAGGGACCGCCTGAGTGTATAATGATTTATTGGAACCATGATCAAGTAATCTACCACCTAACCGTCATCGTGTGCTGGGCTATTATTCTAGTTATTTTGCTCAAGGACTGCTTATGTAAGTACAGTCATGTGCTGCTTAACCCCATGGATTCAGTCTGAGAAAATAAATTGTCGTTAGGCAAGTTCATCCCTTTGCGAAGGAACATCACAGAGCGCACTCGCACAAACCTGGATTAGTATATATTCCATACCTAGGCTTTGTGGTGTTACCTATTGCTCCTAGGTTACAAGCCACACAGCATGTTACAGTACAAAACAACACGAGAATAATTCAATCACGAGGGAAAATGATGGCGTCAAGAGATACAGTGGGCAGGAGATGTATGAGGTTGCTGCCAGTGTAGTACGATTTTTAATAAGTAGAAAGAACACATTCTAAAATAATAAAAAGTATAGTATAGTAAGTATTCAAACCACTAACATATCAGTCATCATCATCAAGTGTTATGTCTGCACATAACTGCATGTGCTGCACTTTTATCTGGCTGGCAGTGCAGTGGGTTTGTTTATGCCAGCATCAGCACAGGCACATGAGGAATGAGAGTCACGCTGGCTCTGGCATCTCCGGTGACGGGAAGTTCTCAGCTCCATCATAACCTCACAGGACACTCCTGTGCGGTCCATTGTTGTCCGAAACATTATTAGGTAGCCCATGACTGTATGTAGACATAGGATCCCTGTGTATTAACATTTTTCCTTTTTCAAAATAGATGTTTATTTACTTATGTTTTCATATAACAAGAAGTTAATGACAGCCTACATGCCAAGCCTTTGGATACAAAGTTTCTGAAGTGGGGGGAGTTTACCTGAACCCCAGGAGTTTGACAGTGCATGTTATTGAAAGACTTGGATGAGAGGCTTTCAAAAGCCTGTGTCCAGAATGGTTCAAATGCTCTTGGGACCTTACTTTGCAGCTATAAGAAGCCGGACCTGGAGAGGTACGAGGCCCAGGCCCAGGGCCGCATGAAGCCCCTCACCGCGTCCCAAGTCAGCGTACACATTGGCATGGATGACCGGCGCCGGGACTCCCCCAGGGCCACAGCCTGGGACCAAGTCAGCTACATCAGCCAGCTGTCTCTGTCCTCCCTGAAGTCTGACAAGCTGTCTCGGCACAGCGCCTCAGCTGATGACAGTGGGGACAAGTGGTCTCTGCTCCTGAATGACAGGGACGAGGAGCAGTTCATCTGAAAGCTCCAGGTTGGTGCAGACCCATGGCCCATCTCCTAGCTGATCAGCAGCTCTAGCCCCAGGTGCAGCACCACAGCCACTTGCACGCGCTGGACATTCAGATCTGCCTCCTTGCAGCAGGTGGCATTGTCCAGAAGTGGCTCCTGGGCAGAACCTCCCTGCCTGGATCCCACAGTACAGGGTGAAGCCTAATCCAGGTGACTGGTGTGGACCTGTTGGGAACCTTGCCGACTCTAGAATCGGGAGGACAGCCACCCCCCGTAGACCTCAGCTTTATTTAGTGTTTTGGATGACTGTATGCGATATGAAGAAAATCTTACCAGGACCACAAACTTAGCTGAGTCTTTCTCTAGAACTCCTGAAAAACCTCGGTGTTGTCCTCTGTTACAACGCCTGCGAGCATCATCTATCTGGCTGGCAGTGCAGTTTACCTCAAGTGCGTTCTTTAGTTTCTGCTGGTACAGCCTCTTCTTTTTCTGTCCTTGTCACTGGCAGTGGCCCCCTCCTGGTCCCTGCTGCTGCTCTCAGGCGCTTCTCCAAGTGCATGTGCCCACGTGTGCCGGTGCCTGAGTCTGCTCACTCGCATGCCCAGCCAGAGAGCTTGCCAGTGCGTTCTTGCTTACGAGCCACTTCTCCACGGAGTCTTGACTGTTGTTGCCCAGATGGAGTGAGGGTCTCAGAGCCCGAGACTTGAGAAGTCCAGCTTCCTTTGGGGTCTTGTGGTCCTTGAAGACCTGTCGAGGGAGGCATGTGCAGGCAGGAGTCTCCCTCGTGGCTCCCGGAGCTTCGGTGCCATGGTCTGCTGTGTGAGTGTTACTTCCTGGTGAAAAATGTAAAATTCATGTTGGCTTGTGCAACTCTGAGGAAACGAAGATTCCCAAACTAGAGGGCATCACAGCTCTTCCTCAGGAGCTCGTCCCGCATGCTGAGTTGGTGGCACTTTCGGAAGGGAACGTCCTCTAACTTTCGGCGGCTCTTTGTGGTTGCCTGACCCTGGAGGGCAGGCCTGTGGCTGGTTTTCCACTTTGGAGTTACTGACAGATCACATGGGAATAAACTAGTAGAATCATAATTTTAGAATAAGCAAATCAAAGCCTATTCTAAATTCATACACACAAAATAATTTCATTTATTGAGGGTCAGTTAGTTTCCAAAACAATGTAAGCATTTTTATAAGTTAACCCCTAATCCTCCCACCAAAGCGGGTATTAATTGTCCGCCTCGCACGGCAGGGGAGTGGGCCCGCTCAGGGCCGCACAGCCGGCACACGTGCTGGCACGGGTCTGAATGCAAGTCTGCTGACTGGAATCTTTTACTTATGCTTCACCTTGAATATTTCGCTCGATAAGAATAAACAAAACCCCTGTTCCTGGAAGAACAAATTTGCCAGATGGTGTATTCACTGTATTGTCTTGTAATGGAATTTGGTCATAAGATCATCTCCCCTCCCATGGATGGTTCATTTTTATTTTTACACATAATGTAGTTTTCGCTGGGTTTTATCCTTTGCAATCAAAGTGCAGAGTTTTGTGGTATTTTTATTTTCAACCTTCCTTTTCCTCTCAGCCCCTTCCTGCATGTGTCACCAATTGTCTTTATTTTTTGGCTGTGTTTGGGCAGTGTTTCTTATTTCCTAACTAGGCTAATCATTTTCTAAAGACTCTAATTGTATTGATTCCAAAAAAAACTTTTAGGATCATAAACATCATGTTTATATAGACACAAAAATATTTGTATAACTGTACAGAAATAACGCGTCAGAATTTCTTTGTCAAGTAAGAACAATTCCTACTTAAAAACTTTCCGTGTTATATTAGAATAAAGTTTCTCTTTGTTCATAAAAACATCTGCTTTTGGATGGCCCTGTCTGAGCAAGGAGCGTGATGGGGCTGGGGCGGCAGTCTCTTCAGTGAGACATTCCGAGGGCTGGCTCTGCTGTGGGTTCCTTCCGGAGGTGGGGTTTGAGCAGTGGCCTCCCGGGCGGCCAGCGCCCCGTGGGAGCCCCTCCCGTTGCCTGCCCCAGTGGTGTGTGGAGCGAACTCTGAAGGGTCACCCATGTCAGGGTGTCTGTCCCGCTGGCTGACAGCCCAGACTACCCTTTAGATGCACTTTTCTAGTTGAGGGTCATTGTCTGCAAAGGACTGTGGGATTGATCCCACCTTAGAAAGATTAGATTTCCTTAGAAAATAGATACTTTCTAAAACTTGAGCAGATTTCCTGCTAAGATTACACATGTAGCAGAATAAATCATAGCATCTGTCAATTCCTGATACAATTTTTGTACTGAAAACCTTAGTGAGGAATTATGCTGAGACCACCTTTTAAATAAGTGGGTGTAATAATTCCAGTTTTTTTTTCAAATGACAACTGGAAATTGACATGTCAAAAATAAAATTTTGTCCCCCAATTTTTCTGCTAGTTTACTAAGAATAATAATAAATAAATGACCTTTATTTTAAGAAAATCCAGCATAGTAAAATCAGCCAATCATAGAGGTTAATAAGAAAAAGGTTATTTGAATTACAGAACTTTTTTTTGCTTTAAAAAATTCATGCCAATATTTCAGTAAATTCCATAATGCATATAAAATTATCCTTGGGATATTTTTTTGTATAGAACCTTTCTTAACTGCAGCAATTGCTTTAAAAAGAAGTCAGGAATGCATATACAAAAGAAATGCTTTCAGCAACCATTTGTGTTGACTCTGTTTCCCTTCCTATTTATTACCTTGGCTGGTGGGAAAGCTGATTATGTACTGGAAGGTACTGTGGAGCTGTTAGAAATGAAATCACTACTTTCCTCAACTTTCAGACTCAACTTGGGCAGAGAAAAACACACCATTGTTTGGGTTCATTCTAAAGGGAGATAGATGTCTATTTGTCTGCTGTTTACCTTTGTGTGAAGACAGAGACAACAGTTGAAATCCAATCTATGAGAATGTTTTTTTTTTTTTTGAGAATGTTAATAACGCTGCAAAATCCCAATGTCTCCTTTGTTCTGTTAAAAAAGATGAATATAGATGTAAAGGCATCCAAGGGTTAAAATGAAAATGAGAATTGATGGAAGTTTCCTCTGAAAAGGAAATAGTTATTATTTTTTCTTAATATAAAAATAACCGCTTATAGCAAAAATATGTAAGAACTATATAAAGGGGAGAAAGGCTGTTAAAATCTCCCCACACCGTGCCCCCATGAGAAAACCCATGAAGATGACTTCAGGGAGGGGAACCTTTTGAGGGTGGATTGCACTGGGACACTGGGAGCAAAGCCTGCCTCCCACAGGGGACTGAGCCCCCTGACCAAACTGCAGCCATTTGGGAGGTGCTATCGTGGGTTCCACATTTGCTGAGCTGGTCCCCGCAATGGCATGAAGAGCTGTGTGTCTCACTGTCCTATTTCCACAGCTGGGAGAACCCAGCTGATGGGAGTCAAGGTGTTACAGGGCAGCAAGGAGCTAGGAAAATTCCAGGGCAAGTGGAATAGGGAAGCTGAGACATGGAAAATAAAACAATACCAAACATTGTGGGCAACTTGCAGCCAGCTTGTAAATAACAAGCCATTATCTTCCCCAGCCAGGACACTGGAGAACAAATGGTTAAAAGCCTCCCTAAAGAGAAAATGCAGAAAAGGAGTGAGGAAGGGGAAAGGGGAAAAAGAAGGGCAGTTTTTTTGTTTTTTTTTAAAACTCCCTATCAGTGGTCTGCAAACTGCAGCTCTCGAGCCACATGTGGCTTTTTGGCCCCTTGAGTTTTTAGCAAAGGCCAGCTTACGAGTACCCTAATTGAGTTAATAACAATGTACCTATATAATTTAAGTTTTAAAAATTTGGCTCTCAAAAGAAATTTCAATTGTTCTGTTGATATTTGGCTCTATTGACTAATGAGTTTGCCGACCACTGCCTAAGCAGAAAAGCCAGCAGTCTTGAGGCATGACAAGATAAAGCTTCCAGGTATTTCTCATGAATTCTGGGACGGCCACAACAAAGTAAAAAGGGACCTTGAGAATTAATCTGCACCAAATATTCAGCAGAGGAATTTTGAAAGCTACAGACAGGAGGGCATATAATGCCTCAGACCCCCACCCAACTTGCTCTTCAGATTAGCCAAGAGCCCTCTGTGCTTAATAAGCCAGATGTATAGGTTTGCTTCCTTTGCTTTTTCAATAAAGGTGCATGCTTTTATTGCTTTAATAGGCTTTTCACAGTGCAGTGAAGGTCTCTTGATATAAATTCATTTATACGAGAAGACAAAGATCAAGGTTGGGGAGACCTCTCCCACAGACTCAGGGGTGCCTCTAACAAAGGGACCTGTCCAGGACCTAGAGCCAGGCAAGTCTGAAAGCCCACTTGATTGGCCACAGAGTTCCTTTGCCTTGTGTCCCCGGGGCTCCCTCCCTCCCTGCAAAGGAGACTGCTGCTCACATTAGCAGAGGAGGCTGGACTTCCTTGCACTTTTCAGTGCTGTGCTTGGGACAATATAGTTTATCTCGAGAGCCACCAGGTGTCTCTCTGACCAAAACAACCTTGCAGTCTGCAGCCAGAGGCCACATTCTCTTGATCATTTTGATGCATCTGGAAATCCAAGTAGACGTCAGCGTGATGGAAACATGGGTCAGAGCGGTGGCTGGAGGTCATCCCTGTGCCGGAGTGCCTTTGGCTGCGATGTTCTTCTCTGTGTGTATGTGGTCCAGGGTTCAGAGCCTCTAGTTTGCATTTAGCCAAGCAGACACATTGTTGGGATAATTCAACATTAACAATTTCCTTTTATAAACTGCATCTGAGCTTCATATTACAGCAAGTTTCGATTTTTTTTTAAAGCTTGAACACTAAACAAAAAAAGTTTTGAAGAGCTCACGGTGGCTTTCAGTGGCACCAAATCTCCAAGTTCTAAGGCTCCCATGTGTGTTGGGCTTACAGGCCTCCACACCAATCCCTGGGCAGGATCCTGGCCCAGAGTGTCCAGTCCCGGGCTGGCCAGGCCAGGGGTTACCTGACCAGACCTCTTATTTTCTCTGTCCAGTAAGGAACATTGCCCTCTTTACTGTCCTGAGGGACGAGGACGAGGACGAGGACGGAAGGGGCAGTCCATAGGAAACCTCCGTGAAATGCAAGGTAGCAATGGTTTCAGGCAACCTCCACAAGTTTAAAAAATAAGTGTGATCTGAGACCTCCACTTTGTCATCTGTACAAAATGGGAATAATTAATCATTTACACCTCCCAGGGTTGTGGTGAGGATACAATGAGGCCATGGGGGGAGGGGACGGGAAGCACATCCTCCTGCTGCTGGGAGTGATGGTGGCTGTATTCCAGGCACTATGTGGGAGGGAGGGAGGGGGGTAGTGGGGTGGATCGACAACAAACTCACAGCGTTCCCGTTTGGAGCAGGTGGAGTCGGTCTTTGTGCATTCCTTGGCTGGGCCGGAGGAAGTGCCTGCTTACGGTTCGACTTCTAAGACTTCACAGACTGTGCAAGTGGCTTAGAAAGGAGTGGCCTTTGCCCACTTTGCTGTGTACCAGGCTGGACTCCAGTCCTCTTGTTTTCCGGGCGGGGGTCCCAGAGTGTGAGCTCCACCGCAGCCTGCCCTGAGTTCCCGAAAGGACGCCTAGCCAGGGCCATGCAGTATGGAGAGGTTAAATGCTCCCCGCCTTAGAGATGGGCAGAACTGGCTGTACCTCCTGAGGGGTGTCACTGTCTTTCTGGGCTTCTGAATCTGGGCAGGAGTGAACTCCACTGGCTTGCAAAGGCCAAATGCCTGTGCACTGGAGCCACTTCTAAAAGGGATTATCTGCCCTAGCTGGTTTGGCTCAGTGGATAAAGCATCAGCCTGTGGAATGAAGGGTTCCAGGTTTGATTCTGGTCAAGGACATGTACCTCGGTTGCAGCCCCAGCCCTGGTTGGGGTGCATGCAGGAGGCAACCAATTGATGTGTTTCTCTCACATCAATGTTCCTCTCTGTCTTTCCCTCTTTCTTTACTCTCTCTAAGAGATAAATGGAAAAATATCCTCAGATGAGGATAACAGACAGACAGACAGATAAAAGGGAGTATCTTTAGAATGACACGGTGTCACGTTCCTCCTGTGAGGGGAGTCTGGGCAGTTCCAGGATTGTTGCAATGGGATGCTTTCTCCCAGGAAACAATGACTGACTGGTGGTGGTGCAGAGTGGGAGGTTGGAAAATGCGTGTAAAGGATGCTAGTGAACAAGAGTAAATAAAGCAGTTTTTTAATGGGTCATTTTAGTCTGGTTCAGAAGGTTGGCTCTTGTGTCATTCATCCTATCTGCATCACATTTAGGCATCTGATCATTTTCACCAAGCATATTTGAAGTCTTTTCCTTCTCTTCAGGGTAAATTGTATCATCTCAGATATGGTTTCCTAAAGAATGTAGTTACATTTGATGAAAATAGAACCATCTTGCTCTGCTATTTCTGAAGACTCAGCTGTGGGGCCCACTGTGAGCCTGCACAGAGGTGTGGCCCTGACACGGGATTTACTCACAGAAGAGCTGACCTTCGGAGTGCACTAGTGGGAGCAGGGCAGTGAGGACCTGTTTGCTTGTTTTTGAGGAATATAAGTGTTTTATAAATTTCTGTTTTCTCCTTCCTGCCTAATGATCAGAGTTAAGACTAAAATCCACATGGCCCTAGAATCCAGCTAAATTTTGAAATTACTTCTAGAAATCTAAAAGAAGTTTATACGTCAGTTTCTTACTTGAGATGCACTTAAATTTAGATCTAATGGGACTTCTTGTAATGGATGAAACACACTAGACACCTCAAGATAAAGCTTCATCCATTTCTAGGTAGTGTGTGTGTGTGTGTGTGTGTTTAATTTTATCTTTATCTAGGTAATGTTTTAATGTACACACACTTTCACTGCCAATTATTGCTCCCTTATCCACTATACATTCAGTACAAGTGACTCTATGCCTCTTCCCCAACTGTGTCCCCATCTTTACTCTTCCTCTCTCTCCACCACAAACATGCAATACACGCGCCCCTAATGTGCCCACAGAATCCTCCCATAGTATGATAACCATCAAGAACAGAGGAGGGATCTTGGTGGCTTGGGTCTTCTAAAAACACTCCTCTGAGAGGGGAGAACTATGAGGATTTGCTTACAGGAGAGGGCATTCAGTCCAGGAGGTGTATATGAAGGAGAGAGTGGACCAGTTGCTGGGGACAAGAGGATGGGTTGAATAAGTGGAGTGGGGCTGCACTGTTTGGAGAGCCTTAACTCAGACAGGACAGAGGGAAGCAGGGACAGCTGGGGGGTCGTTCTCTTTCTCCTCCCCATCCCTTTCCTTGACAGAGTCTCCATGAGGGTAGAGGTGGGGAGTTCTGGGAAGAAGAACTGGTGTCAACCGGACCCCAACCCCACTCAAAGGCTCGGTCCACCCGCCCTTGGAACTGAGGAAAGAGAACGAGAAGCGCTGTGAAAAGAAACTAAAGGGTGGGGAGGAAAGTCCAAACTCATCTTCAGACGGCTGTGTGTGGCAGTCACGGGCAGGAGTGACTGAGGGCAGGGAAGACAACAAACAGATTCATCTGGGCTCTCAGGCTGAGGAAGGTGTGGTTTCCAAACCAGCAGAATAGGAAGCCCCTGATGTTTATTCATCGACTTGGAGATCACTAGCAGAACCCCAGAGGATGCTTCTTTTGGAGCATGCAAAAAAGCAAATACACACTTGGAACTATAACCCAAATGGATGCGTGTCGGCTAGATTGCAGGTTTGGGAGGAAATTCACCTGAAAATGACAACTGAGCCTCCTGGCTTGGCGGGCAGGGCTCTCATCTCTGCCTGAGGAGGGACTGAGTGCCTGGTTGGTTTTGGAGTTTTTCCCTCTCCTTCCCACACTCATTGATAACAACCACTAACAGAGCCTTTACTGTATGCCAGGCACCATGACATTTGTGCACAAAGCCTTTATATGCCTGTTATCCTTAATTCCCACACAGCCACACATGGAACACACAGCGGTCGTTGCCGTTTCACATGCGCAGAGGCAGCTCTCTGTGAGCCATGAAGCTTCCACTTTCAGGCTCTCCTTGTGGACAGGGCCTTACCAGACCCTGGACAAGGCCCAGCATCACATTCTCATGGGCATATGTTTTGTTAGTTTTGCAAAATTAGTTATTGTACTTGCAATTGATTAGGGCTGGAGTTTTATTGTTTGTTTTTTTTTTTCCATGTGACACCCACTTCAGCACACGTTCCCTGTAACAAGTGACGTTGCATGACCACAGTGCATTTCTGGGAAAGGAAACACTGAGTTGGGCAGACATTGAATTTGGATGAATTGAAGTGGATTTATGTAATTTGCAGTCACTTCCGAGTATGGCTCAACATAGGAACGGCTTCCAGGACTACTCTACTTCCGTGTTCCAACTTGCCCAGTGTCATGGTGATGTCAGCTTGTCTTTGAGTGTGTGTGGAGGTACGTGGACAGTGGAGGAGACGCAGGTCTGAAACATATGGAGCTTAAAGCTCCTCTGTGAAAAATTTCCCCAGCTATCAGACATGCAACATTGCTAGCAGAGGAGTTGGTTCTCACTGACAAAAGATCTCTCCGTTAGGAATAGATATGATTATATACATGATCAAGCACATCACACATTGTTTTCTTTCTTGATGGCAATTGTATGAAATATAACTAATTGCAGTTGCTATGTTTTTAGGGCATAATCAATAGTACTACTACATATAGTGATTATAACTGTGTGAAGTTACATCTTCATGCAGTCCTACTGTCAATAATGAAAACATTTCCATCAAGCAAGCACGCTAGAGAAAGGATTGAATTGTCTTTTACAAAATTATCAGATGAAGAAGCAGTCAGAGACCCCCACATCTATACATATAAATGTCTAAGAGACTGAACAACCAAACGACCGATTGACTGGTGGTCACTGTGCTCCCACAGCCAACCTCCCATGGCCTGATCAGACCACCTGTGCGTGAATTTGTGCACCGAGCCTCTAGTATAGGATAAAAGAATTAGACAAATGTATTAGTTAATAAAAACATTGTTATGTTTCTGGATTCTTGGTATTAGTGGTATTTTTTTTGTGTGAAATTATTTGTATTTGAAACCGTCACTTTCATACCTAATTTTTAATTTTAATTTTATAGGTTTTTTTTTCTTAAAGAGGATGCACTCGACCATATAAACTTTAGACTCCATAAAACCTGGATGTATCCCTAAAAGAGTAGTTAAGTCACAAACTGAAGTCACAGCCACTAAGTGGCCCAATCAGCATTCGAATCCAGAGTCTGAGTGCTTGCTTACCTCACGTTGCATCTCAGACTCTAACATGCACCCTCTCATCTGGGGCTCCTGTTAAAGTGCAAATTTTGATTCAGTGGATGTAGGCTGAGGCCCAGACGCCACAACTCTGCTATTCTGTGCGCCATACCCTGAGGGGCCAAGGTCTCTGAGCTAATGTGCAACTGTTCATAATGGCTAGTTCTCATGCAATATGATTAGGTTACTATAATTACTTCCCCTGAATAGGGTATATGTCACCTAGTTTCCTCACTCACAATTCCCTTTCTCTCACTCTAGCTTGAGACATATTTTGCCTAAAGAAGTGTTTTGAACACCGTATTTTACTACCAGCTTCCCTCCGACACTTTTATGGAGTTCTTCCCATGGCCAAGTATTTTCCGTATAAGGGGGCATGTTTCCATCTTGTGGACAAGAACATTGCAGTTCAGGAAGATCATGTGACTTGTCAGAGATGGCAGGGTCCGTGGTTGAACTCACATCTCCAGCTCTACTTACCTGGTGACAGATAGGCAAAGTGGCGACTCAGCCCTATGTTTCTAAGAAGAGCATTGCCTTCAGCCCCTATCCTTCAAGGAGATGCCTACAACTCTTCTCCCTCTGGGTCCTCTTCACCTTGGGATTGGCCCTAGATGCATCTTTAAGAGGTGCAAGGTGAGCAGATGAACACCAGAGTTTCCACTGTGACAAATAGGAAGTGGCTGACCTCTACTTGCCTAATTTTCTGCACCTTTGGGAGAGTTCCTTAACCTTATGGTCAGTTCCCTTGTCCATGAGGCTTAATGTTACCTAACTCATGGGTTTTTTTTTTTTTAGAATAAATGAGGTATTATGACAAGTTACATGATACTCATGTGTTGGCCCATAGCCACCATGTCCCTGGGCTAAGCTGGCCTTGGCAATTAAGTGCATACTTCTTACAGTCTGTATCCCAGACTTTCTTCTCCTTGCTGTGTGTTAAGAAGAGACTGCATTACAAAGGCATCTGGAAACATCTCCAACACTACAGAGTGCTGAGCAGAGGCTGTGGGCTTGACAGCAGTACATTGTTCCCCGGCAGATGTCAGCATTGCCTGTCTGACTCTGTTGGTGTGTTTGCAGCTCTGGCATTCTCTTCCCAAATGCACCTCAAATTCTCGGCCTGCTGCTTAGGTACCACAGGCCACCTAATGACAACACATGGTGGTGATTTTATTTGTATTATTATTATTATTATTATTATTATTATTATTGTGTTGCATTTGTGTCCTTATCCTCCCATTGCTCTCCTTCCTCACCCCCCATCCCCGTTCATGCCCTCACCCCCCTCCCAGGGTCTGTGTCCATTGGTTAGGCTTATATGCATACATACAAGTCCTTTGGTTGATCTCTTCCCCTTACCCCACTTTCCCCTACCTTCCCTCTGAGATTTGAGCATCTGATCGATGCTTCTCTGTCTCTGGATCTGTTTGTTCACCAGTTTATGCTGTTCATTTTAATCCAAAAATGGGTGAGATAATGTGATATTTATCTTTCTCTGATTGCCTTATTTCACTTAGCACAATGCTCTCCAGCTCTGTCTATGTTGTTGCAAATGGTAGGAGTTTGTTCCTTCCTTTTTATAGCAGTGGAGTATTTGTCTTCCGAGTGTGTAGCAATATGTCTTTCAGAGACTCGGACATTTGTCCTACGGATACATTTTTCAGGAGAAAGTGCCAACAGACTGTGTTTCCTAGCCATCCAACCCTCTGGAGGAAGTCTCTTGTTTATCACAGGACATGCACATTATGGTGCAGACCCAGGATGGTGTTCTCTCAGTTTCTGTAGCCTGACCTGTAGGCTCTGTAGTTCAGCTCCCACATCTGGGTGCAGCCTGGCCTGGATCTGGGTTATTTTGAGCTGCCCCTGCAGTGCAGCTGCAAATCCAGAGAATGAGGAACACAGGACCTGCTCATCAGGGAACAGTTTGCTAAGCACATGCTGTCACTAGCATAGAGAGCAGGCAGACAATATAATTGCAGTCCCTCCAAGAGATTCACTCTGATGAATTGCCTCTTTAGGGGCACTGCTCCCATTTCTTCGGTGCCAATACAATTAAGAAGAAAAAAACAACCTCATGGTAAATTTCAAAATGCCACAGGTAAAAGCAAACTGCTTCACTTAGCTCCTTGGTTATTTGCCTCAGATTTTTGGCTCATTAGAAACAGTTTGCAATGGTTGGAGGCCCCAGCCAGGCCCTTTGTGTAGAGGAGTCCAAGGGTAGAGGGAGAATGTGGCCTCAACTGCGCTTCCTGTGAAGCATCGGCCTCAGAACAGCTCAGACTGAGCCCTGGCTGCTGCCCATCCATCTAGTTCGTAGTTTGGTGTCTGAGTCAACAAGCTTTGGCCAGAAAGAGGAAGAGGGATATCTGTGAAGTTCCTTCCTTTGGGAAGCTTTCATGATGGGCACCTACAAACACAGAGTGGCAGATAGAACCCTGGCTCCAGAGGGTGACTTCCATAACCCTGAAGGTCCCCCATTTCCATCAGTTTGCCTTTACGGAGCTCGAACTATTCTGATTTACCCCTTCATGTAGCCTGCTGGTGTCTTTCCACAGCTGCAAAAGTTCAGGAATCTGGGGAAGGGCTGCACGTAAAGTGAATAAAGAGACTAGACATGAAATATAAATTTGGAAGGCATGGGGGAGTCGGGAGGGGGGGCTCTCTGAATGTCCGGACCCACGGCTTTTTATTTGCCTGGAAACACATTGGCCCTTTAGGAATGCAAACAGGTAAAGTTTGATAAACAGTGCAGGGAACCAGCCATTGCCTCACCAATAGACAGGTGTGGACAAGGAACCTGAAAGGCTTAGTCAACCTTGAAGCTCTGAAAGGTCAGAGCCAACCACTCCCTATCTAATTGAGACAAGGGTGGCAGGGGCAACTTCCCCACCAGATAATCATGTAAATCCTTACTGATAGGATAATGTGCTTATTTCCTGCCTAAAGGCAATGGGTGTATTCCCAAAACCTAAATAAAAAGAATGGCAAGGCCAAGGCAAAAGGCAGTCCTTCCACTAGAGTTGGGCTGCCGCCTGGCCCCCCATCTTCCCAAATTAATATTTTTCTGAGTCTTTTTGTTCATTTGCGTGCGGCCCTCTCCAGAACACGAACCCTGAAATGGAACCCTGACGTGAAAGGGGTTTCTACAAACAGAAAAGATTATGAGGTTAGGGGAAATGCCTACAGCTGACTGGCAGCAGATAATAATATATGCAGATTTTCAGCCTTGCTGACAAACTTCATTTTATTATGCCCTGCTGGAATTAGCCTCCAGCAGAAGTCATTCATCTGTTCAACAAGCACTGTTAAATGTGAACTACTTGCCGCCAGGGGATGCTGTCCTGCCCCCCCATTACTTATAAGTCAGTGTGGAGTGGACCTATGCAGACCAGGCTTCCTGGAAGGGACCTGGATCAGTAAGGGGGCCTCTCTAGAAAGGAACTTTGGAGAGGAACAAAGATGTTTAAAGAGATTTTTAAAACTAACTAGTTGATGGCACATGGAAACCCTCTTTCCAACCTCCCTACGTCTTTAGTTAGATCCATTTCCCGTGAATACCCCGTGGGTTGGGGGCTCTGTTGAGGATGCATAAGATATGCTGACCTTTGGCCTCAAAAAAGGAGTGAGTGACCCCTGAGGCTGCTGTGGGAGGCTGCTGCCCCGACATGAGAGAAGGCTGTTTGCAGAGTAGTCACAGACAGCAGTACAAAGAAAGTGCATGAAGACACAGTCGTGGTCACGTGACCATGGGTGAACATGGTCACGAGTCCTGCATCGCTCTCATTCACTTGGTCACTTATAAGCATTGATTCGATACCTGCTATATGCCCCGTTCCAGGTGTTGGAGCACAAACACATCTGGGTGGCTGCCCGTTTGGAACTTTATGTAATGCTGGGGGAAGGGGACAATCAACAGACAAGTAAATCTATGGTATGTCACATGGCAATGAAGAAAGACACAGGAAAAAGAGGAGACGGCAAGTGCGGAGTCGGGGAGCACGGGACATGACATTTGAGCAACTCAGGTAGTAAACCACGTGGGTTCCTGAAGTCAGCGGCTTCCAGGCAGAGGAAATGGTTAAGTGGAAGAGTTGAGGCGGGTATGTGCCTGTTGTGTTCAGGGAGAGGCGGGAGTGGGGGGCGGTGCAGGGGAGGAGGGAGCTGGGCCCTGCACAGAGGGCTTCCACGGCTCTGAGCCTGAGCGCTGGGGAGGAGCCAGTGAGGCCTCGGCAGAGGAAAGGCATGATGGGACATGTTTAATATGATGTCCGCCATCGGGTCAGTGCAGTGAGCTGGTGCGTAGCAAAGCCAGGGGCTTACAGACACTGATTAAGCAAAAATATTTATAGCACACCTAATAGGTGCCAGACATCTTGCTGGGAGTTTGGTCCTTACCCCGAGGGAGTGAGCCCTCTGGGTGAATGGGGTATGTGTGCAAGCACAGAATGACATCCCAGTGCAGGGCAGTACATCATATGTGTTCAAGGAAATGCGATGTCTCAGAAATAGAGCCAAGCAGGCCAGTTTGCCAAACAGGCAAGAGACACCTCGCTGGGTGCCAGCACTCTCCTGAGTGCCATGGTCCTCTGGGATGGGTTGAGCATGTTTTGGTTGCATGCAGGATGCTGAGGATCACGTTGGGCAGAGCTGAGCCGTTCTCCCTTTGCTGGAGGAGTTAATTAGAAAGCATAATCATCTCATTTGGGAGGGACTAAGTGGACATCTCTCAGTGAAACAAAAGTCAGTAAGAAAATTTTAATTGTATTTATAAAACTGCATATCAGGCTTTGCCATAGGAATCAAGCATCCAAATTCATGATTTCAGACCACAAACATGGAAACACCAAAGTGATATGAGCTATTATTGTTCCTTAAAAATGACCCCAAAACTCAGTGACTTAAAACAAAGGCTTGCTACTCCTGATTCTGAAGGCTGGGAGGTTATTTATTCTGTGAAGCTTGTCTGGGCTCCCTGGCTGGCAGCATTCAGAGGGGAGTCGGCCGGGGTGGGTCCGGCTGGGGTGCTGGGTCCTCAGGGCCTTTCTCTCCATGCAGCATTGTTTTAAAAGTAGGTTTTATGGATAAAACAAGTTTGGGGAAGCCAACAGATCCGGAGATGATCGCCACTGACAGGATATCACATCCTCGTCCCCCACAGAGGGAGGCACGCCCTGCCATGCACACGGGGAGGCACCGGGCCAGGCAGGAAGCTGAGGGAGTGGAGGGCAAAGGCGGGCAAGAATCCTCACCAGAAGAAATGGGTGAACGGGTGAGCATGTTTAAAATTGGCAGGTTTGAGTTTCAGAAGGCTCGGGAGCAGAGAGACTCTCCTTAGCTGCCTGGTGCCTGGGTGACGCAGGCAGGTTGCTACAGGCCCAGGAGCATAGAGACTCTCCTTAGCTGCCTGGTGCCTGGGTGACGCAGGCAGGCTGATGCAGGCCCAGAGTGTGCTGGCTGTGTAAAGGAGGTGGCTGGAGTGTGGGTTCTGGCGTGGTTTGTTTCGCATGTGAAAAGCGCATGGAGGGAAAGTTGCTTACTCTCTCTAAGAATTGGCTAGCCCTGGAGAAACATTCCCTCAGGGCCAGTAAACCCTACCTGTCAAAGTGTCAGACTACAGAAAACAAAAAGACAAGCTGGTACAGGCCTCAGGCCTCTCTCTGCACCTGGTCTCATTAAGGGCTCTAGAGTGATTTTCCTTAAATGATGGCAAGGGCAGTTGAACGGAACAAGAGCAGAAGTCACAAGTCCCATCAGGCCTACGCCCGGAAGCTGTGCCACACCACTCCAGCTGCAGTGCGCAGGTCGCGGGGCTCACAGAGCTACCCCCAATTCCATCAGGATGAGAGGAGAGGAACGCTCACCTTGCTCCATGGGAGGGGTGTTGTAGCTGTCTTGGCAAATGATCTACTACTAAAAGATACGCTTCTAGAATGTCGCCGAGGCCTTTCTGAATCCATCAGATGCAACAGGAAGAGTAGGAAGAAGTGGTCTTCCGGCCCATTTGCCTTTGTTGGTGTGTAAACAGGATGTAACTTTTTCCCACAGTCGGTCCCAGCATGGAGGATCAGTTGGGTGTTTGCCTAGGAGCCCATAAGGGCTGTTTTAACTTTCGGGGGGGGGGGGGGTGGGGGGGGTGGTGGTGGTTGGCATGGCTCTCAGTCGCTCGGCAAGGAGCCCAGGCTTTTTGCAAACTGTTTGAATGCCTTAGGGTCAGGCTCCAGCATTTTCTCACCAGGAGTTAAAGTAACCCTGTAACTACTCCCACAGAAGCGTGGATGTTTTATTATAAAAGCGCCATTTGAAAAGCATGTGGAATTGGGCCAATAATAAACAACATTCACATCACACTTTAGGGTCCATGAAGCCCTTTTCTCACGACATCTCTAGAGTAGGCATCCTCATCGTTGTTTTTCATTTGAAGACACTGAGGCTGTGGGGGATCAGGGACTTGCTGGGGTGTCTAAATTGGCTTGGGGCCACAGGGGCTGCCTTGAGGCTCTCAGACCTTAAGAAATCACTCCCCACTTCCAATGGGCACTTCAGTGCATCACTTCTGTCCCCTATTTCCTGCTCATCTGTCTGGCTGTACTCATTTGGAGATTATTTCTCCCTTTGAATCAGATGCTTCAGAGTGCCCTTGGCACACCGAGGAGTTAACCTCTGTCAGGGAAATCTGCTCTGACACCCTCAGAGGTAGCCTGGTCCTCCCACTGCTCCCTGAGCTCTATCTCCAAGGACCCCAACTGGGACCCCACAGGCTGGGAGATGATTTCAGTCCCTGGAGAACATAGAGCCCATGAAAAGCCTAACTGGTATCAAATCTGAGCCCAAATTACCTCCTCAGCGCAGTGATGGGGTTCGACCTGGTGAGTCATTTGGTCTTTCTGAGTCTGAGCGACACCCAGCTGTCTGCTTCAGAATGATGAGTGAGGCTGCCCCATCCATCCAGCTCCAGGAGGAGCTGAGTCATTGCCAGCTCCAGGGGCTGTTGTCCTCAGACGCGCATGCAAGTTAACCAGGGATGATGAGTTGCAGAGCCTAAGATCACACTTCGTTTCTTAGAATGCAGAGGCTTCTGCAGTCCCTACAGGGAGAGGAGGTTGGGGAGGGTTCAGATTCAGTGACAGCGGCTGCATTTCAGGGTTACATTCCCAGCGTGGAGGCTGGCTCTGCTACTAGGACTTGCCCCTTGCCTCTGCCCTCTCCACAGCCTGTGTGAACAGAGGTAACTCTCTTACCAGAAAGAAAGTCACAGGGAGCTGCTGAAGAGGAACGCAGGCTTCCCAGAGGACACTTTGAAGAAGACACTATTCAAATGAAAGGGTTCCAAGAGGGGGAAGGTGTCTCCCTGGCTGGGGGAAGGTGAGTGCAGGGGCAGCCCACATGAAGTGTCTATCACACTGGAAACAAGACTTGACTAGTAATGAAAGGAAAACACTGTAGTTATTCTTTTATTGTTGTTGTTGAGCCTCATCTAAGGATATTGTTTCCATTGATTTTAAAGAGAATGGAAGGAAGGAAGGAGGGAGAGAGGAAGAAACATTGATGTGAGAGAGACACATCGATTGACTGCCTCCTGCACATGCCCCGATAGGGGCCGGGTATTAAACCTGCAACCCAGGTATGTGCTCTTTACTGGAACTGGAATCCTCAGCCCTTCAGTGCATGGGCCAATCTCTAACCACTGAGAGACACAGGCCGGGTTCAGTTAGTTATTCTTGATAATTTCTGTCGAGGCACTTTATAGGTTTGCAAACACCTTTTAGGACCTACTTAGTAATAAATGGAGTGCCTCTAGATCACCTTGGTGCCTTCCACTGCTCTATTACTGCTGCTGTTTTCGTGAATAAAGTTCTGGTTGTGTGCCTCCTGTTTACCCAAACTATGGAGTTGGTACCCACAAAAGGAGTGCAAAATAGTTGCGTGTGTGTGTGTCTGTGTGTGTGTGCGTGCGTGTGTGTGCACGCGTGTGTGTGTGTGCGCGCGCGCGTGTGTGCGTGTGTGTGTGTGTGCGTGTGTGTGAGTGTGTGTGCGTGTGTGTGTGCGTGCATGTGCGTGTGTGTGTGTGCGTGCGTGTGCGTGTGTGTGTCTGAATATATGTACATACAGATCTATACAAATCACATTTAGTTTATAATCAACGCCTATAACAGATGCTATTGGTGCCTTGGCCAGGTCCTCTTTATTAGGAAGGTACACTCATCTCCCAGCGTTTTTGAGTGTTGGCTCATAGCAGTTGTCCCGTTATTTAAGAATTGCCCTAGACAGGGGATAGAGTGTCAGACTGCAGACTGAAAGGTCCCAGATTCTATTCTGGTCAAGGGCACATGCCTGGGTTGTGGGTTTGATCCCCAGTTGGGGGCATGTAGGAGGCAGCTGATCAATGATTCTCTGTCATCATTGATGTTTCTATCTCTCCGTCCTCTCTGGAACCAATAAAAATATGTATTTTTTTGAAAAAAGAATTGCCCTAGACAGAACAAGAAACATCATGTTCAGGAGCTTATCTACTCTCCAGCATCTCACAACCAGTGACTGACTTTCATCAGGGCTGTATTAGTTATCTACTTCTCAAAATAAATTACTCCAAAGTTTAGTGGCTTAAGATAACAACAAGTATTTATTGCCTGTAGTTCTTGTGAGTCGGGAGTTCCGTAACAGCTTGAGCTGCGTGCCTCTGGCCTGGGTCTCTCGGGGCTGCAGTCACCTGAAGGCTTCACTGAGGCGGGAGGGCCTCTCCCAGGCTGCTCACCCACAGGGCTGGCAAGACGGAACTGGTCGCTGTCCGGATGCTCAGTTCCTATGACATGGGCCTCACCCATGGATGTTGAAATTCCTCATGACCTGACCGCTGACTCCCCAGAGTGAGCAACCCAGGAGAATGGCAAAGCTCTTGATGATTTCACCTCGGAAGTTGCATGGAATCACATAGGCCTTATTCTAATTATTACAGGCAAGACACTAACTCCTGCTCACAATCAAGCAGAGAGGAATTAAGCTCCAACTTTTGAAGGAAGAAGGTAAAAAATTGAGGACATATATTAAAACCACCACTGGGACCAACTCTGTAGAGCAATTCACGTGTCAGAGCTCCTCTGTGAGATCAGTCTGGTGGGAGTTTCCAGCTGAGATCAGCTGCTGGCTTAGCTTCCCCTCCCTATCTAGCTTTCTCCTCTCCCGTAACCCCAAGAGCCATCCTCTAATAAATCAGTTGAACAAGAATCCGTATTTCAAGCTCAGCTTCTACAGGATCTGTTGTAAAATAAACACATTCTTTAGAAAAGTTATATTAAAAAATATCTGATAACATGATAACTTTCCTCCAATTTTTCAGATCTTCAACCTTTATTTAGCAATATATTTTAGCCATTCAGGGGCTAAAATGTTTAAAATTCTGGTTCAAAAGGCAAATAGCAATGGCAACAGCACATTTCCTTAATCTTTTCCAGTTGCCAAGCCACAGGAAGGGCTAATGTGGCGTGATTCTGTTAAAGCAGTGCCCCACTTTCTTTAAATCCATATAGAAAACGTAACAAGGCAACTTGCAAACTATCTTTCACATCAGTGCTTTTCTCATTTGCTTCTCTTGATTCTCGTATTTCATAGGACCAGGAATCCACGTATATTTGTATTTCTTTCATCCAATGCACTTTGACTTGTGACTTCATTACTGGTTCTGACCACATTACTTAAATGGATCCTCCCTTTAGATCTTCCTAGAAGGAGGTTCTACATCCCAAGACATTCATTTCAATCCTTTTATTACATGACTTCTCTGTGGTGCCTGATCTAGGTGACGAGCTTTTTCTTAAAACTATCCGCTCTTGGATTTTGAAATAGCAGACAATGAGAAAGGTCTGGTATGTTTGGACTAGATGAAGTAGGCCTGATCGAGTAATGCATATTTCCTGATTAAGGCTAGCCTGTGGATGGACCCTCTGGGACTTAATGCAGGGTGGATTGTGCCAGGATGGGCTGGAGGCAAGGAGAACAGGAAAGAAGCTACGTGTAGACAGAGGTTTATAGAGCAGGAGCTGCATCCATGGGAGAAAGACCATGGTGATGAAGGCCAGAAACAGGGAAGGGAATGAGTGACGGGCTTGGATTCCAGGAGAAAAAGTGGTCACTGCTAGAGATGTAGCCACTGTCCAAAACAAGACTGGAAAGAAAATGGGCACAGGAACTTAGGATCTGTAGTTTGCAGGAGCCAGCTTTCAGCAATCTGAGCAAGACAGGGAAGGGAGGAATGAGTCTAAAAGCAGCAAGTAGGAAGGCTCATCTGTGCCAGCTATTTCCCAGCCACACAAGTCTGGGGTACTTCGGGGTACAGCAGATGTCCCTGGTCAAGATGAGATGGTGGTGGTGATGAAGAATGTAGTATCATGAGGGTGAATGTTCATGCTTCCAAGCTTCAGTGAACACAAATCAACATATTTCTAGATGATAGCCTATCTAATAAAAGAGTAATATGCAAATTGACCATACATCTGATCAGGCCACACCCACAGTCATGCCCATCAGCCAATAAAGAGAAAAATATGCAAATAAACCCCAACCAAGACGGCTGCTGCTACCGAGAGCAGGAGGAAGGCTTAGGTTTTTTCTCCAGCAACAGAGGAAGCCACGCTTTTCACCTGCCACTGCCAGCCTAGGCCTCCACTCAATGACAAAGTTTCAATTATAGAAGATACATAATCCAAACAGAAATAGCGGCGCCACGGAGCTGGAGAGAGAAGAGGCTTAGGGTTGCCCGGGCGATAGAGGAAGCCAAGCTTCTGCAGCCCTAGCCTAGGCTACAAAGTTTCAAACAGAAATGGCTGTTGCCACTGAGTGAGCAGAAGGCTTGGCTCCGCTCCAGGCTACAAAGTTTCAATTTAGAACATAAATTAATCCCAGATCCCAGTGCCTCTGCTTGGGTCACTGGGTGGCGTGGCTGGCCTGCAAACCACCACAGGCCCCTCACCCAGGCCACCCCACACACCAAGGGAACCCCCACCCTGATCTGGGACACCCTTCAGGGCAAACCAGCCAGTCCCCACCCATGCACCAGGCCTTATTTATCCTATCTAATAAAAGAGTAATATGCAGATTGATCATCACTCCAACACACAAGAGGCCTGCCTCCATGTGGTCAAAGATCCTGTCCCATGTGGACACAAAATGGCCACCACAAGATGGCCAGCAGGGGAGAGCCATTGGAAACTTCCAGGCATGTAAGGGAGGGCAGTTGTGAGTGATCAGGCCATCAGGGGAGGGTAGTTGGGAGGGACCAGGCCTGCAAGGGAGGGCAGTTGGGAGTAATCAAGCCTGTAGGGGAAGGCAGTTAGGGGTGACCAGGCTGGCAGAGGAGGGAAGTTGTGGGCAAACAGGCTGGCAGGGGAGCAGTTAGACATCAATTAGGTTGGCAGGGAAGTGGTTAAGGAGGGATCGGGCTGGCAGGCAGAAGCAGTTAGGGGGCAATCAAGGAGCAGTTTGGAGCCAGCAGTCCTGGATTGTGAGAAGGATGTCTGACTGCCCGTCAAGACCTGATCCTACAAGGATCGAGCCTCAACAGGCAGTCAGACATCCCTTGAGAGGTCCCAGATTGGAGAGGGTACAGGCTGGGCTGAGAGGGACACCCCCACCCACCTCGTGTACCAGGCTTCTAGTATGATAATAAAAACTCCAATATTCCAGGAGTCTCAGACTAATTATGCTCTTTCTTAGTTTTCCCACAGCTAGTAGCTGCAGCATGGACTCAGATGAGGCAGAAAAAGGACAGTCTTTCAGCTCTCCTACCTCACCCAAATTTTCTCTATCTCTGGACATTAAAATAAGATGATATTGGTCTTAAAGGGAAAGAGAAAGAAAGAAAGAGGGAAGAAGAAAGAAAGAAAGAAAGAAAGAAAGAAAGAAAGAAAGAAAGAAAGAAAAAAGAGGAGAGAAAAGGCCATGCTGCCACTGAAAAAAAGCAAAATTCCTAAAAATTACTTTGCATCACACTACTAATCCACCATATGAAAGATTTGGTTAACACAAATTTGCAAACATTTTTCAAAAATCATTGATCTGAGAACATTCAAGATAGTGCTGGAGTAGGTGGATCTTGCACTCACCTCCCCCCAGGACCAAACTGGAAATACAACTAAATTGGGGAACAGTCATCCTGAATAACCAACTGAGGACTAGCTGAAAAGGGGACTTATAGCCATTTTGAGCCTGCACCTACACTACAGGTCAGGGTTTAGCCTCACAGGCAGTCTGAGGGTCTATCCCACCCACAAAAGGGCCAACAGCAATCAAAACTCAATTACAACAGGAAGGCCCACATGACCCACATGAGGGACATTCTTAGAGCACCCAGCTCAGGAGATCCAGAAGACTATACAACGGGGTCCCACAGGACACCTACTCTAACAGGACACCCAAAAAATACTGGGAGTCGTAGCAGATTAATATAATACATATAAAACACACAAAGATACAAATAAAATGGGGAGACAGACAAGTCACAAATGAAAGAGCGGGAGAGATCTCCAGAAAAAGCGCAAAATGAAATGGAGCAAGCAGTCCATCAGATATAGTAATGGTTATAAGGATGTTAAAGGTACTTAGTAAGAACTACAGCATCATGAAAAATTACTTAGAAATAATGAAAAAGAACCAGTTGGAAATGAAGAATACCATATCTAACATCAAGAGTACACTGAAAGGAATAAAAAGTAGGTTGAAACCCTGGTGGTTTGGCTCAGTGGACAGAGCATTGGCTTGTGGACTCTAAGGTCTGGGGTTCAATTCCGGTCAAGGGCATCTGTCTGGGTTGTGGGCTCTATCCCCAGTGGGGTGCATGCAGGAGGCAACTGATCAATGATTCTCTCTCATCATTGATGTTATCTCTCTCTTCCTCTCTGAAATCAATTAAAAAATATATTTTTAAAGTAGTTTGGAGGATGCAGAAGATTGAATCAGCAATTTGGAAGACAAGGTAGAAAAAACACCAAATCAAAGCAGCAAAAAGAAAAAAGAATTAAAAGAATGAGAATAGTTTAAGGGAGATATAGGACAAAATGAGTTATACCAACATCTGCATTATAAGGGTACCAGAAGGAGAAGAGCAAGAGCAAGGGATTGAGAACCTATTTGATGAAATAGTGACCCAAAATTTTCCTAACTTGGTGAAGGAAAAAGACACACAAGTCCAGGAAACTCAAAGAGACCCACACCAAAAAATCATAATTAAAATGGCAAAGGTTAAAGACAAAGAGAGAATCTTAAAAGCAGCAAGAGCAAAGCAATTACTTACTTATAAGGGAATTTCCATAAAACTGTCAGCTGATCTCTCCACAGAAACATTTCAGGCCAGAAGAGATTGGCATGAAATGTTCAAAGTGATGAAAAGCAAAGACCTAAAACTGAGACTACTTTATACAGCAAGGCTATACTTAAAAATTGAAGGTGAAATAAAGAGCTTCCAAGACAAGTAAAAGCTAAAGGAGTTTTTTTGTTTGTTTGTTTGTTTTTTACCACCACCAATATTGCAAGAACTGTTAAAGAGCCTGCTTTTCGAAGTAGAAGAAAAAGAAGAAGAAAACAAACAAAATGAACAGAGTTAAAAGATAAAATGGCAATAAATACATATCTATCAATTATCACTTTAAATGTAAGTGCCAATAAAAGTACATAGGGTAACTGAATGAATAAGAAAACAAGACCCATATATTTGCGGTCTATGAGAGATACACTTCAGAACAAAAATACATACAGACCAAAAATAAAGGGGCGGGGGGAAACGGAGTCAGCAATACTTATAACTGACAAAATAGACTTTAAAACAAAGACTATAGAAAGAGACAATGATAAAAGGAATAATCCAATAAAAGGACATAACTCTGATAAATATTTATGCAACCAACAAAGGAGCACCTAAATATGTAAAGCAAATCTTGATTGACATAAAGGGAGAGACTGACAGTAAGGCAGTCATAGTGGGAGATTTTAACACCCCGATGACATGAATGAATATATCTTCCAGACAGAAAGTCTACAAGAAAATGATAGCCTTAAATTAGACACTAGATCAGATGTATTTATTGACATCTTCAGAGTATTTTACCCCAAAGCAGAAGAATGTACATTCTTGGGGAGAAGCAAGATGGCAGCATAGGTAAAACACCTATCTTGCCATCATACACAGCAATTTTAAAACTACAACTTAACGAAAGAACAAACACCATCCAGAATCACCAGAAAGCTGGCCGAGTGAAAATTCCACAAATAAAAGTGAAGATAAGACACTGTGACTCGGAGGAGCAGCTGAGGACAGCATTGAAGATTTGCTCGGAGAGAGGTTTGGAGCGCGCGCCAGAAGATAGGGCGGGCGGCTGAAAACCGGCCAGTTTTCTCGAACAGGGGAAACAAAGACGTCCCACTGGACTGATGCTCCAGCTCTGGGCGAAGTCCAGGGAACCCACTATCACACGGGGTAAAAACTGGACAGTGGGAGGGCACACCAAAGCTCGGGTGCTGCAGGGGTCTGCCAGCTTGTGGAGAAGGCAAGCTTGCGCGTGAACTTGGGAACAGCGCAGCTGTTCGCAAACTTGCGCATGAACTTGGGAACAGCGCAGCTGCCTGACCTAGTAGAGAGCGCTCACGACTTGCTCTCTCATTCGGAAAACTGTCAGACTGCTTTGTTTTATGACCCTGGGTGAGATGTTGGGTGTGCAGACTCATTTGGGGAGAGTCTGAATTCCCCGGCAGCCAGTGGAGCTTGGCAGCAGCTCTCTCTCAGAGGTGCTGGCGGCCATTGCTCCCAGCACAGAGTCCCTGGGGCCGAATAGGGCGGAGCTGACACGGTCTGCTTGGCCCGGAGACTCGGCCCATCCAACCTGAGCACAGCTGAGCTTCACAGACAATTGGCCTGGAGGTCAACCCCTTCAAGTGCTAACAACAATTAACCTGAGCTTAACTTCAGCAAGACTGTGCAACCCATATCCACCTCAGGTAACTGGGGAGGCTGAGCCACTGTCCCTAGTAGGAAGTCTACCACACAAAGCTAATTGACCAACTCAGGAAAGCAGCCACCATGCAGAGACATGGAAAGAAATCAGATGTGGAAGAAATGGAGGGAAAAAAACGACTGGACATGGAATTCAAAACCATGGTTATAGGGCTTCTCAAGAGGCTCCTAGAAAAGGCCGAGACCTATAAGGAAATAAGCAAGACCTACAAGGAAATGAACAAGACACTCAAGGATATGAAGGAGACTCTCAAGGATATGAAAAAGGTCCAACCAGAAATTAAGCATACACTGACTGAAATAAAAAATATTATACAAAGATCTAAAAGCAGTCTAGAGGACTGCAAGAACCAAGTCAAAGATTTGAAATACAAAGAGGTAAAATCCACTCAGCTGAAAAACCAAGAAACCAAAAGAATCCAAAAAATTGAAGATAGTATAAGGGGCCTCTGGGACAACCTCAAGCATACCACCATCTGAATTATAGCGGTGCCAGAAAAAGAGAGAGAGCAAGACAATTAAAACCTATTTGAAGAAATAGTGACCGAAAACTTCCCACACCTGGTGAAAGAAATTGACTTAGGAGTCCAAGAAGCGCACCGAACCCCAATATATAGGAACCCTAAGAGGACCACACCAAGGCACATCATAATTAAAATGCCAAGAGCAAAAGACAAAGAGAGAATATTAAAATCAGCAAGAGAAAAGCAGTTAGTTACCTATAAGGGAGCACCCATACGATTGTCAGCAGATTTCTCAACAGAAACGATGCAGGCCAGACGGGAGTGGCAAGAAATATTCAAAGTAATGAAGAGCAAGAATCTACAACCAAGATTACTCTATCCAGCAAAGCTATCATGCAGAATTGAAGGTCAGATAAAGTGCTTCGCAGATAAGAAAAAGCTAAAGGACTTCATCATCACCAAACCAATATTATATGAAATGCTGAAAGATATTCTTTAAGAAGAGGAAGAAGAAAAATATAAACACCAAATACACATCTCTCAACAAATGAATCTAAAAATCAAGTGAATTAATAAGCTGATGAACAGGATAAACTGGTGAACGTAACAGAATCATGGACATAGAGAGGGAATGCACTGACAACTCTTGGGGAGAAAGGGGGTATGGGAAGTGCAGCAAGAGACTGGACAAAAATCTGCAACTATAGGAGAGGACAGTGGAGGGGGTGAGGGCGGAGGGTGGGATGGGTACCAGGTGGAGGGGAACTATAGGGGGGAAAAAAGGGAACAATGTAATTAATAAACTGAACAATAAAGATAAAAATAAATAAATAAATAAAATCAACCACAGGAAAAACTGAAAACCACACAAACTCATGGAGACTAAATAACATGTTACTAAACAATGACTAGATAAACAATTAGATCAAGAAAGAAATAAAAAGATATGTTAAAACAAATGAAAGTAAAAACACAATAACCCAAAATCTATGGGACACAGTGAAAAGCAGTCCAAACAGGAAAATTTATATACCATTATAGGCCTATCACAGGGAATAAGAAAAATCTCAAATAAATAATCTCAAATAAACTTTAAATTTTATGGAACTAGAAAGCAACAACAAACAAACAAAGTCCATATTGAGTGCAAGAAAGAAAATAATAAAGATTAGAGCAGAAATAAATAAAATAAGATTCTAAAAAATACAAAAGATCTATGAAACAATATGCTGTATCTTTGAAAAGATTGACAAACCGTTAACTAGACTCAACAAGAAGAAAAGAGAGTGGATCCAAATAAATAAAATCAGAAATGAAATAGAAGTGACAATTGACACCAAAGAAATACAAAGAATTGTAAGAAAATCTTGCTAAAAACTATATGCCAATGAATTGTGATTTCTGGGGAAAAGCATAAATTACTAGAAACACATGATCTACCAAAATTGAATTAAGAAGAATCAGAGAAACTGAATACAGATTACAACTAGTGATATTTAAGCAGCAATCAAAAACCTCCCAACAAACAAAAATCCTGGATCAAATGGCTTGATGGGTGAATTTTACCAAACATTTGAAGAAGAAATAATGCCTATCCTTCTCAAACTATTCCAAAAAATTTAGGAGGGAAAACACCCAAGCACATTCTATAAGGCCAGCATGATCCCAATTCCAAAATTAGATACACTACAAAGAAAGAAAATTATAGGCCAATTTCCCTTATGAACATAGATGCTAAAATTCTCAACAAATATTAGCAAACCAGATCCAGCAATCCTTTACAATAAAAGCCTGATATGCTAAGTATCCAGTCATCTGTTCAACCAATCAAAGCGTAATATACTAATGATATGCTAAGGCTACTCAACTGCTCAATATGACATGCACTGACCACCTGGGGCAGACACTGACTGGTAGGTTAGCCTGTTGCTGAGGTCCAGCCAATTGATTGGGACTGAGTGAGACAGGCTGGACATGCCCCAGAGCCCTTCTGTGGTACCTCTCTGGCTGGCCAACCTCCCACGTACCTCCTTGACCCCGATTGTGCACTGGTGGGGTCCCTACACCTGGCCTGTACCCTCTCACAATCTGGGACCCTTCAAGGGACATTGGAGAGCTGGTTTTGGTCTGATCGTGCAGGCCAGGCCACGGGACCCCACTGGTGCGTGAATTCCTGCATCAGGCCTCTAGTACATTATAAAGGTCATCCATTATGATGAAGTGAGATTAATTGTAGGGATTCAAGGTTGGGCCAACATCTGCAAATCAATATATGTGATACACCACAGAAACAAAATGAAAGGTAAAGACCACATGATCATATAAATAGATGCAGAAAAAGCATTTGATAACATCCAGCATCCATTTATGATAAAATCTCTCAGCAAAGTGGAATAGAGGTAACATACGTCAGTGTAATAAAGGCCATATATGTCAAACGAATAACCAACATCATACTCAATGAGCAAAATTAAAAGTTTTTTCCTTAAAATCAGAAATAAGACAGGGATATCTGCTTTTACCACTGTTCGTGAATATAATACTGGAACTATACGGGGGAAAAAGACACAGTGAAAAGCAGTCCAAACAGGAAAATTTATAGACCATTATAGGCCTACCACAGGGAATAAGAAAAATCTCAAATAAATAATCTCAAATAAACTTTACATTTTATGGAACTAGAAAGCAACAACAAACTAGCCACACAACAATCAGACAAGAATTAAAAAATATAGAGCATCCAAATTGGAAAGGAGGGGGTAAAACTTTCATTATTTGCAGGTGACATGGTATTGTACATAGAAAATCCCAAAGACTCCACCAAAAAGCTAATTAATGAATTCAGTATCTTGACTATAGCAAGATACAAAATTAATATTCAGAAATTACTGGCATTTTGATACACCAATGATGACTATCAGAGAAAATAAGAAAACAATCCCATTTACTATTGCAACAAGAAAAAAATAAGGTACTTAAGAATGAGTTCAACAAAGGAGGTAAAAGATCTGTACTCAGAAAACTACAAGACATTGAAGAAAGATATTGAGGAAGATACAAATAATTGGAAGCATATACCATGTTCATGGATTGGAAGAACTTACATAATTAAAATGTTCATAGTACCCCCAAACAATCTGTAGATTCAATGTAATCCCTATTAAAATACCAATAGTATATTTCACAGATTTAGTATAAATACTCCAAAAATTCATATAGAACCAAAAAAAGACCCTGAATAGCTTCATCAATCTTGAGAAAGAAAAACAAAGTTGGCGGTATCACTATACCTGACATTGAAATATTCTACAAGGCAAAGGAACAAGCATGCACATCAATGGAACAGAACAGAGAACCCAAAATCAGCTAATGCCTCTATGGTAAATTATTTGACAAAATAGGCAAGGGTGTAAAGACAATCTATTCAATAAATGGTATTGGCACTTATAAATTAGACAAATGTGCAAAAAATTGGAACTAGACCTCCAACTTACACCATACACAAGAATGAGTTCAAAATGGACAAAAGACTTAAATGTGAGTTGTAAAACCATAAAAATTCTAGAAGAAAACATGGCAGTAAAATCTTAGACATTTCCATAGCAATCTTTTTGCTGATATGTCTCCTAGGGTAAGGGAAAATAAGCAAATGGGACTACATCAAACTAAAATGCTTCTGCATCGCAAAAGAAACCCTCAACAAAATGAATAAGGAACCCACTGTATGATAGAATATATTCACCAATGATACATCTGATAAAGTGTTAATTTGCAAAATTATAAAGAACTTATAAGACTCTACATCCAAAAAACTAACAATTCAAATAAAAAATGGGCAAATGATCTGAATAGACATACAAATGGTCTGTGTGAAAAAATGCTCAATGTCACTAATCATCAGACAGATGCAAATTCAAACCACAATGAGATATCACCTCACACCTGCTAGAATGGCTTCTATCAATAAGTCAACAAACAACAAATGCTGGAGAGGATGTGGAGAAAAGGGAGCCCTCCTATACTGTTAGAGGGAATGCAGATTGGTACAGCCACTATAAAAGCAGTATGGAGTTACCTCAAAAAATTAAAAACGGAACTGTTTTATGACCAAGCTATTCCAATTCTGAGAATATATATAAAGAAGCCCAAAACAATAATTCGAAAGAATATATGCAGCCTTATGGTCATAGAAGCGTTATTTACAACTAGAAGCCTGATTCACGAAGATTCGTGCTAGATTGGGCTTTCCTTTCCCTGGGTGCCGGCACTATCTTTCCATTCCAGTCCAGCTCCTTTCCACTCAGGTCCCGGAGCTGCCTCTTCCTGCTCCAGCCCCTCCTTCCCACACTACCCAGAGGCCCTGAGAGACTGGGCGTGGGGCTGAACACCTGCATCCTGCCCTTGTCAATCGGTGGCTGAGTGCAAATTAACCGCCATCTCTGCTTGGTTATGGCGTAGTAGAGGTGTGGTCAATTTACATGTTTGTCTATTATTACACAAGATAGCCAAGATCTGAAAACAGCCCAAATGCCCATCTACAGATGAGTGGATAAAAAAGTGGTGGTACATTTACATGCCCATGCTACAAGACCACAGGAAAGAAGGAACTCTCACTTTTTGTGACAGCATTGAGGAACCTGAAGATTATTATGCTAAGTGAAATAAGCCAGTTAGAGAAAGACAAATACCATATGATTTAATTGTATGTGGAATCTAATGAATAAAATAAAATGACAACAAAATTGATACATGGAACAGACTGACAGTTGTCAAAGAGGAGGAGGGTAGGGGGACTTGATGAAAGAAGGTGAAAGTATTAGCCAAAGAACATATGTGCATAACCCATAGGCACAGATGACAGTGTGGTGATGGCTAGAGGGAAGAGAAGCACGGGCACTTGTTGGAGGCAGGCAATGGGGGAAGAAATGGAGACATCTCTAATAGTGTCAACAATA
This sequence comes from Antrozous pallidus, assembly GCA_027563665.1. Taxonomy (NCBI): domain Eukaryota; kingdom Metazoa; phylum Chordata; class Mammalia; order Chiroptera; family Vespertilionidae; genus Antrozous; species Antrozous pallidus. Next base: position 5,823,530 of record CM050519.1, read on the forward strand.
AAAACAAACAAACAAACAAATAAATAAATAAATAAATAGAAGTAAAAAAACCTAAAAAATATCATTGACCTTATAGTTTTTATTTGACTCCAGTTCCATTCCATAGACTTTCCTCAGGCCCACTTTGCAACAACAATAACCAAGCTGTCAACATAAGAAACATTCAGGCCCCCAGAGAATTTTTGTGAGTGCATTTGAGCCAACTGACAATTGCTAGGAAGCCAAACCCCAATAGATTGAGATTATACTCCTGAGGATGGCAGTTATATACCTTATTTTATACATTACAATAAAAAAAGAAGACAAGTGAGTTACATGAGATCCATTGGTTATTGATTAGGGAGGCAGGAGAAAGCAATGTGGGAAAACCCCTGGGATTGGATAAAAAGTAAAATGATAGACACATACATCTTTTACATAGGTGGGTGCAGGATAGTTACCAGTCAACAACTAATTCAGTAACAATGAGGGGACTTGTGGTTTCCACTCTGGTGTGGTACCTATGCTTTGAGGGGTCCAGAAAAAGAAAATTACATTGACATTCTGAACATATGTTATTGTAGATGCAAAAAGACAACCCACAGGGTTAAAGTGAAAATTGACCTTTGTCAGGGAAGATTCTGGCCTAGGACATGACTCCCCGCCATCAGTTGCTTTTAGTTAAAAAGTTATAATTTCAGACCATCCTTTGTGGTTACTTTAGGTCTCTGAGTTTGTAAGGCCACGGTGCAGGCCTCCCCTGAGCTTGTCATGTTTAGGATGTAGCTCCCTTTCATCCATATGTTCCCTTTTTGATTATATATCAATTCAAAGAATGTCTTAATGACCAACCTTTTGGTTGAACAATGAGGTCCCATAATGATAGAAAGGCTCATTCCTAGGAAGTCCCAGAGTCAGCATTTGTCTTGCTGAATAGGACAAGACCATAATCATAGATGGCATTCAAGATTGAATTATTATTATTTGAAAGAAAAAGGCAGGTTAATGAGAGGCAATCAGATTCTATATGTCTTGTAAAATATTCTGAATCATTTCTAATCTTTGAGTTATTGTGATCCAAGTTTTTTTGCCTGTCTTATTTTTCTATATTTTGTACCTAATATAACATTTACGTACAGTTTGAGAGCACACCACACACCTTTTCAGTTTTTGCAATTGACCACAAAAAGGGTTTCTATTTACTATGGCCTATTTGCTTCGCAATGGAAGCACTCAAGTGCTGTTATGATCGATTCCCATTATTTGTATAATTTGAAGCTGTATCCTTAAGTTTTAATTGGGGCCAATGCTGTAAGAACATAATGTTGTAAATTACAATTACCATCTTAAATTTCAGAGGCCTGAGGACAGTAAGAGTTTCATAAGTAAATTTCCTATGCCTCAGCAGTAGCTATAGAGGGCCATGTTTTTATAGCCATTTCAGCTTCTATCTGAATTAATATAGTTAGTAGTTTTTGTTGGATTAGGGGGTAAGCACGTTTCCATAATTAGGATCTGGCCTTTATATTCTATAAAATTTCTCTCTTAATATTTATTTTCTACTGACATTTACAAGATCACTTTTTTTAACTTCAAAAGGGAAATCATAAAAAGAGTATAACTGGTAATACAAAAATTATCTTATGCACGTTCAGCAATTATTAGCAGTTAGGCTCTATATACAAGGTTTGAGAAAAGACTAAAGAGCAAGTAATCATTATTAGTAAAGATAATACAATAAATACAGTTCAACACTGATTTGCAGGTGTACTGTCCTTGGTGGTGTCTCAGGATAGCTGTCTGTCTTTGATGCAACAGTTTCTTATTCTCAGAAGTCTTTGATTTCTGCTGTAGGTGGAGGCAAATATTAGATGTTCATTTACTGTGAGGCACCTGATAAGGTCTCTTCCAACAATGTTGGAGAGAGTCTTTGTTGTCTTTTGAATGGACCAAAATCTCTTGGTTGTAAGTCATGGTCTTTGAAGTCTTCAACTCCCAGGAGCATACTGTGAAATGAATGGTACTAACTTGTCAGTTTCTATAAGCTGGCTAATAAGCCCTTGGTAATAATGCAGAATGTCTCCTTTTAGTTTTTCTTTAGTTGAAAAACAAAAATATTTAAAAATCAGCAATATTTTGAACAAAATTATAAGAAGAATGCTTATTCTCAGTATATTCAGTCCTGTAACCATTTTTTTGTCTGTTCTGATTATTTGCCAGTATTTTTTATGAATTTAGTTATTGCTTAGAGTCCTACAATTTTTCATCTAGTTTAAAGATATGATCTGCTTACAAACCTATAATTTAGAGTAAGTCAGGAAACTTTTCATGGATTTTTCTAAAAATGTAACATATTTGCAAGTGCATTAGCGTAAAATAATGGTCTCTCAATTACAAAACTTAAAATGACATAGTTATAAATTTGATTATAATGCATCTGATAAAAAAACTTGGCTTTTCTGTAAGATACAACTTTTCAAGACAACAATTCATTGTTAAAGAAAAATTACTATAAAATAACAGAATAATACAGTCCATTTTTAAAGATTTAATACACAATTTTAATATATAAAGAACAAATAACATGCAAGATTTTAAAACTTTGTGCATGGCTTATCAGAAATATGCATTGACCACTGGAAACAATTCACAAACTCCCAATGTGTGGACCACAAACATCTGGAGTACTACTGCCAGATGGCCCCACAGGGAAGCATCACTCTTGGCTTGCCTGATGTCTCTGTCAAGACACCTGCTACCTCTGAGAGCTCCCTGTTTGAACATGCCTCTGAATCTTTGCAAGTTCATTCCTAGGGCAGGCTGGAATTTCTAGGCATTCATTTTAATAAAAAATATATGTATACAAATATAAACCTGTAGTAATAATTATCATTATTGTAATTGTTATGATGATTATTTGGCAAAGCTTCCCATGTAATTTCAAGTATATGAAATAGGCCTAATTAGTTTTAAAGGATTATCGTTTATAAGGAGAGTAAATACTGGAGGTATTCCAGAGCCCATTTGAATAACCCAAAATTATCTCTTGGTTGAAAAAAGTCTCTTAAAATTTAAACTTTGGAAAGATTGTCAAATATACTTGTATACTTTACCATACATAAACCCTTTTTGTAAACCCAGGTAAAATAAACACATATTTTATGTTAATTACTTTAAAAATGTCAATCAAACTTAAAATAGTTTTAATATTAAATATTTTGTCCAGACTATAGGATCCTAATTAATTTGTATAAGTATTTAATCTTTTAAGCCAATAAGAGATTATACCCTAGTAATACCATTCAGAGGCAAAAAATGCACAACACATAATAATGCACAATGAATACATATCACCTAAAGACCATACACACATTTTGAGAATTATTCACTTCCTTCCTTTTCCCAAAGCAATGCATTTCCATACTTTATATTTTTAATATCAAAACTATATAATTTTTTCCAACTTAATTAGAATTTCTAACTTTTAGAAACCTTAATTTCCAATGATAAGTAAAAAACTAAGCAACCACTGTTCCCTAGATTGGCTTTTCTTTCATATGGTAAGAGTATGTTTAATTTTTTAAATTGTTGACACTATTACAGGTGTCCCTGATTCCCTCTCCCTTTACCTTCTTCCATCCAGCCCCTACACTTCCCCAGGCCTTCACCACACTATTGCCTGTGTCCTAGATTGACTTTTTAAAAAAATATATTTTATTGATTTTTCACAGAGAGGAAGGGAGAGGGATGGAAAGTCAGAAACATCGATGAGAGAGAAACATCCATCAGCTGCCTCTTGCACATGTGGGGATGTGCCTGCAGCCACAGTACATGCCCTTGACTGGAATCCGGTTTGCGAACCTGGGACCTTTCAGTCCGCAGGCCGACACTCTATCCACTGAGCCAAACCGGTTTCAGCCTAGATTGACTTTTATAAACACCTTTCATGACATTTAGAAACATAGGTTCCTCTATTGACAAATATTTACTTTTAAAAACACACCTCTAACAAAGCACTAGATATTCATTAACAGCTTCAAATCTACTCCAAAGCCTCTCTGCAACAAAAGCCAAAAGCAGGCAAACTTAAGACTTGTTTAGCTATCAATGTTTCAGTATTTCACGATATTTCAAGATATCTATATATTCAATAACTTTATCATATTTATTAATCTAGAAAGGAATAGCTGAAGTAACTTAAATCGATCTGCTCACACAGGGCTAAGTTGTTTTTACCTCAGCAGTTGGATTGCCACCCAAGTATTGGTGAAGGACTAGCAAAGCCATTCACCCTTTTTTGGAATGTTTCCATCTGGGCACATTTTTCTAGTTTACACAGAGCACTTAGCTTAACATGGCCTCAGAGCCATAGGGCTTGGATATAAGAATATAGGAGGTATTCCAGGGCACATTTGAGGGATGATAAAACAGGTCTAGTTGCAGTGTCAGCTAATTTCTGTTTGCTTTCATGGTGGCAGCTTTAGAATGTCTTGGAATTTTAATAATTGCCAATTGTTTTAATTTCTGTATGACACCTGATAATTCTGCAACCTATTTCCCATCCTTTATGTGGTAACCTGAGAAAATTAAGAAGCCTTGCTGCTTCCAAACATTATAAAGTTGTGAGCGACACCAAAGGCATCAATGTAAATATTGGCTATTTGGTCTTTGGCCAATTGACAAGCCCAAGTTAGAACAATTAGGCTTGCTGGGCAGATTTTATTCCAGTAAATAAGAACCTTCAATTATGTCAACCATGGAAGTTGTTGCATATACAGCTTGGTAACATTCCTGCTTATCTTTTAAAGATCTAGCTATAGGAGAGAAACCAAGATGGCGGTATAGGTAAACACCAAAGTGGCTGCCTCGCACAACAATTTCAAGAATACAACTAAAACACAAAACGGACATCACCCAGGACCACAGAAAAGCTGGCTGACTGAAAATTCTACAACTAGAAGGAAACAAATGCACACGGATAATCAGAGCAGCTACAAAGCCTAAGGAATGAGACACATGGAGAGGATGGGCTGCAGAGGACGGGGCATCTGAACACCTGGCAGGAGGTGCTCTAGCGGAAAGGAGACAAAAGCTCCAGGCTGTCCTGAACCCATTTCAGATTGCACAGAACCCCAGTTCTGGATGAGACCCGGGGGACTCAGGTCTTTACGGGGGGGAATCTGGATTGTGAGGTGGAATCTCAGGGGAACAGCCAAAGGTAGAGCTCTGGAGGCACTCGTGCGAGTGTGTGCAAAGAAGGCAGACTGTTGATTGTGCCGCTAGCGTGATCTGTCGGAAGGAAGAAAGGAGCCCATGGCAGTGGCACTGACCTAGTTCCAACTGCATGGAACCCCAGTGCCAGGTGAAAATCTGGGAATCTGGATTTATTGGGGGAGAGACTGGATGGTTTGGCGGCAGGCGAAACTCGAGGGCACCTTTCTCGCAGAGGTGCTTGCAACGATTGCCTGTAGATGCTAAGACTCAGTTACCTCGTGGGGCAGGGCTGACTGGAAGCCAAGGCTGTTGGCTCCACCCTGAAACTCTGCCCCACCCAAAAACTCCGATTCATCCAAGCTGAGCACAGAGGCTTTGGCAAATTCACAAGTTTTGTCCCATAAGGCTGTCTCACAGTGTAGACACAGCTGATCCTCACAACCAGTTGGCCTGGAGGTCAGTTCCTCCCAGTGATACCAACAACAATTAAGACTTATCTGCAACAAGGCTGTACACACAGTCCACAAAGGGGTGCACCAACAGTGTCCACCTCAGGTAACAGGGAGGCTGAGACATGTAGCACACAAAGCTACCCTACCAACTCAGGGAAGCAGTGAAAATATGGAGACAAAGAAACAGATCACAAACAAAAGAAAAGGAGGAAAACAAACTACTGTATCTAGAGTTCAAAACCACAGTTAGTAAGGTTTTCATAAGAGACTCCTAGAAAAGACAATAAGTTTAGCAAGACCCTCGAGGATATGAGCAAGACCCTCCAGGATATGAAAAAGGACCAACTAGAAATTAAACATACACTGACTGAAATAAAAAATATTTTACAGAAACCCAACAGCAGACTAGAGGAACGCAAGAATCAAGTCAAAGATTTTAAATACTAAGAGACCAAAAACACTCAACTGGAAAAGCAAAAATTTGAGGATAGTGTAAGAAGCCTCTGGGACAACTTCAAGTGTACCAACATCAGAATTATGGGGGTGCCAGAAGAAGAGAGAGAGCAAGATACTGAAAACTTATTTAAAGAAATAATGACTAAAAACTTCCCCCACCTGGTGAAAGGAATAGACTTACAAGTCCAGGAAGCACACAGAACCACAAACAAAAGGAACCCTAAGAGGACCACACCAAGACACATCATAATTAAAATGCCAAGAGCAAAAGACAAAGAGAATATTAAAAGCAGCAAGAGAAAAACAGTTGGTTACCTATAACGGAGCACCCAAACGATTGTCAGCAGATTTCTCAACACAAACTATGCAGGCTAGACAGGAGTGGCAAGAAATATTCAAAGTGATGAATAGCAAGAACCTACAACCAAGATTACTCTACCCAGCAAAGCTATCATTCAGAATTGAAGGTCAGATAAAGAGCTTCACAGACAAAAAGAAGTTAAAGGAGTTCATCACCACCAAACCAGTATTATATGAAATGCTGTAAAGTATTCTTTAAGAAAAGGAAGAAGAAGAAAAAGGAGGAAAAGGTGTCTGCTTCAACCGAGAGCATGGATGGAACTGGAGAACATTATGCTAAGTGAAATAACCCAGTCAAAAAAAGATAAGTATCACATGATCTCACTCATTTATGGAATATAATGAACAACATAAACTGATGAACAAAAACAGATCCAGAGACAGAGAAGCACTGACTGTCAAACCTCAGAGGGATGGTAGGGGAGGGCGGGAGTAAGGGGAAGAGATCAACCAAAGGACTTTTATGCATGTATATAAGCCTAATCAATGGACATGGACACCAGGGGGGTGAGGGCATAAGTGGTGATGGGGGAGGATTGGAAGGGGTAATGGGTAATGAGGACACATATGTAATACCTTAATCAATAAAGAAATAAAAAAAATAAAGATCTATCTGTAAACCAAGTTAAATCATCATTTTTAAGGAGTTTCCTATAAGCCACTCCTAGGAATAAGAGGGTGGTCAGTAAGCAAAACACAATGGTGAATGTCTTTATCCTATAAAGAAAGTAGCAAAGTGTGGAGTTAAGACTATTACATGGAGTTTAAAACTAGGTGCAGGAGGCAAGACCTAATTGGCTGACAGAAGAGTTAAATGTGATGAGAATTTATTGGAGATTTAATAGAACAAGGAACACAAAGGAGAGCCTACAACGTGTGTGTGTGTGTGTGTGTGTGTGTGTGTGTGTGTGTGACCTGTCTATAGCAGAAACGGCTGTCATGCAGTGAGGACGTCCTTTGGCTACCGAGTCTAGTTGCTGACTATAATGGCCTCTAGGTCTTTGATGACCTATATTTTTTAGTTAAAATTTCTATAGTTAAGGTGCTCCGGAGTGGAAGCTTTAAATGATTCTTTGGAGATTTTATTTATTTTCCTTCTGTGTTCCACTGAATTGAAACAGATTAATTTGATTTTAATAAGACATATAGAAGCTGGGCCATTAATGAAAAATTTGGAACCCAACTGTAACAATATTCAGTCAAACACAGGAATCCTTTAAGCTGCTTTCTTGTTTTGGGAGAGAGAAAGATAGGATTTCTCTGAGCTTTTCGGGGTTCAAAAGTAGCCCATATTTAGATATTTGATACCCAAAATGTTTTACCTAAAGTAAACAGAATCAGAGCTTGTTCTTTGATATATATGTTTCTGCAAGGTTAGCTGTTGTAATAGGTTAATTGTGTCCTTTTGGGAGTCTAGTCATTTTCTAGAGCATAAAATTAAATCATCCACTTGTTGGATTAGAGTGAAATATCTAGGAAATTTAACATCATTGAAATGAGCTTTTAGCATCTAAGCAATACTGAACATCACAATGGAGGCTTGCCCTTTGATGGAAGCTGGCTGAATGGCCACTGGGCTATGTGCACCAGTGCATTCCATGTAGGCTCAGACACAGGCCTGTGACTTCTGCTCATGTTCGGTCAGCGACCTGGCCACTGCCCTGAGCAGGCCCTCCTGAAAGAGGCGTGGCCACAGTGTCACCTTTCCGGCTCTCAGCGTCACCCCAAGAGACTTGTGCACGACATTCATGGAGGGAAATCTGTGTGCATTCATATTCAGGGGGTTGTAGAACTTGCTGTTGCTCACAGCCGCAGTCCTTCCCCCTGCACTTCTGGTTCATTATTGCTACTCTCTCCCTGGCAGCTTGACAGATGCAAGGCTTCTCATGGAGGTTTCACTCTGTTCTAAGATTCTTTCTCCTTCCCCAGTATGGGGGCAACAACTCAGGTGGAGCAATGGAAAGAATGCTTCCCAAATCCTGGCTCTTTTTCCAGCTTTCTCTCCCTTGGCTCTGCCTTCTGGCCAAGTGGTTTGTCATTTACTGTTTGTTTCTAAATTTCTTCTCTAATTCCCCCTGTAATAAAAGATAGGTTTACAAGAGAAAAACAAAATAGGTTTACTAACATTGTTAAAATATAAACTAAAGCCGAACTGGTTTTGCTCAGTGGATAGAGCGTCAGCCTGTGGACTGAAAGGTCCCAGGTTCGATTCCAATCAAGGGCATGTATCTTGGTTGCAGGCATAGCCCCAGTCAGGGGTGTGCAGGAGGCAGCTGATCAATGTTTCTCTCTCATCAATGTTGCTAACTATCTCTCTTCCTTCCTCTCTGTAAAAAATCAATAAGATATATTTAAAAAATAAAATATAAACTAAGGCATATGAAAAATTTTTAAAGTTTATTTGAATGAAAGTCAATTTGAATTGGGGAATGCAAAGCTGGAAGTGGTTAGGAGCGTTCCACACTTAGGAGCTCAGGGAAAGACTTTTGCAGAGAAGATGTGGAAGCAAAGCAAGAAAATTATTTGGCTAGAGTGTAAGGGATTGCCTGATTTGGAAAAACCTAATTGGCTGTTTGTGATTGGTTATTCTTAGGTTTTGATTTCTCAACTTTAAGGCGTTTACAGGTGTAGGTTTGGGTTTGCTTTCATTAGCTGCTAAGATATGAGAACCACCTCAGTCTGATGGCTTCCCTAAATTACTTTAACAATTTCCTTCTTTTGGTCATCCTCAGTCATAGGAGACTGGCCAAAAATCTAATTTAGTGCAACTCTCAGCCACCATCAGCATTGTTTTTCAGGTTTCATTGTGAAACATGGATTATGTCAGATCTGTGAAGGAATTGCTTTTGCTGTTTATTTTGTTGTCCATCACATTTCTGTTTCCCCAAGCACAGTGACACCATCTGATGTACTGCTGATTGTTCAAACACGCAATTAAGATCTTTGAGAGAATGTAGCACACCAAGAGAACTACTGTGATGACTATTGGAAAGACAATACCAAGAGACTGAAACATGCTCCTTATTCAGGGCCCCCATGAACAGCTGGTGTCAAATAAGGCAAAGGATGTACCTAAAGGGTCATGAACATGTTTTAGCCAGGTGGCTTGTTAATGTCTTATGTTTGCTGAAATACCAGTGGGCTGTTCTAGGTACAGCAGGAGGTGTTTGCCATGGCACTGACTCCTCCTGGTTCAGTCAATAAAGCAATTCTATTATCTAAAACTACCTTACGCAAGAAAGTCTGGGGCCTTAGCAATAGATTAAATGATTGTTTCCAAAGTTAAGAAAAAGTGTCTTCTCATATATTAACAGAGAGAAAGTGAAGAAAAGGCAAAGGAATAAAGCTTCCTATTGGAGATGAAGGTCTTGGCTTCTGACCTTGGGAGAGCTGTCCACCTCAGGAAAGTCTCTGCTTCTGAGGAGAACGCTCTCATCGATTTCAAATTTAGGTCCAGCTGTGCAGCTCCAGGAGTGTGCAGGGGCCCTAAAACTGGGAGATGAGGACACAAGTAGTAAGCCTCCAAAATCTGACTGTTATCTGGGTAGTGAGAAGGATCTGGTATGGTCTTTTCCAGTGAGGTTCAAGGGCAGTCTTTGTTCCAGTTGAATGGTATGATCTTCAAGCTATCAGAAAGCTGTGTTCTAGAATACTTGTCAGGGTCCTTTCCATGTATCTTGGGGAAGATGAAGCACTTTTTCAAAACTGCCAAAGTAAAACAATATCAATCTGTAGATGATAAAAAGGTTTTAAAGAAAATGGCATGGTTAAAGATCCGATGAAAGTTCACTTGATAAAGAAATTCAGTTGTTTCTATGGCATAAAACAATTTAAGATAATACTATATCAACAAGGATATCAAATTTTTGTAAACAGTTTCTGGAATACCAGAATAATCCTTGTACCATAGAGACATATTTTGGGGTGGCATATTCAGCTACCCTTCAGAATCTATAAATACTTGTTTCTTTCAGAATACTTTCAAATCAAAAGCACTTTGGCCTCCATTACTCCTGCCTCTGCTTAGAGTTTCAAGAGCTTGTCTGAGAACACAAAATAAAATTTTTGCCCTTCTGACCTGTCAACTGATGGGTGTTGCTGTCAAATCAATGCCACAGAAATCCCCAATTTGGGGTGTGATAAAGAAGAAAACTTTTTTAGTGCAGACAACAAGGCCATGCCATTCAGGCTAGACAGCTCTGCTCTGCTGTATGCCAGTCTGCTGGCAAGACATCTTTGGTGTTTCAGCTCCAAATAGTTCAGGGAGGGAAACAGTCTTTGGTGGAAAGGAAAAGTGCATTCTAGAGCCACAGGAGAGCTGACTTATATAGACAGAAGTCCCACTCCTGGTCCCTAATTGGCCAGTCTTCATACAAATGAGGACTCTAAATCCTGGCAATTTGATTGGTCCAAAATGCACTATCCTGATTGGTCAGAAGAAAGCCACTCTGATTGGTCAATGAAGAAGCTGATGGGGGATATAGCTGCACAGCTCTGATTGGATGGGGAAAGCCTTAGTCCCATTGGTTAACATATGATTCCAGAAACTCCTATTTCAGTCCTTTTTAAGGACTGGTTCATATGGAGGGAACATTGTGCAGGTAAGCAATTTAATGCAGGCTTCTTCCTGAAGTGCAGCTTGCAGGAGAGGCCCAGGTGTAGAAATAGCTGCTAGGCTGTGTGTGTGTGTGTGTGTTTTTAATTGCCCAGTTAGTCACTGGGAGCCCTTTTAAATAGATATCCTCTTTCTCAGGATCCACAATTTTTGGCTCATCTCTTTCTTAGGGCCAAAGACTCAGACTCATGGTTCAGTTTTTATGTTGGAAAGGGCATGTGATCAAAAGGAATTCAATAAAGCAAAATGACATGGGATGATATTTAAATAGCATCTTGATCTACAGAGATCAAAGCAGAGCTGCTAAGGTTAAAGCAGAAATCTGAAGTTTGGATCTGCCACTCTCTCATGTCCCATGGGCTCTTTGTGAGACTGCAGAGCTCCACAAAACACAGAAAATCATTATATTAATCTGTAAGATTAACTAGGGGAATTGGCAGCACTTAATAGGTGCTCAATAAATACTTGTGAGCCATGTCTCCATATTTAACAGTAGGCTTAATTTTTTAAAGTAGTAACTATATCAGGTATTTTTGTGACTGAGTAAAGTTGAAATGAAAGGAAAATATGCATTTTCAAGGTGTATTTTAGCTTTCTTTTGCTGTGGGAAAGAGGGAGATGAAGTAAAGGGCTGGTGGGGAAAGGATGTAAGTGAGCCAGATGACAGATCAAAGAAGGAACAGGTATGTTTAAGTACACTAGAGAGGGCTCCAGGGTAGCATCAGCAGGTCAGAAAAGAAAGGTAGATGAGGAGAGGAGGCAATGGGGTCTTAAGAAGTTATAAAAAGAGCAAGCCTGGCCTGCCTGGCTCAGTGGTTAAGCATTGACCTATGAACCAGGAGGTCAAGGTTCGATTTCTGGTCAGGGCCCAAGCCCAGATTGTGGGGCATGCAGGAGGCAGCAGATCAATGATTCTCTCTCAACATTGATGTTTTTATCTCTTCCTCTCCCTTCCTCTCTGAAATCAGTAAAAAAGTATTTTATAAAATGCTTTAAAAAAGTAAGATTAAATAGAATAAGCTAGAAAGAAAAAATGAAACAGTCTTCCCATTTATAGCCATAGCTGCTTACTGCTAGAACAAAGAAGAAAGATTGTTTTCCATATTTGTCTTCTAACCAGCTATCTTGCTAAATCTCAACTTAATTCTAAGTATTTTTTAACTAGTGTCTTCGGGTTTTCTAAATATATAATCATGATTATATATGCTACCTAATAAAAGAGTAATATGCAAGTTGACCATACTTCTGCTACATCCACAAGCCATGCCCACCAGCCAATCAGGAGCAAGTATGCAAATTAATCCAACCAAGATGGCCACAGCCACAGAGTGAGCAGGAAGCTTGGGTTTCCCCAGCGTTGGAGGAAGCCAAGCTTTCCACCCACTCTGGCCAGCCCAGGCCTTTGCTTAAGGCTACGAAGTTTCAATGATCAAAGATAAATAAATCCAAGATACCAGGCCCTCTGTTTGGGTCACCAGGGGACATGGCCAGCTTGAAAACCACCACAGGCCTCTCACCCAGGCTGACTCATGCCCCAAGGGAACCCCACCCTGATCCAGGACACCCTTCAGGGCAAAACAGCTGGCCCTGACTTGTGCACCAGGCCTCTATCCTATCTAATAAAAGAGCAATATGCCAATTGACCATCACTCCAACACACAAGATGGTCACCCCCATGTGGTCAAAGATGGCTGCCCTTGCCGGAATCGAACCCGGGACCCTTCAGTCCACAGTCTGACGCTCTATCCACTGAGCCAAACCGGTCTCGGCTTAAATTGAAATTTTAAAGGTATAAATTAAAGGGTAATTTAAATGTATAAATTTGTGACATTTCAAAGAACAAAGAACTTTTATTTATGGCTTTCTTATCTCTTTTGGTGGTCAGAGACTTCCAGGGGCAGGGCTTACAGCTCTGGAGGGCAGAGAGCTTCTGCCTGTGACATCATAGTCCGATGTCAGCCACCTGAGGCGGAACTGAGGCTGAAGTGATCATTAACTGTCTGTGGACCCTGTTAACCCTGGTTGTGTGTCTTGTGTGGTCTGTTGTCTTTGAGGTTGTGTGTTTTGTTTGACTTGCTGTTTCCAGTTATTACGATCCCCATAGAGGACATAACTTGGTCTTTCCCTCCCTCCCTCATCCTGATTCTGACAGCATCTGTAACTGGATTAAAGATCATTTCTTTCAGGAGACCATCTTTCAGTTCGCAAGAAGTCTCCCTACACACCCTTATCCTCATCTGCTCTCTTTCCAAGCTGACTGAGTCACTTTTCTCCACGGTGGGACCCCAGCCTCCGGGAGGGAGGACTGCTACAGCTGTAGTCTGTAGTTTTCTCCGAAACTCCCACTGTTCCTATTTCTCCCCTCTGTAGGAACTGTCTTCCTCTGACTCAATCGGAAAGGGAGACAAGCAACTGGACTGGGGGATGGGACGGGGTGGGGAGGGGCAGTCAGAGAAATCAAGAGTGGTAAAAGAGGAGGATTTAAGATCCTCTAGGAGTCTAGGGGCTTAGAGTAAAAATCTATTAGGGAAAACAATGGTTACAGAAAGAAAAAAAAATGTATCCTTAAGTGTAAATATAAGCCTAAATATACAGGATCTCAGACTTGCCTTGTTTCAGGACAGAGTAAATGGTTAATGCAGAAAAAGGGGTGGGGGTGTTGGCAGTTAATTATGAAGCAGGGAGAGATAGGTTTCTGTTGATTTTTACTGGCTGCAGACCACTCTGCTGGCGTAGGTGTCTTATCAGAACTTCACTAGACTCAAGGTCGCAAGTTTTCTGCAAGCATATTAATATAGCTGCCTCGCGACTGCCCAGTGAGTAATGAGCATTTTACAACAAGCAATATGAGTCTTAGGCCTTTGGCTTGCTGGCTACAACAGTTAAACCAGAAGCCAGTGACTGCTACTGGCCTTCTGGCAGCCCCGGGAATAGAGCAGCAGGCCCGGGATCTGTGAAAGCAGCAGAGAGAGCTAGTGAAAGCTCCCTGTTTGCAAATGTACCGAAAGGGTTCGGTACCTGTTGCTGCTGGAAGAGGAGGGGCTGAGAGCCCCTTCCAGTGCACTCCCGTGGGATAGGCCCGGTCGCTGCTCTGCCACAAAGGGGTCTGGCGGGAAGACAAGGGGCCTAATACCCAAGCCACTGTCCCAGAAGCGCTTTGCAATGTGCAAAGCTGTTTCCAACTGCAGCTCTGGCTGGTTTGGACTGGCAGCTTAAAGTCAAAGGGCAGAGGAAAGGCACTCTCCCTGGACCGGGGAGCCTTCAGGACTTAGAGACTCTCCAAGACAGGAGGAGTCTGACTGAGGGATGGCAGAGACCCTGTTGGGTTGGAAGGAAGTATGGCCGAATATAAACTTATAAATTACGGCTTTCTAGGCAGATGCTCAAGTCCAGATATGTAGGGTTTAAGCTCCCTGTTTACAGCAAAACAACTTTCTCCTGTGCCAGAATAAATGTTAGGGAAATTGCACAGGCTGTGTCTGTGGCTAGAAAGAAGAGCTGGCCGCCACGCACAGCCCTGACAGTGGGCTGCAGAAACTGTATAACAGACTGAGATGATGCCTGCGTCTGCATGGACATGGCTCCAGAAAGACAAGGACAATTTTGCTTTGTGTGAGAAGGTCAATAAACTTCAGTCACCTCCCTAAGATATTTGTATAGTGAAAGGACAAAGCAGAGCCATCCTCCATCTTGCGGGGCTGGTCAGCCTAATTCCCCTCCCCCCTGCCGGGAGTGGCCACAAGGGTGCCAGGAATGTCCTGACTCCCCCAACCACAGTCTGAGTGGACCAATGCAGCCCAAGGACATGGCTTAGGTCCTAATAAGGCATAACCAAAGTTCTGGTCACTTCCTGATTCTTGTGCTGTGAGACCCCCGCTGAAAAACCCTGACCTAATAAGGCTGTCTCTGTAACCCACGTCACTTCTCTGGGACCACCCAAATGACCAACCCTTTACAACCTATTGTTCTTGCTGGGCTCGCTCTCTCATCTCCCTGCTGTGCCAGACAGAGGCTGAGGGCCAAACCCGGGTTTGAATAAAGGTTCTATGCTATTGCAACCGTTTCGGCTCCCTGGTGGTCTTTGGGGATCATGAAATCTGGGCATAACAATAGCCCGACCATGCGTCGTGTTTAGTAGCCGAGGTTTAGCTGTCGGAAGAGGCCGCAGTGCCCATGTTACTGTCTTGCAGGCCTGTGTGACCATCCCATGTCAGGGGTGGCGCAAACCTCAACTTCAGGAAACTGGGGGAGGCCTGTTTGGAACCGAGGGGAGTGGTGAAGTGGTGAGTGCTAGCACCTTGTTTATAGGAATTACAGACCCCATGAGGTCCTTGACTATAAGTCAAGCAGGGGGAACCCTACTACAAGGACAGCTGTAATTGTCTACTTGAATATAGACACATTTTGAATTTCTTGCCATTTGAAACAGTTATGTTATTCTGAAGAATCCATAGAAAGGACTGACAAGGAAAATCAGAATATCTTAAAGCAGGTCAGTGTATTTTTCTCCTTATACAATTCCTCTGAAATTTGGCAATTCTTAATAATTCATGGCAATACATTTGTTTGCATAAATTCAGTAAGACCGGTTTCCAATCGTGGTGTTAACAACTGAGAACTCTGACTGCAGTGAAATGTTGTAAAGAGCCCTGTCTGAACTCTGAAGGCTTGAAGCCAGTAAGAGCGCCACGGAAAAGCCGGCATCCTGCTGGGGAGCCCTGAACATGGCTGGCGCATCAGGCCAGGCCCTGCCGTCACTGGTGGTTGGTCAGAGCAATAAGGGCGCCTCTGCGTCCCTGCGGAACCCCCACACACTCTAGGCTGCGACGAGCAGGAGGGCTACTGAGATGGGCCTTAAAACCTAGGGGCCCCGATGGAGTCCCTGCAGGTGAGGGATTCACCTAACTGAGCAGACACTGCAGGCAGGCTGGACGGCAGCTGGATGGCTTGGCTTCCTGGCCCTACAGGGCACACTAAGATTCAATCACGAAATTCAGCAAAGGTAGTTAGTTACCATTTTTATTGTGTTTATGCAAACAATCAGGCCAAATTAAATACAATAGATAAATTGGTCTTGATTTGACTCTTTTAATAAACATAGAGGTAAGTTTGAGGAGAAAAATTCTATTTCAATAGAATTCATTAAAACTGAAATGTTTTCTTTCCCTTCCACCAGCCCATTTGTTAGTTTGTCTCTGCCAGGTCACAAGCCCACCTCCTTCTGTGTCCAGGCCTCATCGTCCCTCTGACAGACAGCAAGGATCTCTTGGCTCTGAGAGAACACTCCGTCCCTCCTCAGCACGAAGCAGAAGAAAGTTAATGTCCATTTTCCCTAAAAGAATTCAGAGCCAGGATCCTTGAGGTAATATATTAGGCAGTTAAACAGACATGAACAGAGCAAGGAGGATGGGCCAACTAGCACTATGTATGTGAGACAAGGGGCATAACCAAAGGGGTATTCACCCAAAGTCTCAGCCCTTAGAAAAAGCCAGTAGCCTATTTGTCCAGAAGACTTGACCCCTTTGCATTTGGGTGACATACTTGCCTCCAGGCAGTAGCAGCCGCAGCTATGCTTATTGAAAAAGCAAATAAGTTAACCCTAGGGCAGTAACTAATCCTAACTGCCCCACATGAGGTCGAGGCTTTACTCCAGAGCACACTAGAGCACTGGATGTCAAACACTTGAGTCACCCAGTTTCAGGCTCCCTGGCAGAAAAAAAAAAAAATCAGTAACAATTTATACTGATAGCAGGTACGCATTTACAATGGCTCACGTACATAGTACTATCTATTTACAAGGTAAGGGGTCTCCATAGAAGCAAGAGGGAACCGGGCCACAGAGGAAGCTGCCCGGGAGGCTGCCCTAAAACCAGTGGGGCCTCTACAGATTCTAGTGACTCTTCCAGACCCTGACCTACTCAAACTAGAAAAGCTGAAACCCACAACCAGTCTTTGTTCCAGTTCTTATAGTTACAGTCTACCCAGGAAGCAGTCCAGAAAGAAGCACATCTGAGACGCTCTGCCTGTACCAACTTCTGATCCCGTTCATCCCTCCCACCCTGGTGACTCTGTTTGGGTAAAGAAATTTGCCACCTAAGGACTGACTCTACCTGGAAAGGACCGCCTCCACGGCAGTCAGGTCACTGGAATCCCAACGTGGCTTCATCACGCCCGGCTTCAGAAGCCCAGGAGAAACAGTCCAGGACTCTCCGGACTCTCTAGCGATTACTCCTGGCCCTCATCCCGGGCCCTTATCTTATAAGCAGGTCCCCTAAATTTATAAGGCAGAAAATTAAGACTATAGTCCTCAGGGGTAAATATAACTCCCTCCTTGACAATAACCAAGAGTCAATGATTTGACTCATATACATAAAACCAGTGGGGAATGAAGCATCCATCCATCTTATGTAAAAACTGCTGTTTGACATTTTAACCCTGCTATTTAGCTTCTGTAAATGCTTGCTTACTTAAATAATAAGGAGAATAAGACTACTCCCATTTCAGAGAGGCCATTAAACCTTCCCCTGATGAAATTATCAGTGCTGGCCCCAGGCCAAACCTTTGGTTAAGGTCTCAAGGCCCCAGCACATAGGGGCTCTTTAAGAACTTACAAAAGAGGCCGGAAACACCCCATATTCAGGAGACAAAGAAGGTAAAAACATATAAATAGGGAAAATTCCTTCATGTTGGAGCCAGAATTTGAGACATTTTTCTCTGGACCTGCGCCTAATAAATGTAACTCCACCTCTCTAAATATTGCTAGGTTCTTCTCTAGTTTACTGTAACACTAGGAACTCTGTGCCAGCAAGGTGACTAAGACCAAATATATATTTCTTACTATAAATTGCAACAACACATATGGTTAGTGTGGCCACATAAGTGAAGTGCTTTGTGCGATGCCTGGTCCAAATGGAGAGTAAGCTCTCCATACAATGAAGACATACAATGAAGATAGTAATAATGTAGTTTCCATCAAAATTTCACCTTGATTCATGACATATCAAATTGTAGTTTTGACATGCATCTAAGCTAAGTAAACCTTAAACGAGAATTATACTGCTTACCTAAGAATATTGCATCACAGAATAAATACATTACTAATGTAAAGTATTCTTCTTGGCACATCACATGAGAATAGTCCACAACAACCGATATTAGTGTTGTTACTATTAGTATTACTATTAATGTTATTACATTACTAAAGTATGCTCAATGAAGTCTAATTTTATAATACATATAAACAAAAATGCTACTAAAATAAATATCCATTTCTTAAAAATAACCACTGCTAACATCTTTATAATTCTTTTCAGATTTCTGAAAAAGACATTAGGAAGACCTGGCCATTGGCAAGTAAGCCAAAACAAGCCGAGGTAACTTGCTAAAATACTTGGATCTTGCTAGACTGATGAAAAAGCCACAATATACAAGCTATTGTAGAAATACTACATACTAATCACAGGATACACATTATCATAAAGACAAAATGAAACAAAACAAAAGTACAATTTATAGAAAACTTCGCAGAAAATAAAGCACAAAATTTCACATACACCGACTAAGATAAGTTCCCCGCCGAAATACAACCATCAAGCTACAATAAACTCTGAGCCTGCATTTGTCTTAGTTTTTGTGTGCATAGAAGAATACCCAACTTTATGGGTTTAAACTACACATCTCACAGCTGCTGGAGGTCAATAGTCTGAGCAAGGGTTAGCTTGATACTCATTATAGTGTCAGCTCGAAACTCAAAATCTCACCAGCTGATCTTAGACATCATTTCATCAGATAACAGTCCAAATTGTCATCATCCGTATTATCTACATCCAGTTTGAATGAGGTTCCTGTGTATAATCCAGTAAGTATAGTTCCTGGGACATACAATGGTGGGACAGGCAGAGGACAACTGCTGCAGACATTAAGGTTTGTGGAAAAGGATAGTAGAAAGGAGCTCACTGTTGTACGGTAGTCCTGCAATCCAGCTGGGAAAAAGAGTTTTTAACTAGATTTTTGGACCCAGGAATAAATCTCCCTGGTTCTCAGTTCTGCCCTCTTGGCTCTTGACCCCACTCTTCAACTCATTCTTGTTTTTTCATTAGCATAAATTGTCTGCTTCCTGATAGCAGAATTTTAAGGATCCACTGTCCCTTTTTTTCCCTCTTGTCCTTTCTCTGTCCCTGGCAGTTCAAGATGACTGTGTTTCTGATAAAACCATTTTCTAAAGAACTTTGTGGATTTTCTGGGATTATAACCTGTTAGAGAAAAGCCACATCCACAAATCTTTTCAATATCATCCCAAGTCTGTCTCTGGCACCTGCTTAGGTGCTCAGGGCAAGTCCTTAAGCTTCCTGAAAGGCTCACACCCACGATATCCAGAAAGAGACCTTTGTGCGAGTGAATAACATGTCATCGTTCTGAAGTTTTAAGTAAAAGGTGGTCTAGGCCTACAAGCAGCCTTTTCGTACTGAAAGCTTTCTATAGCTATTTCAGAATCTTTTGCCATCTGGGAAGGCTAAGAATTTTCAAAATCATCTGGTTCTGGTTTCTTCTTAAGAGTTTTTCCTTCAATGTATCTCAGGTCAGCAGCTTAAAGAAATCTCACCATCAGACAGCAACTTCTGCACTTCGTTTGGAAATCTCCTTAGCTCTATAACCACATAACTTCAGGAAACAATTTTGCTAAGCTTTCCACCACTACTTAACAAGGATTTCCCTTCTCTACTTTCCAATGGCACATGCCTCATTTCCTTCTGAGCCGTCACTCGCAGTGTCCTCTAAGCCCAGATTTTACTAACAGAATGACCAAGGCAATCCGGGCTTTCTCTAGCCTGTTCCTCAAAATTCCTCCACACTTAGTTCCAAAGGCACTCACACATTTCAGTACCTCACCTCTGGGTACCAAAATTTGTATAAGTTTTCTGTTGCTGCATGAAAAATCACCACAAACTCACTGCCTTCAAACAGTATTCACTTTATCTCACCGTTTCTGGGGGGAAGAAGTCTGCCATGGTCCTCAGCTCAAGGATCGCAAAGTCTGAAAGATGTTGGACAAGGCTGTGTTCTCTGGCATTTGGGGTCCTCTTTCAAGCCTATTCATGTAGTTGTCAGAACTATGTTTCTTGCAGTTACAGGACTGAGGTCCCTGTTTCCTTGCTGGCTGTTTTTCAGGGGTCACTCTCAGTCCCTGGAGGCCACTTTCATCCTCCCTACATTGCTCTTCCATGGACAGTTTATAACAAGGCTCTTTGCTTTCTTCCAGGACAGCAGCAGAGCACCTGCTGACTTTCTTGTCCATATGAAGGCTTCACCTCACTAACTCAGTTCCATCCAAGATAAATTCTTTTTTATTTATTTAGAGTCAACTAATTGGGGGTTTGAATTACATCTTCAAAAATTCCGTTAGCCATAGAACTCAGCAAGGGGACTTCAGGAGAGAAGGCTTCATTTACTCTTCTAAAAGTGGAAAGCATACGATCATTCCCACCCTGCCCTCTTCCCACTTCTTTCTGAGATTCATCACTCTGTTCTGTTTTCATGACTGTGCACTGAGTGTCTGCCCCCTGGTGATCAGTGCATGTCATAGCTACCAGTTGAATGGTCAAATAGTTGCTTAGGCTTTTATATATATATAGACAAGAGGCCCGGTGCATGGATTCATGCACTGGTGAGGTCCCTCAGCCTAGCTGTGGTGATTGGGTCAAAACTGGTCCAGTGTATGGAGTTGTCCAGGGCATGTCCAGCCCATCTCGCCCAGTCCCAATGGGGGCTGGCCGGCTGGCCAGGAAGGGACTACAGGAGTTTGCTGGCTAGGGAGGGACTAAGGGAGGACTCCAGGGTGTGTCCAACCCATCTTACCCAGTCCTGATTGGCTGGACCCCAGCAGCAAGCTAACCTGCCAGTTGGAGCATCTGCCCCCTGGTGGTCAGTGCACATAATAGTTACCGGTAAAATGGTCAAATGAAAGGTCAGACACTTAGCGGATTAGGCTTTTATTGTATAGGATAGGCTCTTTGCTGACCTTATTAAGTTAAGAAACTTGCTGTGAGATAATCCTGGACTTAGGGTGGGCCCTACATCCAATTTGTGGTGTCCTTGTCAGAGACTTGGGGATTTGAGACCTGGAGACACACAAAGAGAACCTGTGAAAGTGGAGACGGACATCAGGATGATGCCTCTTCACACCGCAGCCAGCAGAAGCTAGGAGAGAGTCATGGAATGGGTTGTCCCTCAAAGCCTCCAGAAACCAGCCCTGACAACACCTTGATTTCGGATATCTTATCTCCAGAAATATGAACCACCGAATTTGTGCTAATTTGTTAGAGCAGCACTAGGAAACTCATACAGCCATGTTCTGATAGGCAATGGAGGTACCACTGGCACCTAGGAAGGCCTCTGACCCCTAAATTGAGTCCATTCACTTTCTCATACTGCTTTCATGACTGTTAACAGTAATGAGTCATACATGGCCCTTTGTTCTTCTGGGTCTGAATTAAATGAAGTTCCAAAAATAAGAGTTAGACACATCACACTGGATGGCCCTTGGAAGAATAGAGAACTCTGTTTAACATGTCAAACACTCACTGTCTCTCAGGGAATTTATAGATAGAGTAGTGACTTGGTACACAGATTCATGCACATTGAAAGGATATTAATTAGAAGGTGGCCTGAGGGTTGGGACTGGGCAAGATGGGCCAGACACGTCCTGGAGCCAACCTCCCGTTATCCCTCCCTGGCATCTGCAGAGTCGGGGAGGGGGGAGGGTCCCTCCAGCAGGTGGGCTCTCTCAGCCTGCTTCTTGGGGATCAGGCCAAAACCAGCTCTCTGACATCCCCCAAGGGGTCCTGGAGTACAAGAGGGCAAAGTTGCTATTGTACAGGGTGTGGGACGCAAATGCAAGTGTGCAGTAAACCAGCTTTGGGGCCAACAGTGCCCCAGCAACAATATTACTCATGGCTGAAGGTGGGATCGGTAGCCCTGTGAGGAATTAGGTTCCCTCCTCTCTGGTTTCGGGATGTGTCACCAGAGAACCGCCACTGCCAAGGAATTGCAGCTTGGCAGCTCCTGGGTTGAGTGTTTCTCTCCCCTCCCCCCCACCTCGTGGTTAGTCATGTCATAGCAACTGGTCAGATGGTAGGGGAGACACTTAGCATATTATGACTTTTATATATATAGATACGTCAAGAAGGTTCTAGAAAATTCCAGGTTAACAAGAGCAGGTTTTTTGGTGTATAATTGTTCTGTGATCCATAGCAAATTTTTACCAGATGAATATTTTTCTCTTAGTTGGAGTTTATAGCTCTTATATTATATTTAGTGTAACTTTGTCTCCTAGAGGTGGGTCCAGGCTGTTGAAAGGAGATTCAAGCCTATGCACAGATGGAAGTTAGCAAGGACTTTGTTGGTTCACTTCAGGTGCCACCTCTTTGATACCCAGTCTTCCCTTTGAATGCATGTCCAAGAAACAGAAGCTGGATGCTGGGGCCATGCCTCTGTACCCAAATAATCTGTGCCTGGGCTGCAAAGGAAGGACACAGGACCTCTGAACTATTCTTCCTCATATTCACTTCTCAGGAGAGGCTCCATACTTTAGACTACCTACCAATCAGGAACTTCTTTGGTTTATAAGTCCACTATTTCTGTAGCTATGGAAACAGAGGCTCAACTTGTGCCCTCCAGCTCTTAACCACAAGTGGCAGAACTGGGAACAGAATTGGGACCTTGGTTTCTATTCCAGTGCTTTTTCTACTGTACACAAATGTTTTCCAGAATTTAGTTTGCATAAAAATAACCTAGAAAACATAACCTAGGAATGCAGGTGGTGAGTTTTAGTCCCAGAGATTAAGATTTGGTAGGCAGAGCCAAGAATTTGCATTTTTGACAAGCACCCTTGGTGAGTCTGATGCATGTTGTCCACAGCCTAAAGGTATCAATGACAGGCCCCATGAGCAGATCACACTTGCAAAGACAACTCACTATGTTTCAAAAATCCTGTCCTTTACCTTCTGGCAGGTTCAGGTAAGAGCTTCTGGGTGGGCTCATGCTTTGGGGGGAAGATGACAGTTCCTCAGGGTGAATTTGGTGGTGAGGTAACAGTAACAGCAATAGATGCTCTTCCTGGCACCCTGGATCTGTAAGTATCTCCATTATGATTCTGAATAAACATGATAATGAATCTGGGGCCAGCTGAATGAGCAGGGTCCCAAGACAGCATTGGTTGGCATGCCCCATGCCAGGAGATCCTAGATGTCTGCCTGTGCCTTAGGTGATGGAACACCCAGGAAATCTCTCAGAAGCTCAGTGATGCTGTCATGGGTGCCATCTTAAAGAGGAAACCAGCTTTGACTGCTGCTGAGGCTAGAGGGGAGGTTTATCTCTATTGTGCTAACAGCAGTAATAATAACTCAGAGGTTAGAAGCTGCTTTCACAGACATTATCTGCATCCATTCCTTCATCTGTGAACCTATGTGAGGACTCACTGATGTCGTTATTAATTTTACACAACTTTCTTGTCCTTAGGCTTTCTTTAGCTTGACTGAAACTTGATTTCATATCTCTGCAGATCTCACATACACCCAAGTGTGTTTAACATCCCCACGTGGGATGCACTGTTGGGCTACTTTTAGAGAGGCAGACCCAAGTACTCGCCTCCTTCCTAGCATTTGTTGAATTTTACAAGTAATGACATTGTGGTTACTTGGTCATGTGTTCCCTGACCAGACGGAAAGCTTCATGTGGGCAGGAATAATGCCATTCCCAGACATACTAGTAGCTCAGTGCCAGAAAGGCACGACATTGAAAGGAATGGATGGATGCTGGATTAACTGATGAAGGGTCCTGGCTGCACAACTTCTTGTTGGGTGATGAACAAGGAGAAAGGTGGAGTTAACCCAAGTGCTAACCAGGCTTGGAGAAATGCTCTACATTACAGGTAAAGGGAACCTGCCATCCTGCACATGTTGTACTACACTCTCCATTTCTCCCCACCCTGAAAAGCCCTACTTACCCCGCTCCTCCTCAGCCTGCCTTAGTGATGGCACAGCCATACCCTCAATGTCCTAGTCAGGACCCTATGCATCATTTCTAATACAGGCCTCTCCAGCACTATCCCTACCCAATCCATCCCCTTGCCAGTGGATGCTGATTTGCCTCCCAGTAGCTCTTCAAGTTGCTGGTGGCTATTCACCTACACCCCACTACCACCAGAGCAGGGGGCCAGCACCTCTTACCTGGATTGCTTCAACCATCTGTGGATGATCTTGCCTTTCTCCACTCAAGCCTCCTACCTGCTCCTCTACAGCAGAGTGCCTCCAACTCTAAAGCCCATACAAACCACCCAGGGACTTTGTTAAAATGCAGAGCCTGTGATTAAGGAGATCAGGGTCTAAGATTCTGCATTTCCAATAAGCTGCCAGGTGAGGCCAATGTTGGTGGTCCATGTACCACACTTTGAGTAACCATATATCATTTTTAAAATTTAAATCTTAATATTTCATCCCTTCCTTAAAATTCTTCAGTAGCTCCCTATTGCTTACAAGGCCTTATGCCATCAGTTACCTGCCTTCTTGTCCAACTCATTGTTCTACACTTCCTCCATGTTCACTGACATGTTTGTAGATCCTCAAATTGCTGCCCTCTTTCATGTGCCTACGCTGTACCTTCTGTCTGGAATGCACTCCTGCCTCCCAGCTGACTTCCCTTAGTTAATTCCCATTGGACAGCTAGGCTTCCTCCAGTCATCACCTCCTCCAGAAAGCCTTTCCAGATCCCATTCATTCCCGGATATAGCTCAGTGCCGGGAAGGCACAAGGGCAGTGGGCTGGTTAAACGATGCCCAAAGGAGCACAGTATGGACCTGTGTCTCACAACCCACTCTGCCTTGGGAGGCACATGCCTGTCTGCCTGCCCGTCTCCCCAACTAGACCTAAAGGGAAAGAGCCTGGGACAATGAAAGTTCGAAGCTGTTTGCTGGATAAAGGATGGGGTGCAGAGGACCTGCCTGTCTTCTCTTGGCAGCTCCTCCAGGCCTCCTCCAGATGACAGCTGTCTCTCCCAGTTGGTTCTATAGGATGCTAAGGAGAGTCTTTCAATTCTCTGCATGTGCCTACTTCTGCATCCACCTGGTTTACTTCTTTGGTCTTAATATCAACAAATATTTTATTTGCTTTTGTTTGGGGTGGAATTGCTGAGGATGCTGAATCTGCAACTCCTGCTGCACTGGGGTTCCTGCCACCCTGTGCGGCACTCGTTAAGTGAGTCTTCATGAGTTAGGGCCCCACCATCTCCCCCTGCAATTGGATTCTCAGCACCAGCTTCTTGTTCCCACAGCTTGCAAATGTCTTTGATCAGAGCCCATTGGAAGCTGAGGAGGCAAAGCTAAGTATGTGACAAACAAGCTGCTCTTACTCCTCTGGCCCTGGCTCCTGATTCTCAGGGGCCTTGCAAAGAATCCACACTTTCCCAGAGTGTGCACAGGCACAGAGGCCTGCCTGTTCCTGGAATGGCCCCACTTTCCTGTGGTTAGGAATGTTTGCTCAGCACATCTAGGGGATCCCATTCTTTCTCCTTTTCCCAGCTTTCCCCAAACCACAGTGAAATCCCCAAATGCTTAAAGGTTCATCCAGCCCTGATACCATTATTGGCTGAGCTACTGTAAAGCTGAGTTCTGTACCCAGGGCGATATTAGAAAAGAAATGAGACCAAGAGGCAGACTTGCAAATTTTAGTCCTGGCCCTTCCATTGGCATATGCAATCACTTTGCTTCACTATGTCTGTTTTCTCATCTTACAATGGGTTTATGTCCCTTTCCTGTCAATCCACAGAGTTGTGGTGAAGGTTATGTGAGTTGGCAAATGTGAAATAACTTGTTGAATAGTAACAGATGAACAAAAGGCAAGGTAAATTGATGTGTTAACAATGAGGGCAGGCCTAAGAAGAGGGAAAGCAAAAGATATTTGCCTTAACATTTCTTAATAACACCTTCTGGTCATTTTCATATATGCCATATATTTTCACTAATGCCCATGTAGACCATCTAATAAACAAAAGTTGGGCATGTAAGCTACTGACCACATTAATGTACAATCATTTAATGTATTACTTTCCTGGGACATTTAAATTTTAAATGAATGGAAGGAGGAAAATGCCAGGAAGGAATGAATAATGCAGAAATTCAGGTACAGTGAGACCTGTGTGAATGGCAGTATATGGGACAGGGAGGACTCCCTTACACCTCAGATCATCCTACATGGTCCACTTGGCTCAATCACCAGAGAAGGGAAGTGCCTATGTGGGCAGTGCTCTAGAGCCTCAACTTTATGCCATGCCCCTTTCTCATGTTACAGAGAAAGGGCAGTTGAGAAAGTTAGGGTGAAGCCTGGAACTATGGGTGGACCATTAGGGGGTTTTGCCTGTGTCCCAAATGGCCTTCCAAGTGAGGATGAGGCATCGATAGGTTATGAAAAGTATAATGGCGCCACGACCGGTTTGGCTCAGTGGATAGAGCGTCGGACTGCGGACTGAAGGGTCCCGGGTTCGATTCCGGTCAAGGGCATGTACCTTGGCTGGGGGCACATCCCCAGTAGGGGGCGTGCAAGAGGCAGCTGATCGATGTTTCTCTCTCATCGATGTTTCTGACTTTCTATCCCTCTCCCTTCCGCTCTGTAAAAAAAAAAAAAATCAATAAAAAAAATATATATAAAAAAAATAAATAAAAGTATAATGGCCTCTTCTAGAATGCTGTCAGCCTCCTTCTGGCCTCCAAGATTGCCCTGAGTGGAAGAGAAATGTATGTCCGACAGAGTGACAGATGCAGAGATGTCTGGGTTCCTATGTGCCTCTAGCTGACATTGTCTGAGTCTCTCTTTCCCCTTGCCTCCCATTCTGACTTTTAAGGAGAGCTATAGTCTCTATCACAAACACCCACACATGACAGGCTCATGGTAAATTCCCTGGGACAGCAATACAGCCTGGAGGATGTGAATGTGATCTTTAAGAATTAGAAAACCTGAAAAAAAAATGTACTTGCCTCCATTGAAGAAGTTGGTTTTCCAAATCTAAGAAGTTGGACTTTATTAGATCTTTTGAAGCAGGGAGACAAATAAGTGCATATTTTCTCCAGCACATGGGGTTACCCAGACTTGATCTCAGTCTAGCAAAGCTTGGACCCCAAGGGTCTTCATCTCCTGTGCTCATGCTCTGTTCCGGGAAAAGGCTGGCAAGCGTGGCCCTGCATTGATGTTTTGGTGCCCATTTTCCATTATCTGCTCCTCAGCAATATGGCCCCTACCATCCCCCCAGAATGCTTTCTCCTCTTCCCAGAGGGCATTCTCTTCCTCCCAGAGGGACTTTTTATCCTCCCACAAGGCCTTCTCCTCTTCAAGAAGAGCTCGCTCCTCTACCCACAGAGCCTTTTCCTCCTCCCACAGAGCCCTGTCTTCCTGAAGAAGATTCTGATCTCTTTCCCATAAAGCATTGTCCTCTTTCCAGAAGGCCTTATCCTCCTTCCAGAAGATACGGTACTTTTTCCAAAAGGTTTTCTCTTCTTCCCGGAAGGATTTTTCCATTTCCCAGAAGGCTTTTTCCTCTTCCCAGAAGGTTTTCTCCTCTTCCCAGAAAGGTCTCTCTTCTTCCCAAAAGCCCAAGATCTGGCCCTGGAAAGCACGGATCTTGCCTTGGAAATTCCACATCTCCTCCCTGAAGTCTTCTATTTTCTCACGGAAAATTTTTATCTCTTCCCGAAAAGCCTTTTCCTTCTGCAACTTATTAATTAGTTTCTTCTGACGAATGTTGGGCAAGGACACCACCAGTGACCGGAAACAAGCAAGCCCCATCCATCTACACACCTTGAAGAGAAACATCTTCCTACTCAGCCAGAATGGTGGGTTGGCCATGATGGATCACAGGCCTTTGGCCAAGTCCAGGTCAGCTGGTCAAACCCTGCGGGGCACCAGAAAGAACATGTTCATGAATATCACATTTCAAAGTACAAGCCATTGGGTCTGTACCGTTTGCTTTGGGAAAATTAAACCATCTTTCTGTCTCCCCTTTAGCATAAAAACATCCTTAGTTGTCATGAATTTGGGTTGAAGAGATTGTCAATATATTCAAGCTCCAGGATGATAAAAATCACAGAATTTCAGTCAACAAGGATAGTGGTTCTCAACTAAGAAAGGAAAAGGAAAAGAAAGGAAAGAAAAGGGAAATGAAGGGAAGGAAAGTAAAGGGAAGTAAAGGGAAGGGAAGAAAAAGGAAAGGAAGGGAAGAAGGAAAGAGAAGGGAAGGAAAGCAAAGGGAACGGAAGGGAAGGGAAGGGAAGGAAGGGAAGGGAAGAAGAGAAGATAGAGATTGAAAGATGTCCAAACATTGCCATATATCTGACAGATCAGATATCAGGACTCCCCCCAAAATTCTAATATCTACAAAGGTGGGTCAAGGGAAAAGAAAAAGGACTGAACATAAGAAAGTGGTTAGAGTGCAGGGGAGACAAAGGGTGCATACACATGGTAAGCACATTGATTTCCATTTTGAGCTTTCTGGAAGCAGTCGCCAGGGTCTGGCCCCACTCTGCAGGCCTCACCAAACACCACACTGTGGAGCAACAGGCATTCCTTCAGGAGATTACTGGGATTTCTTCTTTTTCTATTTCCTGTATTAGGAGCAGGGAGTAGGAGAAAAAGAAGAACACATAGCTGGTGTGTGTGTGTGTGTGTGTGTGTGCGTGTGCGTGTGTGTGTGTTTGTGTGGTGTGTGTGTGTTTGTGTGTGTTTGTGTATGTGCGGTGTGGTGTGTGTGTGTGTGTGTGTGTGTGTGTGTTTGTGTGTGGTGTGTGTGTTTGTGTGTGTGGTGTGTGTGTTTGTGTGTGGTTGTGTGTTTGTGTATGTGCGGTGTGTGCGTGTGTATGTGTTTGTATGTGTGTGTGTGTTTGTGTGGTGTGTGTGTGTTTGTGTGTGTGGTGTGTGTGTTTGTGTGTGTGTTTGTGTGTGGTGTGTGTGTTTGTGTATGTGCGGTGTGTGTGTGTGGTGTGTGTGTGTTTGTGTGTGGTGTGTGTGTTTGTGTATGTGCGGTGTGTGTGTGTGGTATGTGTGTGTGTGTTTGTGTGTGGTGTGTGTGTATGTTTGTGTGTGGTGTGTGTGTTTGTGTGTGTGTTGTGTGTGTTTGTGTATTGCGGGGTGTGTGTGTGTGTGTGTGTGTGTGTGCTGGAAAGATGATGACTACATTATGGGCAGCTAGTGGCACTACCATCCACCCAATCACACACACTAGAACCTTGTGTTCATCCTTGATACCTTCCTCTCCCTTATCAGACTTTTAATTAATCATCCAGTCCTGCCAATTAAGATCCCTAACAATTCTTGAAATCACACATCCTGCTCCATTTCCTTGACCATGGTCAGTTCAGGCCAGGATTCTGGTAGCAGCCTGACTGGTCTCTCTGGTACTGATTTTACCCTCCCATTCTCCCCAACGGTGTAGCCCAGAGGTGCTTGTAAACATTGTCCCATCACATTACAGCTGCTCACAAACCTTCTAAAACCTCTTAGCCCAAATATCAAATTCAAATGCCTTAGTAGACCCTCTTCAACCTGATTCCTGATTGTCTCTCTTTTCCTACCCAGCTCCAGATAAAAGATTCAGTAATAATGAGCTACATTCAGCTCTCTGGATGTAACCCACGGTTTCCTGTCTTCACACCAGGGCACGTGCTATGTCCTCTGTAGGGATGACCTTTTCCTCTCATTATGGGCTTGAGTTCCTGCTTTTCCTTTCCCTCTGAAAGCTACCTGGGCCCTCCAAAGTTCACCACTTCCTCAATGCTACCTGTGTCCACACACACACACACACACACACACACACACACACACACACACGCGCGCGCGCGCGCGCACGCGCGCGCGCAATTGGACTTGTTGATAACAACGATATTTAGCAACTTGGTCACTACTTTTGAATGAAATGCACTCTCGTACAACCCTACTGCTGAAGGAAAATATTCAGAGAACCACATTAAAAAGCCAATTTTAAAACATTGAAAGTTATTATAAAAAATAACTATATATTTTCAAAAAACAGAAGATTTACAAAAGTCCCTGTATATGTGTGAGACCTGTCTATCTCCAGTTTGGAAAGGAAACATTTGTGCATGTTTATGATTTTCTTCTGAAGTATTTCCTGTACATGTCCCAACACTGAAAGTAACCGCCCTCAAATTACATTAAAGTTTTCATACTCCGTGAGCAATGTTTGCACAACCTAGAGAACTCACTGAAACTTCAAGTTTCATAAATTCCTTTTTCCTTTTTGTCATAGACACCAACTATTTCCCTGTTCTACATTTCACACTGCCCACTGTATCCCGAGCTGTTATGTTCAGGCTCTCTTTATGGCCTCACGCCTTCTGCAGGTCTAGCACCAGCCACTGCTCTTACTGGACTTTCCGTTTAGGGCTGCTCTCTACAAAGAACAGAATGGCTACATTGATGACGAGGAGGAAACCACAGAACTCAGTGGGGAAGTAATTTGGGGGCCGCTGTCGCTTGAGAACAGAAAAAAACTATGATTTGTAAGTCAGTCCTAAGGGATCTCTTTAAATGACTTTGCCCCTGAAACAACACCCTACATGGGCAACAGTGGGAGAAATCTACTATGGCATTTCTTGAACAAATGTATAGAAATAAATGTATTATAAGTCAAAGTCTCAGGTACTCTCCCTTGTTCTTAGAGGGTCTGGATTTCTATTTGTGGAGAAAACATAGGCCCATGGCTGTTCGTAGTCCCCCAGCTTCCAGTTCACCCTCGTGGATTCCGCATCCATTTTTAATGCCCTCTTCTAGGCTCCTTGGCCAGGCCAGATATCTGTCTCTGTCTCTGTCTCTGTCTCTGTCTCTGCCTGTCTCTGTCTCTGCCTGTCTCTGTCTCTGCCTGTCTCTGTCTGTCTCTGTCTCTGCCTGTCTCTCTGTATCTCTCTCTCTCTCTTTCTCTCCATTCTGGCCTCTCAGCACAAGTGTCTCGTTTCTTAAAAACAACCAACCAGCCAACCAGGAACAGTCTCTAACTTTCTTTTCCTATCTGCCCTTTCCTCCTTGAGCAGTATTATCGAAGAGCAACTGAGGCTCACTGTCACTGTTTTGAATCGCATTTGTGCCCACATCCTATAGCAATCTGTCTTTGCCTCCTTATTCCAACTAGCAGTGACCTGCTAGTTGTTTAGTTTTCAGCCTCACTGACCTTTTGGCAGCATTTCACAATATTTGACATGAATCCTTTTTGAAATTCCTTCCCCTTTGACTTGTATAATACCAGGCTATCCTGTTCTTCTCCTACCTCCCTGACTGCTCTTTCTGTCTGTGGACTCATTTCCCCTCAGAATATACATTATCCATATAAAGCAGTACCTACCTCTAGAGCTCTTGTGAAAAAAATCGGATAGGTTCAGTGCCTAGCACAATGCCTGGCACATAGTAAGTGCTCAACCAATAGAAAATAAGAAATATTATAATTGCTATTTTGTGTCATTTTAAATCTCAAGGTGGCCAAAAAAATGATCTGCCCCTACAAATCAGGTTAGCCTTATATTTCAGCCACAACCCCTGGAATTCCTCAAGCATTGTTTTTCTCATTTCCATTTCATGCTGTTCTCAATGGATAGATTTGCCTAAACCCACTTCAAGTCACCTAGCTAAAACTCAGATAAGGAGCAACATTTTTTAGATAGCCTCTCCCACTCTCCCCCAAGTTCAGACTGAGCATATATTCCTCCTGCCCCATAGGGACACTCTATGCCCAGCATCTAGCACAATATCTGGCATATAGTAGGTGTTCAGTAAACGTCAGCTGAACAAATGTCAGTCTCCTGGGTTAGAATGTCAGAAAAAAATTCACCTCTAAGTTTTCCTCATTACCCCTGAAATTATCTTTGAGAGAGAAAAATAAGTACAATGTAAAACCTGTAGTTGTGTATTTATATATAAAGTACAATATAAAATGGTAAATTTGTATCTATAAAGATCAAAAATCAAGAATCAAAGAAACATTAATCTCCAATATTACACTTCAAGAATAGGAACTTATTTTAAGGAAAATGTTATATGTTATTCCATTCTTGGAACCAATATTCAATCTAAAGCCAACCGTTACTTACTGCTTAGATGTTTGCCAACTGGGCAAGTCCTGTGGCCCTCAGAGGGCAGGCAGTCATTGTTGTGTCAGATCCTTAGTGATGTCGTTTTCACAGACACCCCTAGCAATGTTTGCAAGGACCCCTCTGTCCCCTCTCAGTCTTGACTCACAGGGCAGAGGGGACCAAGATGGAGTCCCCAGTAAGAGACTTTAAGGAGTGGAGAGAGAACTAGAAAGTTTGAAAGATTTCTCCATTATCCATTCCAACTTCACCTTTAGGGTAGCACTGATGACAGGCAAATGATTATTACATCACCATTCTATCTGGTTTGTGACCAGAAACAGACCTCTGGGAAATCGTGCTTCAGTGGTAGAAGGGATGAATCACTTCTCTTGCTGCTTTCAATATTCTCTTTGTTTTTGACAGTTTGACTATTATGTGTCTCAATGTGGATCTCTTTGAGTTTATGCTACTTAGAATTTTCTGAGCTTCTTGGATATTCAGATTTGATGCAATTTTTCCTGGAATTTAGACATTTTGGTTGTTATTTCTTCAAATGTTCTTTCTTTCTTTTTCTCCTTGTAGGATTCATCATATATATAAGATGATGATGATTTACCACAGGTCTCTGAGGCTTTATTCATTTTTCTTCATTCTTTCCTCTATCTGTCGCCTAGACTGGGTAATAGCAAGCGACCTGACTTTAAATTCATTGGTCCTTCGGCCAGTTCAGATCTTCTGTTGAGCCCCTCTATCCTTCATTTCCAACTCAAGGATTTCTAGTTCATTCTTTAATATTTATGCTATATATATATATATATATATATATATATATATATATATATAGTCTCTATTTGGTGAGACATAGTTCTCATACTTTCCTTTAATTCTTTAGGTATGGTTTCTTTTATTTCTTTGACCATATTTATAATAGCCAATTAAAAAATCTTGGTAAGTCCAACACTTGTAATCCTTTAGGGACAGTTTCTAACCAAAAAGAGAACAACTCAGAATAATAGTTTCTATTTACTGATATTTACCCCCGTGTATAGGCCATTATTTCTTTTTTTTCCTTGCATCATAAAATTTTATGATGCAAGAAAAAATATAATTTTAAACCATACAGTATTAAATAACACAATTATCCTATATAATATATTATTTAATACTATATGGCTTTAAATTATTTTAGTGTCCAATGTCAATTGATTAGCTTAATGGTTGGTTAATGACTGAACTAAGAGATTTCCTTAAACTAATAAGTCTCCCTTCCTTTGCTGAGGGGTTGGAGAAGGTGTATGTTGAATGTGCCTTCAATGCTCATACAGATACTTTGCCTTCACTTTTACTTCCTGCCTGTTCAAGGCCTCTAGATCAACCCCAGGACAAAAATTATACCTTAAAAGGGAAAACTGTTGAATAAGATTGAGGTTTTGAAACATTATAACATATTTCTGGGAATGACTATATATATCCAAGAAAAACCTAAAAAGGCCATAATTTTTATGATTTCCCATCATAATTCTTTTATGCATTTTGAGTCTTTTTAAAATTTCTTGATTAAAGTGTTACATATGTGTCCTTATTCCCTCAATACCCCTCTTTCCCCTTCCACTCATGCCCTAACCCACCTGTTGACTGTGTTCATTGGTTACATGCATGCAGACAAGTCCTTTGGTTGATCTCTTCCCTTTCCCCCACCTTCCCCTACCTTCCCTCTGAGGTTTGATTGATGTTTCTCTGTCTCTGGATCTGTTTTTGTTCACCAGTTTATGTTGTTCATTATATTCCACAAATGAGTGAGATCATGTGATATTTATCTTTCTCTGACTGGCTTATTTCACTTACCATAATGCACTCCATCTCCATCCATGTTGTTGTAAATGGTAAGAACTCTTTTTTTTTTTTTTTTTTTTTTACCGCAGCGTAGTATTCCATTGTGTAGATGTATCACAGTTTTTTAATTCACTCATCTGCTGATGGACACTTAGGCTGTTTCCCAATCTTAGCTATGGTGAATTGTGCTGCTATGAACATAGGGGTGCATATATCTTTTCTAATTGGTGTTTCTAGTTTCTTTGGATATAGTCTAAGAAGTGGGGTCACTGGGTCACATGGGAATTTCATTTTTAGTTTTTTGAGGAAACTCCATACTGTTCTCCACAGCGGCTGCACCATCTGCATTCCCACCAGCAGTACACCAGGGCTCCCTTTTCTCCAAATCCTCACCAGCACTTGTCATTTGTTGATTTGTTGGTGATAGCCATTCTGATAGGTGTGAGATGGTATCTCATTATCATTTTGATTTGCATCTCTCAGATGATTAGTGACTTTGAGCATGTTTTCATATGCCTCTTGGCCTTCCACTGTATTCTTTTGAAAAGTATCTATTTAGGTCTTTTGCCCATTTTTTGATTGAGTTATTTATCTTCCTTTTGTTAAGTTGTATGAGTTCTCTGTAAATGTAGGAGATTAAGCCCTTATCAGTGATAACATTGGCAAATATGTTCTCCCATGCTTTCTTGTTGTTTTCTGGATGGTTTCTTTTGCTGTGAAAAAGTTTTTTATTTTGATGTAGTCCCATTTATTTATTTTCTCTTTAGTTTTCTTTGTCCTAGGAGCAGTATCAGTGAAGAAATTGCTTTGGCATATGTCTGAGATTTTGCTGCCTGTGGATTCCTCTAGTATTTTTAAGGTTTCCCGTTTTATATTTAAGTCCTTTCTTTATTCATTTAGAGTTTATTTTTGTGGATGGTGTAAGTTGGTGGTCTAGTTTCACTTTTTTGCATGTATCTGTCCAATTTTCCCAGCACCATTTGTTGAAGAGACTATCTTGACTCCATTGTCTGTTCATACCTCCTTTGTCAAATATTAATTGAGCATAGTGGATTGGATCAATTTCTGGGTTTTCTATTCTATTCCATTCATCTATATGTCTGTTCTTGTGCCAGTACCAGGCTGTTTTGAGAACAGTGGTTTTGTAAGACAGCTTGAAATCTGGGATTGAGATCCCACCTACTTTGCTCTTCTTTCTCAGGATTGCTGCAGCTATTTAGGAGCTTTTTTTAATTCCAGATTAATTTTTGCAGAGTTCATTCTAGGTCTGTGAAATATTCTGTTGGTATTTTAATGGGGAGTGCATTGAATCTATAGATTGCTTTGGGTAGTATGGACGTGTTAATGAGTTGATTCTATCAGTCCATGAGCACAGTATATTCTTTCATTTGTTTATATCTTCCTCTATCTTTTTTCAGCATCCTGTAGTTTTCCACATACAAGTCTTTTACCTCCTTAGTAAAGTTTATTCCTGGGTATCTTTATTTTTTTTGTTGTAATGGTAAATGGAATTCTTTAAAATTTTCCTTTTCTGTGAGTTCATTATTGGTGTATAAAAGCTCCATAGATTTCTCTGTCTTAATTTTGTATCCTGCTACATTGCTGAATTTATTTATTAAACCTAGTAGATTTTTGGTGGAGTCTTTAGAGTTTTCCATGTACAATATCATGTCGTCTGTGAATATGACAGTTTTACTTCTTTTTCCAATTTGGATACCTTTTATTCTATTTAATAAAAGAGTAACATGCAAATGTGACCATACTTTGGCTCCTGATTTGGCTATGCTACCAGCCAATCAGGAGCCAGGGGCAGGGGCAAGGGGCGGGGCAGAGTGGCGTGAGGGCTGGGCCCCGGGGGATGGAGATGAAGTAGTAGTGGGGGCGAGCACCACGATGCCCTGGCCACCTGAGCATGGAGGCGGCCAGGGGGGTGGGGCGCGGCGAGCACCGTGGCGCCCGGGCTGCCCGAGCTTGGGGGTGGCCGGGACATGGCGAGCGTGAGAGGCGGCCAGGGAGCGGGGCAAGCCGCTGGGGCGCAGGAGCGGAGGTGAGTGCCCAGCCCCTGGGGCCGGGTGGTCACAGTCAGCTGGGGCTGAGCTGAGCAGGGAGATGGCTGAGTGCCCAAGGCGAGGCTTTAGGCCTTGGGCACCCTGGGGGTGAGCCATCAGTTGGACATCCCCTAAGGGCTCCCAGTATGTGAGAGGAAGCAGGTTGGGCTGAGGGACCCCCCTCCCCATGCACGAATTTTGTGCATGGGTCACTAGTTTTTTTTAATAAATGCTTTGAGGATAGGGCTATTTGCACAAAGTAGGCATTAAGTTAGGTTAAAAAAGAAAAAGACAAGTTCTATAGGTGGAGCTTTCTATAACCTGACAGACAAGTCAAATTGTAATAATTCTTTAGAAATGTTATTTGGGGCTCCAAATTCATCCAGCATTTTTACTTAGCCATTCTAGAAGTTCTAATTATTGTTTGTTTTTTTAATCATTCTTTTTTTTCTAATACATGTACTTGAAGTTATCAACTTTCCCATAAATACATTTACTTGCAGCTCATATTTTAATGTGTCATATTTTAATTATCATTTAATTAACCTATTTTCTGATATTCATTGTAATATTGTTGGGTTTTGTGTTTGTTTTTTTGCCCACTGACAATTTATACCGTAAGTATACTAGAGGCTCAATGCATGAGATTCATGCACTCGGATTGGGGGTTCCCTCAGCCCAGCCTGCGCCCTCTTGCAGTCTGGAAGCCATTAGTCAGACATCCTTAGCACTACCACTGAGGCAGGAGGGCTCCTGCCACCACTGTTGCTATACACTTGCCAGCTGTGAGCCTGGCTCAGGGCTTCTGGCTGAGTGGCGCTCCCCGCTGTGGGAGCACACTGGCCACCAAAGGCAGCTCCTGTGTTGAGTCTCTTCCCTCTGGTGGTTACTGCACATCATAGCAACCAGTCATCCCACCATTTGGTCGATTTGCATATTAGCCTTTTATTATATAGGGTAGATTAATTTCCAATTATGTGGAGATTTTCCAATTACCCTTTTTTTAAAAAAAATAGTTTTATTGATTTCAGAGAGGAAAGAAGAGGGAGAGAAATATCAATGATGAGAATCACTGATTGGCTGCCTACTGCACTTCCCCTATGGGGGATTGAGCCCACAACCCAGGCATGTGCCCTTGACCCAAATCAAACCTAGGACCTTTCAGTCTGTAGCCACCAAGCCAAACTGGCTAGAGCTCTAATTACCCTTTAGTTACTGATTTCTAGCTTAATTACACTATCATCTATATATGCACAAAGAATATGGTTTGTGTATTTTGTATCATTTCAATCACATCAATATATTAAGATTTGCTTTATATTTAATTTTGCATATATTCAATTTTGGTAAATACTCCCTGCTCACTTAAAAATAATTGGCATTCTTTAGTTGTTTGATGCAGTGTTCTCTCTATATATGTATGAGGTTAAGTTTTTAACTTGTTCAAATCTTCTTTATCTTTTTTATGACTTTTATCAGTTACTGAGAGAAAGATAAATGAAGATCTATTTTTCTTTTCAATTTGTGTCTGGTGTTTTTGCTTTATAGATATTTGAGGCTATATTAGTGCATGAATATTTGCAATTGTTATTTTTTAAAAGCATGTTGACATTTTTATTGTTATAAAATACCCCTTTTATCTTTAGTAATTCTTCTTTCCTTAAATTCTACTTTAATACTGTATAGGCATTTTAGCTTCATTTAGTGTTTGCCTGTTATATCTTTCACATCCTTTTATTTTAACTTTTTGTCTTCTTTTATTTATTTTAAAGTGTGTTTCTTGAGAATAGCATTTAGAGTTTTGTTTCTTTTTCCCCACTCTGACACTATTTATCATTTAATTCTAGTATTATTTTATATTTGCATTTAATATGATTAATATATTTTTATTTGGATCTATTATCTTAGTATTTTTTAGGTTCATTATTCAAAAAAGAAAAAGTGTTATTTTTTCCTTCCAGATTAATAAATTTATTATTTTATTTTTCTCTACTACTTTATTAGTTATTTATTCTGATAGTAATTATTCTAAAGATTAAGATAGCCATCCTTGAATTATTAGTCTACTACATCCCTGACAATACTAGAACCTTAGAAAAGTTTAACTCTATTTTGACCCTTCCCATTTTTTTTTCATTTTGTTGTCATGAATTTTAATTCTATGTATATTTAAGGTTTCAAAAGGTTTTGCTATTACTGTTTTATTCGGTCAGCTTTTATTTATAATTATACACATGTTTACCCTTTCTGATGCTCTTTTCTTCTTTCTGCATTTCTATTTTTATATTTGAAATCATTTTTCTTTACCCCCATAAAACCACACTTTAGGTTACCTTTAGTATGGATCTTCTGATAAACTCTCTCAGTGTTTATTTGTTTTAAAAGCTTCTATTTTGTCTTCGTTTTTAATACCATCCACTGCAGTGTAAATAAATTATTCTCTCCTTATATTTTCCTATTCTTCACAGCATTGAGTATTGTATGGTAATAGGATTTCAACACATATATAACAAAAAATTTTAATCTCTCTAAACATACTGTTGATAAAATCAATTTTTGTCTCTGATGAATTTATATTCTCATGACATTGGATCTAAATATTTAATATGAAGAAAAAAAATGTACTTTGGGGCTACACAACACTAAAATTCAAACAACAGTGTTTTATTCAGAAAGATACAGGATCCTTTTCAAAGAATATTTCCACTAGTTAGAGAATTCAGATTAGTCGTTACTTTTTTTTCTGTTGAGAAGTCATCTTCAATTTAAATGCCACTTTTTGGAAATTATATGCATTTTAAAAGAGCAATATGTTTCTTAAAACATAGCTAAATTAGGCTTTGCCTTTTGTCTTTGTTTTATTTTATACGAGAGGCCCAACACATGAAATTCATGTAAGAGTAGGCCTTGGCAGCCATGGTGGCTGCCGTGGCCCTCGCAGCCCTGGCTTCACCCAGAAAGTCATCCAGACAGTTGTTCTGCTGTTCAGCCATTTGGTCAATTTGCATATTATGCTTTTATTATTATAGACTAGAGGCCTAGTGCAAGAAATTTGTGCATGGGTGTGGTCCCTAGGCCTGGTCAGCAATCAGGGCCAATCAGATTCCCTGCCTCCCTGCCTTCCTGCTTTCTCCTTCCCTCGCTGCCCATGTCTGCCACCACCTACTCCTGGTTCCCCATCCCAGCCCATGGTTTGGGCCCAATTGGACGATCAGGACCTGCTGGCTTGGAGGAGAGACTGGGAGGTTGGCTGGCAGGTCCCAATCAGACATCTGCCCCCATGGTCAGTACACGTCATAGCAACCAATTGTTTTGGTCATTTTGGTCATTCTGTCACTATTGATACTTAGGCTTTTATATATATAGATGATTAAACATGCTTTGGCCCAGCTGGCGTGGCTCAGTGGTTGAGCATCAACCTATGAACCAGGAGGTCATGGTTCAATTCCCAGTTAGGGCACATTCCCTGGTTGTGGGCTTGATCCTCATATGAGAAATGGCTCACCTGTTCAAATTTCAAATGACAAACTAGGAAACAGAAGCATGACAAAAATGAGACTTTTAATAACACTCTCAAAAGTGGGCATCCATTGCACAGGAAAGGAAAAGGAACACGTAGGAAAAGGAATATAACCTATTTATTTAGACGCTCCTCCAGTTCTTCATTAGCTGAGTACTATTTCATCACCTATTTCCTAATAGCTTGCCTCGTTCTTGCTATCTTCCATTGGGTTATTTAAAAAAAAAAAAAAAAAAAAAAAAAAGGACTGGGGCCTTCTCTAGTCACCTCCACCTCCCTTTGTTTAGGGGAATCTTCCTAGGACATGTGTTATCAGCCACATGTACAGCTCTTGTCCTCTCTCCTCACCCCACATCCTGTTTGCTCTGGGGAAATTCAGCAGCCATCTGACCTCATGCTGTTTCTTTCTTCTTCTTTTTTTTTTAATTTTCCCATAATCAAAACTTTATTGAAAAAATTGACACCAAAATAAGAGATCACTGTTGTATACTTACAAAATAAATGTAATTACATTATCCTGGTAGGTTAATTAGAATTATTAAACTGATAAGGCTTTTTGTGATATAGCCCAAATTCAGGAAGCTGTGTGGGTCATTAGTGTTGCTTTCTTCTAAATGAACACCCTTCCGCGAGTCTAGCCTTTCCTCCTATCGGCTGGCACACACTGTTGAACAACCTACCCAAAGAACCACTGTCTGAGCACGGCTGAACACCGTGGTGATCTTGTAGCAACCTGGACATTTTACACCCATAAAATAAGAATTTGGACTTTGAACGAGCCGTTTCTTTTTATGTTTTTTCTTTTCCTCTTCCAAGGACGGATGTAGTAAATCTCTAGCCAAAGGCATGTTGATCCTCTCGCAGGAGCAGCCCGCCCCGACCTCTGACCACATGCTGTTTCTTTTCTATGAAGATAAACCAGAGGCATATTTCTTACACTCAGTAGGGGATACGATCTCTCATCATTAATGTTTCTATCTCTCCCTTCCTCTCTGAAATAAAAATATATTTAAAAATATATACTTTGCATTATGCTTCAGATTTGAAGCACTTTTTGTATCTGTGGCTTAATAATTTTCATCTTTGTATTTTATTTATTTATTTATTTATTTATTTATTTTTCATTTAAGACAGAGAATATGTTATTCAAATCCATCAGAGAAGTTGACAATTTGAATCTGTAACAAAGCATTGTTTTAAAGCATAGGCCAGTAATTGTATATACGTGTATGTATGCTGCTCTACATACAAATGAACTGATCAGACCAGAACTTTCCAATGTTTAAAACAGAGTAAGTTTCCCTGTAAAAGTAGCATCGTTGTGACATTTTAAATTTAGTATTCCTTTCCTTCTTCCTCAACCTCTCCTTTAACAGAATCCACACCAACCTCCTTATAATCCTTATCAAGGGCAGCCATGTCCTCACGGGCCTCAGAAAACTCTCCTTCCTTCATGCCCTCACCTGCGTACCAGTGGACAAAGGCATGCTTGGCATACATCAGGTCAAACTTGTGGTCCAGGTGAGCCCAGGCCTCAGCAATGGCTGTGGTGTTGTTCAGCATGCACACAGCTCACTGTACTTTGGCCAGGTCTCCACCAGGGATCACAGTGAGAGGCTGGTAATTAATGCCAACTTTGAAGCTAGTGGAGCACCAGTCCACAACTGGATGGTATGTGTGGTCTTGATGGTGGCGATGGCAGCACTGACATCTTTGGGAACCACATCACCCCAGTATAAAAGGCAGCAAGCCATGTATTTACCATGGTGAGAGTAACATTTCACCATCTGGTTGGCTGGCTCAAAGCACACATTGGTGATTTCTGCTACAGAAAGCTGTTCATGGTAGGCTTTCTCAGCAGAGATGACAGGGGCATATGTGGCCAGAGGGAAGTGGATGCGGGGATAGGGCACCAGGTTGGTCTGGAATTCAGTCAGATCAACATTCAGGGCTCCATCAAATCTGCGGGATGCAGTGATGGAGAACACAATTTGACCTATAAACTTATTCAAATTAGTGTAGGTTGGGTGCTCAATATCAAGGTTTCTATGACAAATGTCATAGATGGCTTCATTATCTACCATGAAGATGCAATCAAAGTGTTCCAGGATGGTGAGGGTGGTGAGGATGGAGTTGTAGGGCTTAACTACAGCTGTGGAGACCTGGGGGCAGGGTAAATGAAGACTTCAGCTTGGACTTCTTGCCATAATTGACAGAGAAGCCTTCTATCAGCAGGGAGGTGAACCCAGAACCAGTTCCCCCACCAAAGCTGTGGAAAACTAAGAAGCCCTGAAGGCCTGTGCACTGGTCAGCTGGTTTCCGAATTCTGTCCAGGAAAAGGTCAATGCTCTCCTTCCCAATGTTCTCCTTGTCCACAGGCATAGATATTGGCAGCATCTTCCTTGCCTGTGATCAGCTCAGGGTGTAAGAGCTGGTGGTTGGTACCAGTGTGAACTTCATCAATGACTGTGGGTTCCAGGTCTACAAACATTGCTCTGAGCACATGCTTGCCAACAGCTGTCTCACTGAAGAAGGTGTTGAAGAGTCATTTCCCTAGTCATTATCACTTGGCATCTGGCCATTGGGTTGGATGCCATGTTCCAGTTAGTGGAGCTCTCCTCAGGCATTGCTGATCTGGACACTAGGCTGGCCAACATGGATGGAGATGCACTCATGCATGGTTGCTGCTTTGAGGCTGCTGAGCGAATGGCAGAGAGGAAGAGTAGAGGTTGTTGCTTCTTACAGCCAATTCTTAGGTGGTCAATGTAAGAGAAACTTTAATTTTCATGATTATCAGAGCTTCCTTGGCCATATTTCTTCTAATTTTTCTTATACTTTCCATCGCCAATACATATATGTTAAACATTATCACTAGCTTGCTTATATTTCTTACATGTTTCTATTTTCTCCATTCTTTTGTCTCTATTCTGTACTCTGTGTTTTCTATTATCTTCTAGTTCACTGTTGTTTCTTCAGTTGTGTCTAATTGTTATTTAACTTATCTATTCAGTCCTTAATTTAATTTAATTTAATTTAATTTTTACATTCAAGTTAAAGGAAACAAGTCTTTATTAAGTAACTTTTAATATAATAAAAATAAAACTCTCATAATTCTCTTTACAGCAAATATATGATATTAGTGCTTTGGCCATCTTAAGTTAAAGGCTCTTTATGGTAAAATACATAGTTTTTAACTTTACTTAAATTGAATTTACTAGTATAATCCCTATAATTTCCCTACATATACATAACAAAAGAATAGTAAAATTAGCAAATATTAAACTATATTGATAATTTAGCATTCTTAGTTTGTAGTTTTAGAAACAGTACACACACCTAATATATTCCTTGACTTATTAGTTACAGTGCACAATGCAACAAATACAAAATACATGCTTGGCAAACATTTGTTCATATCTACTAAATGGCACTAAGGATTAGGTTTCAATACTGACATTTAACTATCATAAAAGCAATTAGCATTACATCGTAATATGTCAGCAAGACAATTTTTTATACTGAAAAAAATAAAACTATTATTTGTAAGCTTTTATATGAAATG
This sequence comes from Antrozous pallidus, assembly GCA_027563665.1. Classification (NCBI taxonomy): domain Eukaryota; kingdom Metazoa; phylum Chordata; class Mammalia; order Chiroptera; family Vespertilionidae; genus Antrozous; species Antrozous pallidus. The sequence goes on from CM050519.1 coordinate 5,866,687, forward strand.
TAACTCTTCAAGTGAAAATAAAAAATAAAATTTATCTATGTACTATTCAATACACATAGAATTTCATCCTTAATTTTATTTAGTGAATTTTACTCAGGCCCAAAATCTCCATTTGGTTATTTTATATAATTTTGGGTATTTTTGTGCCAAATTTAGTCATCTTTATTTTTAATTCTATTCTATTAATAATAGTTACTTAAAAGTATATGTCTTATTATTCAAGATCAGGATCTTTTGTGGATTTCTTTCTATTGGTTGCCTCTCCTCAGTTTTCTGTCAAAACCTGTTTTCTTATATGTCTGGTTATTTTTATTGGGTGCCAAAATTCTGAGGCTCTGCATGTTATCTTTTTTAGTTTTTAGCTTTGTTTTGTGGGATTTTTTTTTTTGTTTCTTGCTTGCCTTTTTACTTACAGTAGGCAGAGCAGCTAATTAATGCAACAAGGAACTGAGGTTATTCTAAACTGGGTTTCACTCTCTGTGAAATATGTTTTTTTCAGTTGACCCTTTCAAAAAAGAAAGAAAGGAAGAATGAAAGAAAGAAAGAAAGAAAGAAAGAAAGAAAGAAAGAAAGAAAGAAAGGAAAAAAACATGTTTTCCAGAACCTTTGCTTCCTAATAGGCCCTTATATTCAATTATATCCCCATAGGCTGAAACCTTGTTCAAAACTTTCAGCTCCTCATTCACTGATTTCACTTTTGGAATTAGATTCAAATGCCACTCACCTCTACTGACTTTACTCCTTTTTCAGATCATGGTCTAAAATATTCCCCCTAAGTATTCTGAGATGTCTAGCATTTCTAGTTGTTTCTGGAAGAATATGTTATCCAAAACAACCTAGTTAGCTACTGCCTAATGCAAAAGTCATATGAAGACCTGTGACATGAGGGAACTTAAGATTTTTTACCTGGCCCAAAAGCCCCAAGTAGAGGCAAATAAGTTAATTGTATAATCAAAATTTCTACCATTTAATAATTATTAGCTATGTGACTAATTACTGTTTTAAATGCTTTTTACATATACTTCTTCATAACATATTAGTAAATTAGATATTGCCATCTCTATTTTACAAATGAAAAAAGAAATGCATAGATAAGTTTAAAAAAACTTGTCTATAGTCATACAGAAGTAGAGCTCATATTTGAACATAGGCAGTTTTGTTCAGATCATATACATGTCTAATGTAGAAAATTGCTGTAAAAGACTAAGATGCCTTGTTTCAGGGCCTAGAAAGTGACCATACACGGAGTTGAGATGAAGCTGAGTTAGATGAGCTGGTGAAGTGTTCTTACATAAAACCTTGGTATCCTCAAAATTCAGAATTCATAAAATGTTTTTCCTTCCAAATAAACTTTGTGGTACAGAGGAAATAGAAAATAAGATGATGATTATTGTTGAATGTGAATGTAGTGCTGAAAATAAATTGATCCTCAGAATCAATGAGCTCATGGAGTTGGAAAAGATAAATTTTCTTGCCCCACCCCCCTACTTTGCATACAATTAATAACTTCTGTTCACTCAAGATGAAAAAATTTGTTTGGTATTATCATTTGAAAAATAGTATAATTCTTGACAATTTTCAAAACAATACATGTTCATTGTAAAAATATATTAGGAAATAGAGCAAGAATGAAGAAGAAAATTAAAATCATAAGTTCTGGCTGTAAAATCTAGTGGGGATTGTGGCTGAGTGACATGGAGGCTGTGGGAGTCCCAGGCAGTTTTTCTTAAAGGGCCAGTGCACAGACTTACTCAGATTTGCTCCCTCTGAGCTCCAGTACTGGGGTAGCAGCCTGGGGGAATCCTGGGACATACAAAGTGGAACTGGAATGTCTGGCATTGGGGAAGGAACTCGGCGTAGCCTTCTCCCAGACAGGGATGCTCACAGGGTTCATTGTTCTTATGCTGAGACCTCTCCTATCACAGAGCTGACTGGCAACCATATCCGAGTCTCCATAAACCTGACTCACACAATTTGTTCTGCCCTGATGATTCCATGAGACCCCATCCCATCCAATTTTCAGCCCCTAAGCTGTTTGAAGCAGTTTTTCCATATGAATGGCCTGTTCTGGCTCAGTCTTCAAAATTTTCTAAAATCTCTCAATCAAGAATCAGCTGGCATCTATGTGCCCCATACCTATCAATAAGAAGCCCAAGATCAGTCACTAGCAGCAACCTGCCTTGCTTCACAGGCGGGTCTTGCCTGGGTACTTCCAAGCCTAACGCAAGTGGGAGGCATCTGCTGATGCTCTGTAGCTCCTGCTGGTGGCCCCAGGCAGCGGCTGACTTTGTACCTCCCAGGAGGCCCCAGAGCCAGTGGATCTAGTGGACAGCTTTAGACCATACCAGATTACAATTCTTCCACAAGCAACACACTAAGGGACAAACTCAGTGAGCACCAAAGCCCCACTGAAGCAAGTTCTCCATAGGGATTATGTCTTACACTGCAGCTCTTCTGCTGTAGTTGCAACTGGTGTTCACACTCAGTTGGCCTGGAAGTCAATTCCTCTCAGTGATGCCAACAGCAATCAAGACTCAACGACAAGACTGTGTACACATCCCACACAAGGATGCACTTAGAGGGCCCAGCTCAGGTGACTAAGGAGGCTGAGCCACTGGACCCTACAGGATACCTACTACAGAATGCTACTCTACCAATTCTAGGAGACATAGTAGCTCTACCTATTACATAGAAACAAACACAGGGAAGCAGCCAAAATGCAGGACAGAGAAATATGTCACAAAAGAACAGAAGAAATCTCCAGAAAAAGAACTAAATAAAATGGAAGCAAACAAACTACTAGATATTGAGTTGAAAACAATGGTTATAAGGATGAGAATTTCAAGGATCTTAGTGAGAATATCAAGAACCTTATTGAGAACATTAAATTAATGAAAAGTTACCAGTCATAAATTAAGCATACACTAACCGAAATAAAGAATAGAGAACGAAGATGGCAGCATAGGTAAACACCTCTACTTGCTGCCTCCCACAACCACATCAAAATTACAACTAAAATACAGAACAACTATCATCCAGAACCAGAGGAAAGCTGATTGAGTGAAAGTACTACAGCTAGAGAGGTAAAGAAGAAAGTACACTGAGACTAGTAAGAGGTGTGGAGGCGCAGAATGGGCTGGTCTGACACCCATGTGTGCCTCTTTTTAAATCGGGAGGGAGAGTGTATTTGCAGAGAACTTCTGGAGAAGCAAGAGGTTCCAACCTCACATCTGACACCCATCCCAGGGTCTCAGAGCTGGGAAAAGAAGTCCCTATGGGCAATAAGAACTATGGGCTGCAAAACCAGTGCAGATTCTGCTGCTGACACAGAAGATGCCAGAGACCCAGCTGTTTCTCTAAAAGGCTGCACCACAAACTGAATTTACAAGGTCCCACCTCCTCTGAGCTCCAACACCAGGGAGAGGCTCTGGGGAACATAGACACATACCAGGAGGAACTGGATTGTCTGGCATCAGGGCAGGAACTTGGGGTTGGCTTTCTCCCAAATGGAGGTGCTCATAGGGATCATTGTTGCAATGCTGGGACCTCTTCAGTCTCAGGGCTGACTGGCAGCCATTTCTGTTTGCTCTGCCCTGGTGATTCCCTGAGACCCTGCTCCACCCAATTTACAACCTCCCCACCCCAAGCTCTGTGTAGTGGCTTGAATAGCCTGTCCTTTCTTAGCTTAAAACCTGTCAAACAAGCTGCAGCTGGGTCAGGGAATCCCAAAGCCCCAATAAAAGGCCCAAGGCTGGTACCAGCAGCAACCTGCCTTGCTTCACAGCTGAGCCTTGCATGGGCAATTCCAAAACTGACACAAAGAAGAGGGATCTGTGTAACTGTAGCTCCTGCTAGGTGGCCCCAGGCAGTGGCTGACTTTGCACCTCCCTGGAGACCCAAGAGCCAGTGAACCAGTGGTCAGTGTGAGACCTTACCAGATTATAACTCTTCACATCCATAAGCAACACAATCAAGGAGCAGATTCAGTGAGCACCAAAGCTCCACTGCAGCAAGTCCTGCTCCATGATGGTATCTCTTGCACAGCAGCTCTCCTACTGTAGTTGCAGTTGGTGTTCATATTCAATTGGCCTGGAGGTCAATTCCTCACAGTGACACCAACAGCAATGAAGGCTCAACTACTACCAGACTGTGCACACAGCCCACAAAAGGGTACACCAAAAGTGTCTACCTCAAGTCATTGGGAAGCTGAGCCACTGGGCCCTAAAGGACACCTACTACACAAGGCCACTTGATCAACTCAAGGAGACTCAGCAGCTACCTCGTACATAGAAACAAATACAAGGAAGCAAAGTGAGGAGACAAAGAAACATGTCACAAATGAAAGAAATGGGAAGAAAGCAAACTACTGGATATAGAGTTCAAAACCACAGTTATAAGGTTACTCAAAAATATTCTAGAAACCTCTAAGGAACTTAGTGGACCTTCAAGGATCTTAGTGAAAATGCCAAAAAAAAAAAAAAAATGGAAAGGGACAAGTTAGAAATTAAACTTACGCTGAATGAAATAAAGAATAATATCCAGGGATTCACTGGTAGACTAGAGGATCCCAAGAATCAAGCCAATGATTTGAAATATGAGGAAGCAAAAATCACCCAACCAGAAGAGCAAAAAAAAAACAAAAAAAAACACAAAGGTAGTTTAAGGAGCCTCTGAGACAACTTCAAGTATACCAACATCCAAATTTGGGTGGAAGAAGAAGAAGAAGAAGAAGAAGAAGAAGAAGAAGAAGAAGAAGAAGAAGAAGAACAACAACAACAACAACAACAACAACAACAACAAGAAGAACAAGAAGAATAAGAAGAAGGAGGAGGAGGAGGAGGGGGAGGGGGAGGAGGGGGAGGGGGAGGAGGAAGAAGAGGAGAGGAAGAGAGAGAGAGAGAGAGAGAGAGAGAGAGAGAGAGAGAGAGAGAGAGATGGAAAACCTATTTGAAGGAATAATGACAGAAAACTTCCCCTACCTGGTGGAAGTAATAGACTTTCAAGTCCAGGAAGCACAAAGAACCCCAAACAGGAGGAATCCAAAGAGGACCACACCAAGACACATCATAATTAAAATGCCAAGGGCAAAAGACAAAGAGACAATATTAAAAGCAGCAAGAGAAAAACAGTCACCTACAGTAGCGTGTCCATATGATTGTCAGCTGATTTCTCAACAGAAACTATGCAGGCTGGAAGGGAGTGGCAAGAAATATTTAAAGTGATGAATAGCGAGAACCTATAATTAAGATTACTCTACCCAGCACAGAAATTATTCAGAATTGAAGGTCAGGTAAAGAGCTTCACAAACAAGAAAAAGCTAAAGGAGTTCATCACTGCCAAACTAGTAATATATGAAATGCTGAAGGCTATTCTCTAAGAAGAGGAGAAAAAAAGATATAGAAAATTATGAACAACAAAGTGACAACAAATACATACCTATCAACAAGTGCACCTAAAAATCAAATAAATAAAAAATCTGATGAAGAGAATAAACTGGTGAATGGAATAGAATCAGGGGCATAGAAATGGAACAGACTGATGATTTTCAGAGGGAAGTGAGTGTGTGTGGGGGGGTGTTGGAAGATATTAGACAAAGATATTATGTGCATGAACACAGACAATAGGGTAGTGAAGGCCTGCAGTGCAGTGGAACTGGGTGGAAGGGAGCCATGAGGAGAAAAAAGAGGAACATCTGTAAAAATCTCAACAACAAAGATTATATATACTAGAAGCCTGATGCATGAAGATTGGTGCTAGAATGGGCCTTCCTTTCCCTGGCTGCCAGCACCGCCTTTCCACTCCGGCCCTGGAGCCACTCTGGCCCCAGGGATGCCTCTTTCGCTCTGGCTCTGCCTTCTCACACTGCCCAGAGGCCCTGAGAGACCGGGGATGGGGCAGAATGCCTGCATCGTCCTGCCCGCCCCCGGTCACTCAGCACCTGTTTATGCAGATTAACCACCATCTTTGGCAGGTTAATTCACATACTCACTCCTGGTTGGCTGGTGGATATAGTGGAGGTATGGTCAATTTACATGTTTGTCTATTATTAGATAAGATATGTATGTGTGTGTGTGTATGTGTCAGATTTTTTATTCACTTGATTTTCAGATTCACTTGATAGATATTTAATTGTTGTTCATAATTTTTACCTTTACCTTTTTCTTCTTCTTAAAAAATATTCATATAATACTGGTTTGGTGGTGATGAACTCCTTTAGTTTTTTCTTATCTGTGAAGCTCTTTATGTGACCTTCAATTCCTCCTTTTTTCAATATCTTTATCTCTCTCTTCTTCTGGCATCCCCATAATTCAGATGTTGATATGCTTGAAGTTGTCCCACAGGCTCCTTACACTATACTCATATTTTTGGATTCTTTTTTCTTTTCCAGTTGAGTGTTTTTTGCTTCTTCATATTTCAAACTTTGACTTGATTCTTGTGATCCTTTAGTCTGCTGTTGTATCTCTGTATATTATTCTTTATTTCAGTCAGTGTATGCTTAATTTTTAGATGGTCCTTTTTCATATTCTTGAGGATCTCATTAAATTTATCAACAGTTTCTAGAAGATTCTTGAAAAACCTTATAACTGTGGTTTTGAACTCTACACCCAGTAGTTTGCTTTCCTCCATTTCTGTCCTTTGTGACCTGTTTCTTTGTCTCTACATTTTCGCTGCTTCCCTGTGTTGATAAAGTGGCTTTGTGTGCTAGGTGTCCTATATGGCCCAGTGGGTTGGCCTCCCCAGTTACCTAATGTGGACATTCTTGGTGCACCCCTTTGTGGGCTCTGTGCATAGTCCTGTTGTAGTTAAGTCTTGTTTGCTATTGGTATCACTGGGAGGAAATGACCTCCAGGCCAATTGGCTGTGAGGATCAGCTGTGTCTATGATGGGAAAACTTCTATGCTGGAGACACCCTTATGGGGCAAGACTTGCTTCAGTGGGGCTTTGGTGCTCACTGAGTCTGCCCCTTGAGTGTGTCCCTTGTGAATTTGAGGGGTTGTAATCTGGATGGTCCCACTCTGCCCACTGGGTACACTGGCTCTTGGATCTCCAAGGAGGTGCAAATTTACCCTCTGCTTGAGGCCACCCAGCAGGAGCTATGGAGAGATTTGCAGATTCCTCTTCTTTGTTTGGGGTTTTGAGGTGCCCCAATGAGACCCAGCTGTGAAGCAATGCAAGTGTGTGGGGTCTTGGGCCTTTTTTGAAAGTTCTGGGGCTCCCTGACCTTCTTGCAGTTTGTTAGGTAATTTTAGATTGCAAGGGCCACGCCATTCATATGCAAAAGCCTCTTCGCACTGCTGGGGTGGGGTCTCAGGGAATCAACAGGGTGGAGCAAAAAGCAATGTCTGACCTTCAGCCCTGCCCTAAGAGGCCCCCAGGTCTCAGTTTTCTGTGGTAATCATTACAAACACCTCTGAGAGAAGCTGCCCTCAAGTTCCGCCTGATGTCAGACAGTCCAGTTGCCCCCTGTATGAGTTTGGGTCCCCAGAGTCCCACCCGGAACTGGAGTTTAGAGCAGTTGGGAGCTTGTGTCTCCCTCCCGATTGAAAAGCCAGTTGTGTACTCAGTAGCCAGCCCTTTCTGTGCACTCGCCTCCGCACCTCTGCACTTTACTGCCACAGCTCCTCTGAGTCTCAGTGCTTTTCTCTTTCCTTCTAGCCGAAGAATTTCCACTCAGCCAGCCTTCCTGTGGTTCCGGATGACGTCCGTTTTGTCTTTTAGTGTACTTTTGAAGTGGTTGGGTGAGGTAGCAATTTCAGGTGTTTACCTATGCCGCCATCTTGGTTTTCCCCTTAAAATTTATTCTTGAATATATTTGAAAATATATTTTTAGTTTTGCTTTTTTTCCCTATTGTTTTCTCTTTCCTACATTATCTCATATTTATTGGGGATCGGATACTGTTTTTATCTTGGACTTTCAATTTCATGATTCTGGCTTTCTTTGTGTGATTTATTGTCCATTAACCTGTAAACGTGGATAGATTTACGTTTTCTAGGTAGAAAATATGGATTTTCTGCCATTGCAAATGTGTGCAGACTTTCTTGCTCATTCTCACCCCTGAGTGGAAAAGCTGCCTAGGAGCTATGCTTATGTATGGTGAGGGTGGTAGAAAGAGGGTGGAGGGTGTCAGTGCAAACATTTGTTTTAGGATAAGTGGTTGAGAGTTAGTCTATATGCTGGTCAGATGAATGAGTAGAGGCCAGAGTCTGCCCAGAAGTGTCTCTCAGGCAGTTTGTTTTCTTGTATATGTTTACAAGGGCTTCCAATTAATGCCATGTTTCCCATCTCCCTTCACTCCCACATTCTGCCAACTCCAAGCCCAGAGTCCCTCTGGGTTTTACTGGCAGTTCAACTGTCTCCACACTATTATCCTTCACATTTATACAAAACTGTTTAGGATACAGCTTCCATTGATTTGTAGTAATTAATATCTTCCACCATATGAAATCTGTCATCTGCTAGTGGTCTGTTCCAGTACACTGTCCTTGGGAAAAGTTCTGGGCATTTGTAAATAATGCAGTTCAAATACTCTCCACTAGCTTGTTACCACATTTGTTTAGTGTCAAAAAGGGATAGCCCGTAGTGGGGATGGGTATTTTTCACTGTGAAGAGGTAATCAATCTGTTCTTGTGGATTTGGAGGCCTGTCTTGAGGGGAAAAGAGGAGAGAGAAGAAATGCTATTTTTATTAATTTGTTCCTACAGTTTCCTCCACTTTCCATCTGGAAGACTGATACTTACCTGAGACATTGGGCAGCCCTGTCTATTCCAGGGTTTCTCATTAGTTGAAACAACAAGGAAAACACACGATAGTTATTATTTCTTCATTAATAAACAGCATCTCGACTGGCTGAGGTATTTTAGGTGTTATCGTGGCTTCATCGCTCGAGAATACTTCCCATTTCCTATTTTGATGAGCATTGTTCTCTTCTGATAGATAGACAGGACCTTCACCCATCTAGGCTTCTAGCAACACTATAAAATTAGAGGGGAAAAAACTCCAGAAATTACAAACAAAACTCCAGACAATTGACAGTAGTGCTATGGCCTTATTAAGGATCTCATACTGTTTATCCATTCACACATGCTTATTGATTTAATGTTCTGTAAATTTAGTTCTCTTCTGTCTCAGCTGATGTGTGGGTGCATATACCAACCAGATTGATATTTACCCTGTAAGTGAGAAATAACGTGATAATTTATGAGTGGTGAAACCCAAAGTTAAACAGGTTTTCCCTCAGGAAAGGAAAAAACACACGGAGCGCATTTTAGACAACTTTCTTCTCAGGGGTGTTCATTTCAAGAATATCGGAGGGTGTTTTTTCCTCTCTCTCTCTCCCACGTCCAGTGTGGAGAGAGACTGGGTTCAGTTTCTGAGTGGAGGAGCTGAGGATGAAGAAAAATGAAATATAGAAGGGAAGACACGAAAGTAAGATTAAAAAGCTGGGGCTAGGAGGGCATCTGTTCTCCCTCTCATGGAGAAACAGCCACGCACCCTGAGCCCAGGAAGCTGTGTTTATTTATATTCCACAACACAAAGGGGTTTCTCCAACATTAGGGTCAAAGGAGTTTCGGTGAGCCCAGGCCCTATTCACTCACCCATTCCCTGGGCAAGCCTGCATTTACATATCAAGGTCCTCTCCCTGACACCTGAGGCAAAGTAAGCCAAGCTAACATTGGTGAATATGTTTTTCCAAGACCTGGTTTTTCCAGGAGCCTTGAATTCAGCCAGCACAAAGATCTAGATAATGCTCAAGGTGTCTTGCCTGGGGCCACCCCACACACAAGAATGTATGTGCTTTCTGGTGGGATGTTAGGAAGGAGGATTATGCAATTCAGTCAGCCCCCATTTTTCTTTATGAAGTGTCTCTGAGAGACATGTGCCTGAGTGATGGATTCTTTTCTTGCTTCTGCTTTGTATCTGTGCAGAGGCTGGGCCTGCCCTGATGAGGACTGTGGCCACTTGTGGGATGTCTGGGGTGGTTACTAAGCCCAGGAAGATGTCATGCTGAGGGAGTGACTAATAAAACAGGTCTTAAACATGGACTGATATGAGCACTTCTTTTCATTTATGCCCTGAGTTTAACAAAAGGTTTATTTATTTTTCTTTTAAACTAGGGAAATGGATTTGGTTACAAAGGAGTTCTTCCACTGAAGAAAAGAACATATATCAGTTTGGGGAGGAGAGGTTAGAGGAGATTGGCTTGAAGGTCCTCTTGGAAAGACACCCAACACACACACACACAAACACACACACACACACACACACACACACACACAAACACACACACACACACACACAAACACACACACACACCACACTCATACATGCTTGCACACATATTCATGGTCAGTTGCATGTACTTAAAAATGAGAAGGATGGGAAATGTTAGAAACAAATAGGGAGGAGCCAGATAGTTGGCCCCTCCCCCACAAACTTTCTCTCCTTTGTCTGTGGCAGCCTAAAGAAAGAGTGGTGGGGGCTCGGTGGAGGGGGCAAAAAGGGAGTGGGGAAATGAAGGGACATCTGTAATATTGTCGACAATAAAAAATGTATATTTAAAAAGAAAAAGGAATAATTTATAGGGATTCAACAGTAGGGTAGAGGATGCTGAGAATCAAATCAGTGATTAGGAATAGGAAGAAACAAAATACAACCAATCTGAAGAGCAAAAAGAAAAAATAATCTAAAAATATGATGATAGTGTAAAGAGCCGCTGGGACAACTTTAAAAGTACCAACATTTGTAGGAGTGGGAGGTGGGGAGGAGAGAAGGAATCCCCAGTTGGTGATGTTGTGCATGTTGCCAACTCTGACACATGCCCCTGGGGACATTGAGACCCTCCTGGACTCAGCACCCCAAAATAAGAACATGAAGACAGGTACTTTTCCTTTCATACTGTGAGGCACCAACTAGAACTGAATGAAAGGGTTGGGGCTGGAAACCATACAGGGAGTGACCAACCAATCTGTAGAACCATGTCCTCACATCCTCTCATGATGTCCTGGGACCACTGAAACTGGAGCTCAAGGACACCCCAATATTTTCCTGGAGTATCTGGGACCACTGTTCAGTTCCATGGGGACCTTGGCTCTTAGGGATTGACTGTCTTTTGTATGTCCTAGACCCAGAAGTTTATTTATAAAATTGCAGTAAAATATACATAAGATTCTCTGTCTTAACCATTTTTAAATATGCAGTTCAGTGGTGTTAAGTATGTGGACGAAAGGGGCCACATGCTAACCTGGCAGGCTCAGGGGAGGCCTGCGTGGCGGTCTAGCAAACTCAGAGACCTAAAGGAACCACAAAGGATGGTCTGAAATTAAATTTACCTGAAAGCAGTTATAGTGATATCTTAGGCTGATATCTTCACTGACAAGGTCAAACTTTTCCTTAACTGAGCCTATAATAACATACCCTTTGAAACGTCTGGGTAACTTGTAACTGCTCTTTTTCTGGAGCCCCTGGGGCACAACCTAATGTGCTGGGGGCCAGGAGAGATGCCACAAATTCCTTCATTATCATGTTCATTGTTCCTGCACCCACCTAAGTAATTGTCTACCCTTTTACTTTTTATCCCATCCCAGGGGTTTCTCCACTTTGCTTCCTCCCACCTCTCTAATCTATCACCAATGGATTTCACGTAACCCACCTACATGGCTTTCCTTTGATTGCAATGTATGAATACAATTGTAACTCTGTAAAGGCAGGACAGGACTGCAAAGACCGTTTGGACTGTGTGACTTGGCAGCCACCATGTTGGCCGCGTGAAACTTACCTGGGGGCTGCCATCTTAAAACCACAAAGACCAACCCGTAAACTCGGACGATGAGGGGGGACAGCAGGAATCAAGGATCTGATTCCCCAATAAGACCAGTAGGGAATGTGATAGCTGGACTCAGAGTGGGGAGAATGATAGAAGAGAAGGACTTGGTTCGTCATGCTCAGACCAGACACCACCACCGAAACCCCCTTTAGCTGTTTGTGACATTTACTCAGCCCTCCCTTGCCCGGGGACACCCTGCTGCCAGAACACCGCCAGATACAGGGTCAACAGGGCCCACCAGCCTGGGAAGAAGATTTGAAATTTCCCGCTTCCCTGTACTGTAACTGACCTTATGCTACCTTTCTTTGTGTGAAACTGGCCAATCACAAATTGCCAAATCTCCCTGCGTTGGAGATAAAAAGTGCTCGCTATCGAGGCTCGGGGCTCGCGCTGCTCACTGCTGTGACAGTGGAGACCTGGGCCCGGGCTCGAGTTCGTTATTAAAGGCTTCTTAAAATGTTGATCTGGCTCCTTGGTGGTTGTCACTCGTGGGTGGTCCGTAACAGTCGCCCTTCTCCGGAGCGTTATCTCAGTTCATCGAGGTTCTGTTTCCCAGCGTATGGCAACAGTTTGGCTCAAATAAACTCATAAAATTCTTTTCAGGTTTCAGTGTTTTTACATTAACAAGTACATTCACATTTTTTGTGCAAACGTCACCCTTATGCATCTTTGGAACTCTTTTTATTTTGCTGCGGAAGGTCTTTCCCAGCATCTAGAAGAGTTCAGGAATCTGGAGAGGGTGCTGTGTGTAAATTAATATAGAGACTAGAAAGCCTATCTAATAAAGGAGGAATATGCTAAATGACCCTCATGCCATCACAAAGATGGTAGTGCCCACAGCCAATAAAGAGGGACTATACTAATTGGCTGCCCCACCCTCAAAGATAGTGGCACCCAGGTCCCTCAGCCCCCGAGCTGCCCAGGGCCAGCCTGGGGCACAGGCAAGCCTTGGATGGCAGCTGCCCAGCCACTCAGGGCTGCCTGGCAGTGGCAGCAGCAGAGGTGTGATGGGAGTGTTGCCTTCCCCTTATCACCAGGTCACCTCCTACCCCTGAGGGCTCCTGGACTGTGAGAGGGGAAAGATCAGGCTGAGGGACACCCCTTCCAGTGTATGAATTTTCATGCACTGGGCCTCTAGAGTAGTATAAATTTGTAATCCACGGGGGAGCCAGAGGAGGGCTTAGCTTCAGTAACCAAGTTCTCTGAATCTCCAGACCCCTTGCTCTTTATTAACACAAATTGCCCTAAAGCAAAACAGATATACATATCAAAAGGTAAGGTTTGGTATACAGTAGGCATTGTTGGTTTGGGGGAACTGCTTTTGTCTGTTCAGGTGTTTGGCCAGCAGAAGGCAATAACATGTAGATGGAAATACCCTCAGCTGTCTGGCAGCAAGCAATCATTTATGTAAATTCAGGTTTGGAGCAATGCCTTTGGCCATTCCAGTAGGTAATAATATGTATCTTCAGTCCTTCCTTGCTGAAGCCTAAAGGTCCATCAACCTTTTGATGAACTTCTTGCATTAATGACCTGCTGGTATTAGCTTCCAGCACCTTGCAAAACTGAAATTGTGTCCATTAAACAAAAGCTCCTCATTCCGTTCTCCCACAACCCCTGCCAACATCATTCTACTTTCTGTCTCTATGAATTTGATTGTTCTAAGTCCCTCAGATAAAATCAATCACACAGTATTTGTCCTTCTGTGACTGGCTTATCACTTAGCATAATATTCTCAAGGTTCATCCAGGTTGCAGCATGGATTAGGGGTGTCCTTTCATTCTTCTTTTGACTAGGAACCAGTTCAGGATTCAGCCCACTTCTCTTTTTCTTAAATAACCTTCAGGAAAACTGTAATGCTGAGAGAAGTAAAAAACAAAATGAAAGTGTAATAGGCAGTCAGACAGACATGGACAGAGCAAGGACAATGGGCCAGGAGGTACAGAAGGCCACCGGGACAGAAAGGGGCAAAACTGGGAGAATAAGGACCTCACCCTCAGGGGTGAGCATATCACTGGTCATGCAGCTTGGGTCCCTGATCTTTCATATCGCTGATCACGAGGTTTAGAACCCCAAACCTTTTCCTCCCTAAGGATAGCATCTCGGCCTGTTGTATTTCAGCTCCAGGCCCAGAAAAGCAGCAAAACCAGACAAGTGATGCTGTGGCTGCCTCAGGACCAGCTGCGCTGACTGATGACCCTGCCCTGGAGCTGGCCAATCAGTGGAGATCAGGACCCTGCTCACAATCACCCCACTTGCTAGGGGGGGGGGGGGGGGGAGGTGTGGCCAAATGTTGCAAGAAGATTCAAGTCACTTCACACCATCCATTCCTCCACAGGCCCCCCACCACATCCCAGCACGTGATGAGAAGCAGTCAGTTTGAATTTAGGGCTGGAGATGGCAGGATCACGACTAGGGAGAGATGAGAGGCACCTGGGGCACAGGATTTAGAGATGCTTCCCTCAGGGCTGTGCATGAGCAGGGTCAGCCTTAAAAAGGAGCACTGCATTACATTTTGGACACGAGGTACCTCTCTGCCCCACCCTAGGCGGCCAGGCTTTTCCATTAAAACAACAACACAAAACCTAGACTGTCAGGATTGGAGGGCGCTTTGAATGTAGTAAGACTCCACTGCTTCTCAAAGTGAGGTCCACGGAGATTTGGCAGAGTCTAAAACGCCCGTCCCTGGGCCCAAGCCAGACCTACAGATTTGAAATCTTTGGGAGGCCAGGCGGGACTCGGAGCTTCAATAAAGAGCCTCGGGCACGTCTTATAAAGTAGCAGTTGATGCTGACCAGTCCGTCCGCTCGGCCTCTCCAGGTGGCCTTTCCATGGAGCCTGTGAGGAAGCTGATCCTGCGGCTCTGCTGCTCTGTAACGCCCGGCTCGAATGCAGCGTCCAACAGCCTTCCTGTCTTCTGTGCGGCAACTCTCGGGCACGGAATGCGCTTCTCACCCCTAAACCCGCTCTGGGGCCTGCGCCCTTTCTCCTCAGTCCCCGTCCTGCCGACTGCCCCGGCCGAGCGGGTACGGGAGCAGAGTGGGGAGAGGCCCCGGGCGGCCCAGCGGGAAACGACGGCTCCGGCACTCGCTGTGACCCCAGAAATGTGACCCCGCCTCCCCCAGGCTCCCCGCGGTTGCTCTGCTGCCCCCGCCGGCCCGCGGAGCTCTCCGGACGTCCGCGCGGGCGGCGGGCGGGGCAGGCACACGGCCGCCCCAGGCGACAGCCAGGCGGGGCGGGGTCGGGCCGTCGGAGAGAAACCCGAAGCGACGCCAGAACCGGAGCCGGAACGCCTGTGACAGCGGAGGGGCGCCGCCGCGGAAAGAAGGCGGCGGGTGCAGTCTGCACCGGGGAAGCCAGGACGGATCCTCGCCGGCCCCGAAGGTGGACGGACCGGCAGCTCCGAGACCGAACCCCGCCGACGGGAGAAAATCACCGCCCGCGCGTCCTGCCCTCAGTGTGTGGGGCGAGAAGACCGACCTGCCCGCGGGAGGGAAGACGGTTTCTCACGGGAGAACTCCCCCGAAGGAGCAGTGGCCTCCAGGGTGGGAACGGTTGCTGGACTGTTAGAAACAATCTGCCAAACCCAGGACAGTGAGCGGGGGTCACCCACTGAACCCCTAGCGGGGGCTTTGGGTGGTTGAGAGCGTGGTGGAGCGAAGAAAGGCCGCCTCCAGCTCAGGGAACTGAACAGCGGGGGGTGCGGGGGGTCCCTGTGGCGCACGGGCGTGCACACGGGTGTGCAGTGCCCTCCAGGGGACTCCCGTGGGACGGGGAAGCCGGGGGAGGAAACGGAGCTTAGGTCACAGAAAGAGCTACGGGTAATGAAGGTTGTGCCCTAGCGCCTGAAATGTTTGCTGGAAACATTTTCAGTGACTTTGATTAGTATCTATCTGCCTTTGGAAGGATAGATATAGAGATGGTTAATGATTAACATTTAATGTTATCCCAAACCAAGCAATGAATTGGAGGTCTCTCTCGCATCCAATTTAAAAATAGCCTAATTTACCAAGTCCGTCACTAAATACACAGCCGTCAAGTCAAAGTTGTGCTCTTGGACCCGGACAGCATTGCGCAGTGGTTGAGCGCCGTCCTGTGCACTGCGCGGCCACAGTGCGATTCTCAGTCAGGCGCGTGCCTGGGCTGCGCGAATCCCCAGTGGGGGCTGCAAAAGGCAGCAGATCAATGAGTCTCATCAGTGATGAGTCTCTCCCCCCTTCCTTCCTCTCTGAAACCAATAAAAATACATTAAAAATAAAACGATGTGCTCTTGCGTTAGGTTGGAGCTTTGGGGTGAAAATAAGTAATAAATACTGACCCAGTGCTAAATGTTAAGAAAAATATAGATGCCTATAGATAAAGACTCAATGTTGAATTATGACAAAAATCAGAGGTTTGAAATAAAGTAATATTTTATGAGTGTGAACACTAAAACCGGTCAAAGGGTTTCTGAAACAGAATTATTGGCATTTTGGAACAGATAATTATTTGTGGGGCTGCCTCCTCTGCGCAGGACGTTTGGCAGCAGCCCGTGTCTGCATCCGCCTCATCTCCATCCATTACATGCTAGCCACGCCCACTCCCAAGTCCTGACACTTAAGACGTCTCCAGACACTGCCAGCCTCCCCTGGCTGAGGACCGCCAGAGACACTGATTGTACTGAAAACTGGAAGTGTAAAATTTTGTTTGGCAAATCAATTAATTCTCTCCTTTCCTTTATTACCACTAAACATAGAGAGGAGGGAGCAACAGGGCAATTATCACTACTCTTATTGATGCAGGAGCAAATAAGAGAGAAAACAATCTTGTCACTGTCTTACACAGACACAAAAGTACCTCCCACCGTGAATGCAGTGATTTTAATATAATGTCTTTGGGAACTGGCCTGTGAGGTTAAGGAGCAGTGTGGTGGTTGCCAGAGGAAAGGGGGTAGGTACTAATATATGTTGACAGGAAATTTGACTTGGGTGATGGGCACATGGTGCAATATACAGTTCTTGTAACATAAAAACTCTCTCCTGAAGCCTATGTAATCATGATGATCAATGTCACCCCCAATAAGTTTAATAAAATAAGGACATTACAAAGAAAGAGAATTTCCTAGATGCTAAAATCCTCAACAAAATGTTAACAAATAGATTCAGTAATATGCTAAAAAGATCCTACACCATGACCAAGTGAGATTTATTCTAGGATGTGAGGCTGCTACAATATTTATTTGCAAATCAATAAATGTGACATATCACACAAACAAACTGAAAGACAAAAATCACATGATCGTATGAATATATACTGTATGGGAGAACATATTTGCCAATGATATATCTGATTAAGGAATTAATTTCCAAAATATATAAAGTACTCATATAGTTCAACAAAAGGAAGACAAAAAGCCCAATAAAAAAATGTGCAAAGGACCTGAATAGACACTTCTCCAAAGAGGACATATAAATTGTCAAGATATAAATTGTATCTCATCAGAGAGATACAAATTAAAATGACAGTGAGGTACCACCTCACACCTGCCAGAATGGCTCCCATCAATAAATCAACAAACAAATGCTGGCGAAGATGTGAAGAAGGAACCTAGTGCACTGCTGGTGGGATGCAGACTGTTCAGTCACTGTGGGAAACAGTGTGAAGTTCCCTCAAAAAATTAAAAATGAAACTGCCTTTGGACCCAGTGATCCACTCTAGAAATATATCCTAAAAAGCTTGAAACACCAGTCAGAAAGGCTATATGCACCGTCTGTTCACAGAAGCCCTATGTGCAACGCTAAGGTCTGGAAACAGCCCGGTGCCCCTCAGTAGAGGAGCGGATAAAAAGCAGTGGCACATTTACACCATGGAGTGCTAAGCAGCTGTAACAAGGAAGGATCGCTTACCCTTTGAGAAAGTGTGGAAGAATCTGGAGAGCATTATGCTAAGTGAAATAAGCGAGTCAAAGAAAGACGCTTATCACATGATTTCACCCATACATATGTGGAATCTAATGAACAAAATAAACTAATGAACAAAATAGATCCAGAGACATTGAAGCATAGAACAGACTGAGCTATTTCAGAAGGAAGGAAGTGAGGTGGAAAGAGGTTAACCAAAGAACTTAGATGCATATATACATAGCCCATGGACAATAATAGTTTGGGGAAAACCTGGGTGGGGGCGGAAACAAGGAGGAGGGAGTCAGTGGGGAAATAAAGGGAACATCTGTAATACTTTCAACAATAAAGATATATTAAGAAAAATAAATTAAAAATAAACAGTGCCAAGAAAACTCTGGGAACTAGGATGTAGGCCTACACAAAAGGCATTCGAATTCATAATATTAAAAAATGCTGGCCATGCGAACCGCTATCCACAGGCTTTTTAACAGATGAGCTAACCAAAAACCAGTCAAGGGAAGTAACTGCCTAATCACAATGTTGCCATATACTGAGCTCACCAGTGCATTTGCTAACACATTCTACAGAAGAGGAAAAGGAGGCTCTAGGAGGTCAACTAATTTGCCCAAAAGCACACAGCTAATGAGTGATAGAGCCAGGATTGGACCCAGGCCTCACTCCCTCCCACACCTCTACCCTTTCCTAATGGCAGGTGGTGAAATCGTGGTGTGAACAAGAAGAATCATCCCAAGCCAGTTCGGATATCTATTCCAATTTGTGTCGGCTAGAAGTCTTAGGAAACCATCTGATACCATGCACTCTGGGGTTTGTAGCCCAATGTATGGAAAGGAAAAAAGATTTCCCAAAGCACGTTTTTTTGAGAGATAAAGTGAATTGTCAGTGACTGACGTAGGGCAGGGAAGAACCATCTGCAGTGGATACAGTCTCCAGGAAGCACAGGGTTGGCCCTGCCTGGCCTGGGTAATGCTGGCGCCTCCTGGCGTCCTGGCGCTGGCAGAGGAGCGGCTTACAAATCCCTTTGTGGAAGCTAGCGGCTTTGGAGAGGTCATGCAGGAACTCTGAGCCTTAAAATTGGCAGCACGATCACAAGAATACCTTCGGCTCTAAGATTCAAGTCCTGGCTTGCACTCCTTCCCTCACGTGCAAAGGCCCCAGATAAGCAGCGTCCTCCTCCTGCCATCTGCCGAGTTCTGTGTCTGCTGACTTGAGAGGTCAACTTTCACAGAATACATAAGTAAACTCCAGTCTTGCGTCCTGCTCTGGGAGATAGTGCTGCATTATGTCTGGGATTCACAGTTATGTCTGGGATTCAGGCAGAATCTGCTTTTAAAGCCTGTCCCCAGGCCCTGGCCAGTGGTTGGAGCATGGGGCCTGTGCACCAAAGGGTCTCAGGTTTGATTCCCAGCCAAGGACATGTACCTGGGTTGTGGTTGGTGCATGCGGGGGAGGCAACCAGCTGATGTATCTCTCTCACATGGGTGTTACTCTCTCTCTCTGTTTCCCTCTCTCCCTCCCTTCCACTCTCTCTGAAAACGCAATGGAAAAATATCCTCACACACATATGCACGCATGCTCTATCCCTGGAAGATTCTGATACTCGAGCCCAGATGAGAGGCACTGGGCTAGAAGTTTCCTGAGGTCCCTTCCTGGATCTATGGTTCCAGGGGAAGCCTGTGGTGAGCAATATAAGAAATGCAGCTTGTGCTATGGTGATATGTAGCGCTATGCATTGTTTTGCTTAATGAAGGAATAAATGCATCCACAAGTCATATAATGTTCAACCACTTTGAGAGGCCCAAGCTATCGTTATTACAGTACATTTAAAAAATTAACATTTAATGCCTTAGCCCAGTGGTTCAGTTGGGGCACCATCTCATAATCTGAAAGTTTGTTGGTTCAATTCCTGGTTAGGGCACATTCCCAGGTTACAGGTTCAATCCCCAGTTGTGGTACATATAGGAGGCAACCAATCAACATTTCGCTCTCTTTCTCCCCCACCCCTCTCTCTAAAATCAATAAAAAATATTTTTGGGTGAGGATTTTTGAAAAATTAGTATTTGTTCTAGGGCTCTGTCTATCAAGAAGAGTTTACAAGGTGTTAACTAAACCCTGCTGAGAAGTCCGGAGTACCCTTAAGAAAATGTTCTATGCAAAATCTATCAAATAAAACACCCACACAAAACTTTGGAGCCTGTGGTTTTAGTTATTTGGAAAATGAACTTGGCTGGAATAGTTCATTCACTAACAAGACTGCGAAAATGAGGCAAGATCTCACAGGCCATTTCCCATAGACATTATGTTAGAATCACTACATTCACTGTGGGAAGGGGGTGTTGGCAAATTACTGCTTAATGGTTTTAAAATTTATATTTGGGGTGAAGAATACATTTTTGAAATAAACAGTGGTGATGGTTGCATAAGATCATGAATGTAATCAGTGTCACTAAAAAGGTTAATATATATGATGAGTAAATGTAAAAAAATAAGAATAATTTTTAAAGCTCTATAATATTGTTTTTAAAATAATGATAACTGGTAGTTATTATCAACTGCATTGGGCAGAGTCCTAAAGCTTAAAGAGGGTAATTTTGATGCTGCAGATAAAGCAAAAAGAAAATCTAGAGGGGAGATAGGTTCTAAGTGATAATGTGCAGAGCACAGGGGAAAGAGGCTTTTATTAAATTTATTAGGGTCCTTTTAAGCCATCTGTGCACCAATGGACTCTTCTGTGAGCAGCCGCTGTTTTTATTCATTAGCAATGGGCAGATATATATGTTGTTGCTCAGTGTTAATTTCCCAGCTGTTCAAAATCCAGTTGGATTTGGAATTGCAAGGCAGTTCATATCCAACAAATTTGTCATCAAATATTTAAAGATCTTTGTGTGGAAAAGTTGTGTTGAGCCTTGGGAACTATTTCTGCCAATGATGGATTCAGCTAACCACCAGAAAGACGCAGGGGCAAGCCTCGGCAAGGTGGTGATTGGATCAGTGTGGATGTGGCTTTGCACTGTTTGGGCCCTGATTGGGGGGTTTCTGTAAACCTAGACATTTTTATTCATTTTAACGGAATGTGGTATAGTCATAAGTAAGCTGTTTAAATTTACTTCCTCTGCTTACGTACCAAGGCATTCATGGGAAATAAAATGTAGAATAAAAGCTAAAACTTTAAATGTCATTGAAACGGAACACTTCAGTTCTACAGTGAGATTCCCCTTTCTTGGGCTCTGTTGGCAAATGCATTGCTTGGAACAATGAATTAATCCTGGAATCTCAGTGGCTTAATCTCATGCAGGTTTATTTCTTGCTCATACAAACTCCAGTGTCAATCAGGAACCTCGTCAGGATTCTGGACAACAACATGATGATGTAATACTTCAACCTGCTTCAACTGAGAGCTGACCATCTCCCCCATGGCTTCCAGGTGGTCAAAGGGGAAGAAAATGAAGGATTGTGTGCCAGTTTTTAAATGTTTTGGCCCCAGGGTGCCCCACAGCCCATGGGTTAGACAGACCTAGTCACATAGCCCTCCAGACCCACAGGGGTTGAGGAATGTGAGAGGCGTCTGCTGAGCAGTCAGTGTCTCTGCGCAGTTAAGAAGCGTGCTAGAGCTCATTGGAAGCCTGCTTATTTGAGCTAGATTGGTCACTGAGGGAAACAGGCATTTCTTTCTTGTATTCTAAACTACCGGCCCGGTGCACAAAATTCATGCACAGGGCGGAGGGTTTGTTTCTCAGCTTGGCCTGCACCCTCTCCAATCTGGGACCCCTCAAAGGATGTCCTACTGCCAGTTTACAGGGATCGGGCCTAAATTGGCAGTCAGACATCCCTCTCGAAATCCTGGACTGCTGGCTCCTAACTGCTCACCTGCCTGCCTGCCTGCCTGATTCCCCCTAACCACTCTATCTGCTGGTCTGCTTGCCCCCAACTGCCCCCCCCCCAGCCTGATAACCCCCAACTGTCCCCCATGCCAGTGTGCGTACCCCCAACTGCCTCCCCTGCCAGCTTGCTTACACCCAACTGCCCTCCCTGCTGGCCTGCTTGCCCCCAATTGCCTCCTTGCTGGCCTGATCACCCCAAACTGACCACCCCCTGCTGTCCTGATCACCTCCAACTGACCCCCACTGATGGCCTGCTCGCCCCCAACTGGCCCCCCTGTTGGTCTGCTTACCCTCAACAGCCCCGCCTCCCACCAGCCTGATCACCCATAACTGCCATCCCATTCTGGGCTGATCACCTACAACTGCCCTCCCTTCTTGGCCTCTAACTGCCTCAACCTCGGCTTGTCACCGTGGCTTTGTCCAAAAGAACATCCGGAAGATCTCTTGGAAGGTCTCCCAGTCTAATTAACTTATTACCCTTTTATTAGTACAGCTAGAGTTCTGATGCATGGGTGGGGTGTCCCAGGTCAGGGTGGAGGTTCCCTTGGGGGATGGGGCAGCCTGGGCTAGGGGGCTGTGGTGATTTGCAGGCCCGCCACACCTCATCAGGTGATGGTCCCTGCGGGGGGGTAATGGCCAGCCTGAGTGAGGGGCTGAGGGCTGTTTTCAAGCTGACCATACCCCCTTCAGGTTTGGGGTTCATGCTGGGGAACCTGACCGGCCTGGGTGAAGGGCTGATGGCTGTTTGCAGGCTGGCCAAGCCCCCCAGCAGGGACCCTCACCTCATGGGGGTGTGGACAGTTTGGGTGAGGGGTTGAGGGCTGTTTTCAGGCTGGCCACATACCCTTCAGAGTGGGGGTCCCCGCTGGGATGCCTGGCCAACCTGGGTGAGGGGATAATGAATGATCCAAGCTCCCTGGAGACCCAAGCTCCCAGCCCCTTCTTTCTTTCTTTCTTTCTTTCTTTCTTTCTTTCTTTCTTTCTCTCTCTCTCTCTCTCTCTCTCTCTCTCTCTCTCTCTCTCTCTCTTTCACACCTCCTTGAGCAGAGGCCAGGGCCGGCTAGAAGCAGGTATTTATTTATCTTCTATAATTAAAACTTTGTAGCCTTGAGCGGAGGCCATGGTGGGTGGGAAGCTTGGCTTCCTCCATCACCGGGGGCAACCCAAGCCTCCTGCTCACTCCAGCTCTGTGACCACTGCCATATTTGTTGGGTTAATTTGAATACTTGCTCCTGATTGGCTGGTGGGTGTAGCAGAGTGATGGTCAATTTACATGTTTCTCTTTTATTAGATAGGATGATATAGTATGTCACATTGGTTAATAGTAGACCCAGAAGACAAAGACCTGAGAAAAGTAGAGAAAGCATTACTATGTGGAGAAAAATATCATTAAGAAAGAGTGTAGGTCTTGGCCCATTGATTTCATAGTTTTCCAAATCTAGTGGCTAAGGATATGTCAGTACACACTTAGGTTTGGGTGAGTGAACTGGTCAATGGTGATACTATGGTGCTTGCCAGCTCCTGCCTGATACCCACGTCTTGGAAGCAGAATAATTGTGAGCCTCAGTTTACACAGTAGATGCATTTTGAAAATGTGACCCAGACATTAGATCTTATTTTAAGCATAACATGGGACTGGATATCTAAAGAGATTCTTTGTAATGTAAATCATTGAAAAAATGGTTGTCATATACTGGCTTTTCATAAAAGCAGAACACACCTATAATCACTCCATACTCCACTCACCAAAGATGTGTGGTCCCTGCTCTGTCTTAGGTGCAATGGACTTCATTCAGTCAACTGAGCGCCCTGAAAAACAGGCAGCCATGAGACTGAGCAGACTTCCCAAGCTGGGGATGGTTGGTGTGATGAGCATTTTGGCTTTCATAGAAATTTATACTCTATTTTCCTAACTGGACATTGTGCTCTCAAATGCATTTATCTTCACCTCTGTTCTCTCCCATTTATAAGAATGAAGTTTTTGGAGGACTGCCCCATACAGCTCCTCATCCTATCTAATAAAAGAGTACTATGTAAATTTGACCATACCTTTGCTACACCCACAAGCCACGGGCACAGTCATGCCCACCAGCCAATCAGGAGCAAATTATGCAAATAAACCCCAACCAAGATGGCTGCTGCCCCTGAGAGCAGGAGGAAGGCTTGGGTTTCTCTGGAAACAAAGGAAGCCAAGCTTTCTGCCTGCCTAGGCCTCTACTCAATGCTACAATGTTTCAATTATAAAAGATACAGAAATGGCGGCAGCCATTGAGCTGGAGAGAACAGAGGCTTGGGTTTCCCTGGCAATGAAGGAAGCCAAACTTTCAGTTTGCCGTTGCTGGCTTAGGCCTCCACTCTAGGCTACAATGTTTCAAACAGAAATGGCTGTGGCTCTGGAGGGAGCAGAAGGCTTGGCTCCACTCCAGGCTACAAAGTTTCAATTGTAGACATAAATTAATCCCAGATACCAGGGCCTCCACTTAGGTTGCCGGGGGGCATGGCCAGTCTGTAAACCTCCACAGGCCCCTCACCCAGGCCGCCCCTCACCCCAAGGGAACCCCCACCCTGATCTGGGACACTCTTCAGGGCAAACCAGCTGGCCCCACCCATGCACCAGACCTCTGTCCTATCTAATAAAAGTAATTTGCAGATTGACCATCACTCCAACACACAAGAGGGCTGCCCCCATGTGGTCAAAGATCCTGCCCCCAAGTAGACATAAGATGGCCACCACAAGATGGCCAGCAGGGGAGGGCTGTTGGAGGTTCCAGGCCCTGCAAGGGACGGCAGTTGTGGGCAATCAGGCCATCAGGGGAGGGCAGTTGTGAATGAGATCCTTGGGGCCTTAAAGGTAAAGTACAATTATCCACTGTCTGTAGTTCTCATAGAAATCTATTTTACAGGCACCATGGAATGCATCCTTTGATTGTTTAGAGGAGCTGAACAACTGCCCCTTAAGCACATGGTTGTCAAAGCAATAGGGAGAGGTGCATCCTGAGACCTGCTGCAGAGGTGGTTTTTTCCTGAGGAGCAGCATTCACCCAGAGCTGTGCCCCTGCAGTAGCTTCCTTCCTGCTGCCTGAGTTTAGTGTGCCAGTTTGTGGCTTTGGTCTAACTTTAGAGGCTGATGCAGAGGAGTTACCAGCTGCCACTGTACCATTGCATTTGGCTAGTATAATTGCAGCTTTTCTCTGTGCTTCTTTTAAAAAGTTTCCTGTGCAAGACAGTAGAATTTGCATTTGATTAAAACGTGTTTACTTTTAGCAGTTCTTATATCTTGGTCAGTTTTCAACTGACTAGCATAGAATTGATGTGCTTCAGTCATCAATGAAAAGTCAAAGCCTGATGTTTGGGGCTAAGAGTGACTTTTGTGACTCTCAAACTTATGTCAGTAGAGAGCTGATGTGCTCGTGGATTTCACTGACAAGTCTTTAAAGAGGGAAAGTACCCAAAGAAGAACTATCAAGCTGTCTTGAACAGCTTGTAGTTAAGTTTTCAAAATCCCTGTCCCATAGAAATGTCACACCTGCTAAATGTACTTTAAGTTGACCTCCATCTATCAGTGATCCTTCCCAACCAGCCAAGCCCACTCCAAAGCTTCCTATATCAAAAGTTAGAAAACACCAGCATCCTTTTCCCAAAATGGTTCATAAAAACAAAGCAATAACATAAGAAAAAACAGAATTAAGCCCTGGACAGGTAGGTCAGTTGGTTAGAGCATCATACCAACATGCCAAGGTTACAGATCTGATTCCTGGTCAGGGCACGTACAAGAATCAACCAATGAATGCATAAATAGGTTGAACAACAAATGGATGCTTCTCTTTCTTTCTATCCCTTCCCCTCTTTCTCTCTAAAATCAGTAAATAAAATAAACAAATACACAAACAAACAAACAAACAACAGCCAAAACCAGTTTTGCTCAGTGGATAGAGCATCAGCTTGAGGACTGAAAGGTCCCAAGTTCGATTCCAGTCAAGGGCATGTACTTTGGTTGTGGGCACATCCCCAGTAGGGGGTGTGCAAGAGGCAGCTGATTGATGTTTCTCTCTCATCGATGTTTCTGACTTTCGTCTCTGTAAAAAATCAGTAAAGTATATTTTAAAAAATAAAATAAATAGAATCAAGTGTTATGGAAAAAAATTTTATTTGGGCCCACTGATTTCTTTGCCAGCTTCCTTCCGGTTCTTAGAGCCTTCAAATGGTGCTGGCCAATGGCAATGGTCACAATACTGATCTAATTCTAAGACATCAAAGGAATGTCTTCAAGCTCAGTTCTGTCTTGGGGCAAGTGTTTGGAGTCCTTTGTGTCTGAGATTACCTCACTATTAAATGCCCTCATCTCCTAACAGCATTTAGAGGGTGATATGTTGGAAAGTACAAATTCATGTGACCCTCCCTGTAATAACATCCTTGTGGGATCCTCCTAGGACTCTGTTTAGCTCCAAGGAAACCCACATACTCTCAGCTTAATGGCTGCATCTCCCCTGTGGTCCCAACAGGGTAAGGGGAAGGCTCTGATGGACTGAGTGCCACAGTGATGCTCAAAACAAGGGAGTTACCAGCAACAATTACCTCTGCTCTGACCTCTCCCACTCCATCAGGCCACAAAGCAGAACTTCCCTTTAGAAATGTTATTGTCCACAGGGTCTGTTTCTCTTAATAACAGCAAACTTTTCTTTTATGAAAGCCAGCCCAGAACACAAACATAGTTTATTTTAATGGTCAAACTAGGGCTCTAAAAAACATCATTGCTTCTCCTCAGCATTCTGAAAACAAATTAAATTTCTGTGCTCATTATAGTGAGGTGGTACACAGTGAGGCTATGACCATTAGAGCATAGCAAACAGGTTTATAAAATGCCAGACAGACAGCCACCAGTGATGTCAATGCTTGTATTTTAGGCCCCCCCTCCCCAGAACACTGCCCAGTGACGCCCAACCTCCTTTCTGAAACGCATCAGATAGCACCACAGTATAACATTCTATTGAAGAGAAAGCTGAGGAGAAGTTGACATTTCTCAGAATTACTAAAAAAGATCTGAGGGTCTAAGACCCATTAGTACCTCATAAAATGACCCTGTAAATATTTCTCTCTTTTCTGTATCCAGTGCAGATAGAGAGCAATCCAGTTCTTGAGTAGGGGTAGCTGAGGATTGAGAAAATGAAAGAAAGAGACAGACACAGAGATAGAAAGAAAAAGCTGGGGCTCGGTGGGACCACTGTCCTCTGACATGGACAGGGACAGAAACAGTGACCTTGAGCCTATACAGTGTGTTTATTTTATACAACAAAAAACAGGAAGCTTTACTAAAAGTCAAGACAAAGGAGATTATGTGCATTTTTGGGTGGGCTCGAGTCCTATTGATTCCTGGTGCGCGACTGGATTTAAATAACAAAACCCACCTCCTGGCACCTGGGCTGAAGGTCCATCTGACACACTCCTGTCTTTTGGCAAAGTGTGTTTCCAGGACGTGTCTTTGCCAATGTCATTGAATTCAGCTGACAATAATTAAAGAAATGCCCATGTGACTTCCCAGGAGCTCTCTACGGAACCTAATAGGTTTTGATCACTGTTTTACAACTAGAATACAAATTATTAGAGTGTCTCCCAGTAAGGCAAGTATTGTGTGATACACACGTGTGTAGGGGCAAGCTGACCATATAATTCCTTATCCAAACTGGGATACTTGTCAGAGTACCAATACACAGGGGCTCTAGTAATAATCATACCAGCAAAATGCCATAAACTAGGATTTTTTCTGAGCCAACGAGGACATTCAGCCACTCATTACTACTCATGATGTGAAGTGTCTTTATATCTGAGCACTAGTCTCATTTAGCAGCCACTTATTTCTCTAATGCTCACCGCATTATCCAATGTCCTCCTTCTTCGTAATAATTGCTACTATCCAGTGAGCAGGCTTACTATATGCAGGGCACTGTGCTAAGAGCTTTGACCCCACTTTTAACACATTCAGTCTTTACAACAATTTTCTGAAGCAGTTACTTGTATCAAGAAGGAACCAAAAAAATATCAACTCTGGCTAACATAAGGGGCAATTTCTTGGAAAAGCTTACACTTTAAAGGTTGGTGACAGAGAAAGGAAGAAGCTGGCAACTTCCTGCACCAGCAGCACAGCCAGTTCCTCCTTTGGGGTGTCACTGTGCCCAAGAACCAGTCTCAGGAGGGTAGTCAAATCCAGGAACCTAGGAGCACAGGCACCAGGATTTTGCCTCCCACACACACGTGATGGGTGGGGGGACAGCCTGAAGGGATGGGGCCTTGCCAGGAAGGGAAATGAGCACCGAGTAATTAAAACCTGAACTGTACTACCAGCTCCTGCTTAAAGATGAGGAAACTGAGTCTTAGAGGTTGCTCCTCTTGAGTTTAATGGAGTAAAACGGCAGAGCTGATATTCAAACCATGCCTGCCAACCTCACGGTCCCCGTTGGCTGCTCTGCTCCAGTCAAATGGATTTTCTCCTGTTTCCCAAATGGAGGTCCCTCCCACCTCTCCCAGCTCATAGAGTCCAGAGTATACCATTCTTCCAGGAAGCCATTCCTGGAAGAGTCAGTTCTATCAAGCTGGTTCTCTAGACCCCTCTAAGCCCTCACCTTCCTTTTCTTGTGGAAATGTTCTGTCTTCTGGCCAGGCTGAAAGTCTTACTCCTGGAAAACCTGAGCAACTGGACCAAATGGGAGTGTCATCCCAACATAGAAAAGACTTCCTCTGACTTAACATCTTTGATTTAAGCACCAGTGTGGTGATCCAAAGTGTGGACTGACACCCATCTCACCCTTTACTTAGCATGGACCTGGGTGAAATGACAAGGTCTCTGAGCCTGAGTGTCCTCATCCACAAAACAGGGATAAGTATTAAATGAGACCCTGGGTTAGCATTAAATGATGTCATACAGGCCATGCATGGGACAAACCACTTAGGTGTTCCTAAATTTTATCATGTTTTTATAAGTAGTAACTCTTTGATGTAGAAAATAAGAGAATACCGATAAACACCAGTAAATTCCACCACTCAGAGAAACTTACTGTTGACATTTTGGCTGATGGCTTCATTTTTGGTCTCCCTCTTGCATGTATTTATTTAAATACCTCTTGTTAGGAGAATTCATCAAAATGATGTCCATTGAGCATCTAACCCAACTCTTTTTGTGCAACAGCAGCTTCAGTGTCACTCTCACCTCTAACATGTAGCCCCCAGGTCTTCATCACGAGCCTTCTCCTCTCACTTCTCATCTCCAGGCTCTGACTCCGCCTCCCTGCTGGCCGGCACCACCTGATTTCCATCCGGAATTCTAAATGAGACAAGTCCAAACCTGAAATCGTCATCCACCCAATGACACAGCTTTAGCTCCTCTGCTCTCTGTCTCTCCTGATAGTATCACCAACTTCACTCCCTTGGTTTGGAGCCCAGTTTGCTACATCTCTTGACTCCATCCTGCCCTTTGATTTCACTCATGCTCAAAATCTCTCCCTTTTCCAACCTGCCATACTGTCAGTTATCAAAAGATTCTTTCTGGAGCCCCACTGTCATGAGGCATGCCATGACATTGACCTTAGGAGAGGTGGGGAGCTTGGGAATTTGAACAAGATTGAATAAACAAAGTAGGTTTCCAAAAGACATCAAAGATTAAGTTGTTAGCAAAGATAAAATGGGAAACCAGGAATCCTTAACAAAGAAGACCTGTTTGTTTTGTGGCTACATTTTCAGAGGGAACACCTGAGACAAAAGCATCATGGCCAGTCAGGGTTAGATGGGGATGATGGTCCTTTGTGTAATAAAATGGGAGCACAGGTTCAACAGGGTGTCAGGATGAAGCCAGGAACCATTCATCAGAGACAAGATGGTCTTTGTCCCCTAAGAGTAATTAGCAAGGGTGTCATTCAAAGATGGCGTCTGTGCTCCTGACTTGACAACCATGTACGTACAGGAAGGATACACTCAGTGCACAGCCACTGGAATCCTAGATCTCTGGAGATGGCAAGTAATGGATACTTCCAAGAAAAGAAATGGGTGAAGGTGTGGGTATGGGGAAGGAAGAAAGGACCACAGTGTCTGGACTTGACCAGGCCTGTGTAGTAGCTTGAAAGTAGCCAGAATCTCTGCTGGGGGTTCCTCACAAGACAGAGGGGCCTAGTGAGAGGTCCTCTAACATCTGGACCAGACATGGGTGCTGTGTCACTTGTGGCGGAAACGTGCTAGGACAATAGAAAGTAAAGTCTGTCCATCCGGGCTTCCGCACGGCATAGCGATTAGGCAAACGGAACCAGTCGGGGGATGTGCTGGGACCCAGTAGAGAGAATGAGCAAAGGCCATCCCTGAGGTGTGAGTCACATGTTGTGGTGGAGAAACCATGAGGAGGAAGGAGAGAAAAGGTCCCTCCTCTGAGGGTTATCTGTACTGATCTGACACTTCCAGGTCACCTCAGTAAATCCCTTATCCCCACCTGTGTCTATGAGTCTGGAAGAAACAAGAGGTAGCTGGGACACCATGTGACACGCCGAGTAAGTACATGGGTGGGCACACACATATACACTGCACACATGTGTTTACACGCTCACCCTGGGCCAAGAGGAGGGCCGTGGGGCTCCTGCCCACAGCTTCCCACACCGGGTCCCTTGTGGAGGGTCCACACTTTAATAGCCACAGCAGTGTCTACCCAACATTTCCAGTGGTGCCTCTCTGCACACAGAAACACCTCCCGAGTGCTTTTCTCCCTCCTCAGCCATGCTTCTTCTTTACAATTCATTTTACAATTCTTGAGAGTTGTCCACTCTGGTTTCCCCACCCTCACCACCTATTTGCTCATCTATAACGCTGCTTAAGTTGCTCTCATCGAAGTCACGATGGCCTCAATATTTCCATGTCCAAGAGCAATTTTTAGTCCTTATTGTCCTGGAGCCCCCATCCCTTTAAGAGGCTCACAAACAGAAAATTACTTCAGATGTGTGGTAACAAAATCATAGGCTTACACATAGAAAATTATGGAAACCAGAAAAGAGATTCCTCACTCAGCCCAGAGAGGTCCTGGAGGAGGTGACCTCACCTGGATGCTCTGAAGGAGTTGGGTTGGGGAGCAGAAGGCTCCATGCGGAGGACAGTGAATAAGGGCCTTAGAGAGAAAGAGCACACAGTCGGTGCAGGAGGATGAGAAGCAGCTCTATATGCTGGAACATGAAGCACAGGGCGCCTCTGAAGGGCCACGCCCACATGTATGCTGGGACAGAGGTACAGTAGTGAACCAGACACAGCTGCCTCCTGCCCTTTCATGCTAGGCAGGGACAATTACTGGTGCCACCAGCTGGATGAAAATTGATGGTTATATGGGGTGCGGAGCGGGATTCCAGCTTGGACAATGTCATCAAATGACAGGGATATGGAAGATAATGAGTTATATTTCCAATACAATGAGCCTGAGGCCTGAGGATACTTGGTGGAGCTGTCCAGTTGAAGTCACAAAGTCTGAAGTTTGGAAGAAGTTCCAAAAGGGAGCAGCAGACTTGGTTGTCATCTGCAGGTGGACCAGTTGACACAGGGATTCTGCAGAATGAGGACAGGGCCGGGTCTCTGTGTGAGGATCTCCCTGGGGGAAAGCTGAGATGAGGCAGAGACACAGAATGACTTGGTGGAAGGGATGCCAGCTTTGGCTGAAAACAGGCTTGGCTCTCGCACTTTTTACACATGACTTTGGCCAAGCCCCTTAACTTCTCAACAATAAACAAAATATTTATTGTTGAAAGTCCATTGTTTCTAAAGTAAGGAAAGTCATGTGCATTCAACAGGATTATTTTAAACTAAAGGCCCAGTGCACGAAATTCATGCATGGGGGGTGGGGGGTGTCCTTTAGCCCAGCCTGCACCCTCTCCAATCTGGGATCCCTCAAGGGATGTCCAACGGTCCGTCTAGGCCCGATCCTCTACCAGGATCGGGCCTAAATGAGCAGACGGACATCCTTCTCACAATCCAGGACTGCTGGCTCCAAACTGCTCACCTGCCTGCCTCCTGATTGCCCTTAACCGCTTCTGCCTGCCAGCCTGATCACCCCCTAACCACTACCCTGCCAGCCTAATTAATGTCTAACTGCTCTCCTGCCAGCCTGTTTGCCCCCAACTTCCCTCCTCTGCTGGCCTGGTCACCCCTAACTGCCCTCTCCTGCAGGCTTGATCACCCGAAACTGCCCTCCCTTGCAGGCCTGGTCCCTCCCAACTGCCCTCCCCTGCTGGCCTGATTGCCCACAACTGCCCTCCCTTGCAGGGCCCGGAACCTCCAACGGCTCTCCCCTGCTGGCCATCTTGTGGTGGCCATCTTGTGTCCACTTGGGGGAAGGATCTTTAACCACATGGGGGCAGCCCTCTTGTGTGGTAGAGTGATGGTCAATCTGCAAATTACTTTTATTAGATAGGATAGAGGCCTGGTGCATGGGTGGGGGCCAGCTGATTTGCCCTGAAGTGTGTCTCAGATCAGGGTGGGGGCTCCCTTAGGGTGAGGGGCGGCCTGGGTGAAGGGCATGTGGAGGTTTACAGGCTGGCCTCGCCCCCCAGCAACCCAAGTGGAGGCCCTAAGATCTGGGATTAATCTATGTCTACAATTGAAACTTTGTAGCCTGGAGCGGAGCCAAGCCTTTTGCTCCCTCCAGAGCCGCAGCCATTTCTGTTTGAAACATTGTAGCCCAGAGTGGAGGCCTAGGCCAGCAACAGCAGACTGAAAGCTTGGCTTCCTCCATTGCCAGGGAAACCCAAGCTTCTGTTCTCTCCAGTTCAATGGCTGCCGCCATTTCTGTATCTTTTATAATTGAAACATTGCAGCATTGAGTGGAGGCCTAGGCAGCCTAGATTCCTCTGTTTCTAGAGAAACCCAAGCCTTCCACCTGCTCTCAGTGGCGGCAGCCATCTTGGTTGGGGTTTATTTGCATAATCTGCTCCTGATTGACTGGTGGGCGTGGCTGGTGGGAGTGGTTTGTGGGTGTGGCAAAGGTATGGTCAAATTTGCATATTACTCTTTTATTAGATAGGATAAGGCAACATGCCTAAAAGTGCTGAGTGTCTATTAGTCAGCTCAGGCTGCCATAACAAGATGTGGAAGATAGGGAGGCTTTAACCACGGATGTTTAATGGGGGGGTGAGGGTACTTTCAGCTGGTGACCAGATCCAAGTTATGGGCATGGGCGGAGAAGGAGCAGGCCAACTGAAACGAGGGCAGGGCCAAGGAACTGACCTCCAGGCCAGTGAAGTGAACCAGAGTAACATGAAACTCTGGGTGCAGAGATGAATTTAAGTCAATTAATCCCTTGTCCAAAGCAACTCACATCTAAAAGAAAAATGCCACCAAAGATGTTAAGAATTGATGCCTTCATCCTTGCTTTTTATTCTCTCCCCCTCCTCCTCCTCCTCCTCCTTCTTTTCTGCTCCCCCCCCCCATTCCCCCTACTTTGCTGCTCTGCCCCTGACCCTCCCTGCCATAACCCAGGTGTCTCTTTTCCTGTATGGCTCCATCAGGATGAGGCAGCTTCTGTCCAAGGCCATGGTGACTGATGATGAATATCCCTGGAAGCAGAACTCACACAAATATTACATTTCATCCTCAGCCTCTTCCTTTTTCTCTGGTTCCTTCTGGCAAATTACTGGGTCTTATCTGAATACCAGCCTGAATTTATCCCCTTTTTAGCAGCCTCGGGGTTGCTGTGAAAAACCCTGTACCTCTGTGGCAGGGTTCTCATGCTCAACAACACGGCCTCCTACTTGTCCTGCGCAGAGGTTTGTCTATCGGGGGTCCCAGTGGAGAAACTTGCCTGCCTGGTCTTAGGAAAGGCTTCACTCTTTTCAAAGTGGGGATTTTATACTCATAAGAGTTTTCAAAGGGTTTTTTTAAAGGGGAGATGAGGTAAGGGAGGCAAAGAATGTGAGATGCTTTTATTTATTTTTATTTTAAAAAAATCTTTCTTGTTAAAAGTATTATATATGTTTCTCGGTTTCCCCCACTGACCCTTTCTAGCCCGCCCCCGCCCCTGCCCAGGGCTTCACCCCCTTGTTGTCTGTGTCCATGGGTTATACAAATATGCACATATGGTCTTTGGTTGATTATACCCCCTCACACTCCCCTCCCGCACACTCCCCCTTACTCTTCTCCCCCCACCCCCACCTTCCCTGTAGATTCCACAGTTGTGAGATGCTTTCAAATTTCAGTGCAGTTCTGATTACTGGTACAAGAGCACGATTTGTGTTGCTAATGTTACTAAAGCTCTGTTGTCATTCAATCACTGGCACCTTGAAGTTCTAGAAAGACATGGACTTTCAAATAAGACATATCTTAGCTTTACTTGCATTCATGGTTTTTGCTATGAAAAGGAGGAAGGTGTTCTTATTTGCTGACTCCAACTGCATTTTGGGAAAGTGAAGGAGCATTCTCTCCCAACCCAGATTAGACGGGTTTGATCTGACAGGTAAAGGTGCTCAAGGACAACTATAAAATCTGCCAAGGTCACGGAAGTAAATTCTGCTGGGCTCTGGGCTGGCCTGCTAGTGGCACCACAGGCCTCTGTATGGCTCACGGCACAGTTTTTGCTTGGCCTCGAGTCGCCTGGTTATCTGTATACATCTCTGGAACTTGCATAAACCAGTTTTGTATGTTTTGGCCTGGCTGTATGCATTGTCATTAACGTAGGTGTGTTTTTTGGTCTCTGCATGTAAATACCATACAGTAGCAAATCTACTTAACATCAGGTTAGGGTTTGGAGGCCTTTTGTAAACACATTTGTCTGGAAGTTCAGGATGACATTGAACAGTGGCCACGAACATCCCCTCTTGCCACGTTGTTTTGAAATGAGGCTCGTGGGGCTGTAGCTCTGTGTGTCTGTGTCAGCCCTCAGTGAGGAGCCCCCATGCTTTAGAATTCAAGATGAAGACTCTGTTGTGTGTTTCCAAAGGTAGTGCCTGAGGGAGCTTGGAACCTGCATAACTGTGCTTCCATCTCAGCTGCATGCAGTCTCTGTGTATTTTCAAGGCGCTGATCTGCTCTTTTGGGGGCAGGGGGTGCTTTATAAACAAATCAACCCCTGGATGGCCATCAACGTGGGGCACTTCTCTTTATCAGTAGCCTCATCTCAAACTGAGAGGCTCACTCCTCTCTGTAGCTTTAAGAGAAAAGGCCTCTGAGTTTCCACGAGTTTGGAGGCACTCTGAGCATCTGTCACCTGGAGTCCTTCTGGCCTTATTTCTTCCCAGGCCAGAAGGCGCTGGCTGCGCCCTCTGCTGGGCAAAGGGGGGAAAGCCCTTATTCTGCTTTGTCCCTTTGGGCCCTTCTGGTTTTATTTTCATTTGAGCCTTGGACGATCAGAGGGTGTGCAACTTGTGGATCCTGCCTCATCTGTGATGCCCAGGGCCATTCTTACTGCGCCCCATGTGGTCCTGTCCATGCTGGGGCCGGGGAGCCCGCGCACTCGGACACCGGGGCAGGCAGGGTGCGGGCGCCCTCCCACTCCGCTTTCCCCAGGCTGACTCCTCAGTCAGTCCCAGCCCAGGGCTAATGTTTAAACCCGAGGACACACGCCCGAAGGCCCAAGGAACCCACCCACCTACCAGTACTTCCCTCCACGCCCGCGACACTAACTCCTGAGCAGAATGTCCAGGCCCCGGTGTGAAAAGCGAGCCGCGCCGGTCAAGACGGAGAGCCAGACTGCAGCCGTGGGGGTGGCCGGCCCGGCTCGCCAGCGGCCCCCTCCCCGCACACAGGATCCGCCGCGGCCCGGCCCGGGCAGAGCCGAGCAGGGCAGACAGCGTCGTTCTCTTCTCCGTCGGTGCGCACCAGAGGCCCGCACCCAGGGCCTGCGCTCCTCCCCCTGGGCGCTTCCGAGGCTTTGTCCCGGGCCTTGGCGAAGGCGGAAAGGGCTGTGGAAACCCCGGGATAAAAACGGCTGTTAGCAGGACACAGCCTTGGGTCTGGCCGGAGCCGGGTCTCACGCTGGAGGCCCGGTTCGGACAGGCACGGCTTCCCGGGTGCTGCAGAACCGCTCCCGAGCAGAGGAAAAGCGGCAGAATATTCCCTAACCAGAAATGGCTGGAAGAGGATTATTTCCTTCCTTTCTCTATTGGTATTTATATCTTATTCCACAATAAAATTGGAGGGTCTTTCAATGCTATGTTTGATACAATAAGTGAACGGAAAGTATATAGGTAAAAACAGAACTGTAAGAAAAGCTGTGGCGGCTGGAAAGCAGAGGTTCTCTTGTTCTTTCCTACTCCGATGGTGAGGACCGATGCTCATTCTCACACGCCATGCCCCACCCCATTGCAATGAAGAGTATCACTAACGAGTTCTAAATAATTGCTGAAACCTGGACTAAATTTTTGGCTTTGGGTTTTCTTGCCAACAAAGCAGTAAGAAAAAATATGATGATCAACAATAAGTTGCCCATTTTCCATGGAGTGAAAAATATGCTCTCTCAGGAAAAACACAGATGAGTCTGAAGGAACATGTTCATGTGCATCAGCCCACAGAGGGGACACTGACATCATTAGATCTACACAAATGCACTAAAAAGCTCTGAGTGATCATTTGTCAGGGCCTCCCTCGCGGATGGTGAGATGGTATGACAAAGCACATTTTAGGGAAACCATTGGGGCCAGCCCAATGGTCCACAACTCTGGTTCTCTAGGGTCTGGCTTACTCCAGAGATGACGTCCACACTGTTTAGGAAGTGATGGGCAGCATGTGCTTCATGTGACTCCCTGTTACTATCATTTCCCTCCTTTGATAGAACGTGAGCACAAAAAGCTCAGATTTGTAATCGTTGGTAGGGTCCTGGAGTGCAGACTTTGCACACCGATGTTAAGTGGGCTGCGTGTATCTGCAGACTGAGAGCGCCTGACCAGGACTGGCCCAAAGGGACAACCACCCTCCTCGGTAGGCACGTCATCAGTTAGTGGTATTCTGGAGAAATGACATGGTAACACCTGGACTTGCTGGATGTTATGAAAATCCAAGTGACCGGGAGAGATAATCAATCATTTCTACCTGAGAAAAGACTGCAGCAAAAATAACTAGACATTAAAGTCATTTGATTTGATTTGCCACATCGGGCATCGTGCTAAGAACCACCTTGTGCCATTCTGTGTCTGAATCAATAGAGGCGGCAGTTGGAATGGGGCCACTTCACTTTTTCCCTGATGAGTTCTAAGAGATCTGACTCCAAAGTGACCAGTGTTCAGAAGACTCGCTTGCATAGGCACATTCCCTGCAACTGGCCTGGTCTTCCATTTCTGTAAGTCAGATGGAAAACAGGAACTTGAAACTGTATTTTGCCACACAACGGAGGGCTCAGTTTGAGAAAACAGCTGTCCTTCCGCCCTGCGCGTGCCCCATGGCCGAGCCTGAGGGAAAGGACTGCGGAGCCGGAGCCGTTCACGCCACTCGCCGAGGCCACTGGGCCGTCCCCACAGGCTCCCGAGAGGAAAGAAGCTTTCATCTTTCTTGGGTTTGGTTTATGCATATCCACAAAACCTCGTACCTAAGGACAAACTATCCTTTCTATATCGCATGTGTATAAGATCTAGGAGGCAACAAATACAAGATGGAATCTGCACCTGGATACCACGGAAATTAAGATATGTAACAAGAAAAATAATGTACCACAATGAGATACCATCTCACACCCGTAAGGATAGCTACTATAAAGTAACAATAACAAAATAACCCAGAAAATAACAAGTGTAGGTGAGGATGCAGAGAAATTAGAAGCTCGTGCACTGTTGCTGGGGATGTAAAATGTTTCCAGTGGGAAACAGGATGGAGATACCTTTAAAAATTGTAAATAGAACTGCCATATGATGCAGCAATTTCACTTCTGCTCACATACCCCAAAAGAATTGAAAGTATAGTCTTGAAAAGATATTTGTACACCAACATTCACTGCAGTATTATTTATGATAGGCAAAATGTGGAAGCAACTCAAGTGTCCATGGACAGATAAATGGATAAACAAAATGTGATAAGTAAATACAATGGAATATTACTCAGCCTTAGGAAGGAAGGAAATTCTGACATGTACTAAAACATGGATGAACCTTGAAGAAATTATGCTAATTGAAATAAATCAGTCACAAAAGGATAAATGCTGTATGATTCCCCTTATATGAGGTACCTAGAGCAGTCAAATTCATAGAGAGAGAAAGTAGAATGGTAGTTGTCAGGGGCTATGGGGTTGAATGGGGAGTAAATGTTTAACAGGTGCAGTTAATTCAGTTTTGTAAGATGAAGAGAGTTCTAGAGGTGGATGGTGGTGATGGTTATACAATAACGTGAATGTACTTATGATCACTTAACTGTGACCTTAAACATGGCCAAGATGGTAAATCAATGTTGTATTTTACCACAATTAAAAGTAAAAAAATAAAAGTAAAATAATGTGTTCCTTAGTACTGCTAAGCCTCCCCAGAATGATGGACTCTCCCAGGAGGAAGCTTATTCATGCTCACAGTTTCAACTCCATTCACTCTCTGTTGACTGAAGGTTTTAGGGTCCCACCTTTGCTCTCCCAGTGCCTCTGGCTTGACGAACCAACCAACCAAACAAAAGGGGGGGGGGGGAGATGTGAGCAGAAGTTTGCAGCCCCATGGAAGTGACTAAGAGAAGAAACCAAGGAGCAGCCACCAGGAGAAGTGTCCCATTCTGTCAGAAAAGGGGCGAAGTGTGTGGAGTCTGGACCAGGCTAGAATCCTGGCTCTGCTCCTTTATAGGCTCTAGTGTGATTCTGGACACGCCACTGAAGTTCCCTGTGCCCAGTCTCCTCATCTGAAACGAGCTTAGAACAGTGCTGGGCACATAGGCATGTGGAGTGTGAGCATTTGTACACAGCAGAAAAGTTTCTTCAACTCATCCTCTCTACCATACTGAGATTACAGGGGAAACAGGCTCAGAGAGGCGACGTGTCTCATCTAACCACAGCCAGAACCGCATGCAGGTCTCTGACTCTGGCTCCCAGTTCCTGCCCTGCCTCCCCCACCTTCTCCCTGCCTCCTTGGCGACCTTTCTTGGGGCAGCCGAGGGAAGCAGGGAGTGCAGGGAAGTGGATGAGGGTGAGCCATGCAACCTCTGGAGCAACGACGACTGCCCCTGCCCCTATTGCTCTACACTCAGAACGGAGCCTGCACCGTGAGAGAGCCCAGAGCAGCTGCATCCGAGTCCGGAAGCAGTGCAAGCCCGCCGCGGGAAACCGTTTCCTCCATTTCCCGTTATGTGGAGACTGACTTACCCCGGCCTCCTGACTGCCCTGCCCGGGGCCCATCTCATCGCCGTCATGTCCAGTTTCTGGAAGGTGGGCAGACTAAGGAGAGAAGGTGGACCTTTGCGTGTATTTTAGCTGGATAAGTGATTCATGCACACAGTAAAAATTCAAAGCCACCAGAGGATATTCAGTATAAACTGAATCTTTCTTCCACCCCTACTGTCCAGGGCCGAAAGCTCTTACCAGAGACCTCCACTGTGATGAGAATCCTGTGAAAGGAAGGAAACCCTAAAATCAAATGACTTTTCTCACTGCGGCGTTGGCTCAGATGGGCAACAGATAGCAACAGAGCAAGCCAGCCTGTGAGAGCTGGTGGGCATCAAGAGACTCAGGCACCCCTCAGAAATGGGGTTTCTAAATAGGGGTTCAGCTTCCCATTGGGTGACTGCGCGGGTAGGTCATTGTCTGCCATGTACATCTGCCTGGGGCTGCTGCTTTCGGCTCTGAGTGTGACCCCGAAACAGTCCCTTTGGGCTTCTGAGCCTTTCATGCTGAAGGCTGGGAGCCCCCTCTCCTTGTTCTGGGGGGAAGAGACCAGTTCCTTAATTGTGCCGGACAGGGAGAGGCCCGAGCACGCCCTCCACTGAGGAGTAACAGAGACCAGCACTGGAGACCCTCCCCACCCCCTGCCTCACCCTCTCCTCCTTTTCCTTCCTTTCCTTTTGCTTTCGTTCCTCTTCCCCACCCCCAAGTGCACACTAGACACATACAATAAGCAGTGCCTGGGCTTCCTATGGATTTATGATTTATAGTTATTCATCTTATTATCTTAGAAGCTTTGCCAGGTAAAATATTAAGGCATCACTGCCATTATAACCTTTTCTTCCATGATCTCATTGGCAGCCGGTGTTGCCATGACAACCAGGCTGAAAAACCGGTACTGAGCTCCCATGGAAGATGAAGTGAACACGGGTGCGTGTGTGTGTGTGTGTGTGTGTGTGTGTACACAGACTTTCCATCATGTATATCTGCTGTGCGAAAGCAATGGATGAATTTCTTAACCCACACCTCTGCTCTTCCTTCCGATTTGTTCAAAATTAGCACCAGCGCTCTAAATCAATGGGAAGAAAACTTTGGAGGATGATTTCTTTGTTTGGTGTTTGAGTAGCAAATTGGGATCAGAGACACATAAGAAATATTTAGACACTTTCTACCCACGTGAAACGAAGCAACTACTCCCATTTGACGTGGCTCCATGGGCCCAGCCGGCGTGGCTCAGTGGCTGAGTGTTGACCTATGAACCAGGAGGTCATGGTTTGATTCCAGGTCAGGGCACATGCTGGGTTGTGGGCTCAATCCCCAGTTGGGGGAGTGCAATGATGTTCTCTCATCATTGATGTTTCTATCTCTCTGTCCTTCTCTTCTCTGAAATCAATAAAATACATTTAAAAAAATTTTTTTTATATTTATTGTTCAGTTTATTAATTACATTGTTTCCCCTTTTTATCCCCCTATAGCTTCCCTCCACTCTGTACCTATCCCACCCTCCACCCTCACCTCCCCCTCCCCACTGTCCTCTCCCATTGTTGCTAGATTTTTGTCCAGTCTCTTGCTGCACTTCCCACAACCCTTTTCTCCCCAAAAATTGTCAGTCCATTCCCTCTCTATGTCCATGTCTCTGTTATATTCACCAGTCTATCCTGTTCAACAGCCTATCAATTCACTTGATTTTTATGTTCATTTGTTGATAGATGTGTATTTGTTGTTCATAATTTTCATCTTTACCTTTTTCTTCTTCCTCTTCTTAAAGAATATCTTTCAGCATTTCATATAATGTTGGTTTGGTGGTGATGAACTCCTTTAGCTTTTTCTTATCTGCGAAGCACTTTATCTGACCTTCAATTCTGCATGATAGCTTTGCTGGATAGAGCAATCTTGGTTGTAGATTCTTGCTGTTCATCACTTTGAATATTTCTTGCCACTCCCGTCTGGCCTGCATCGTTTCTGTTGAGAAATCAGCTGACAGTCGTATGGGTGCTCCCTTATAGGTAACCAACTGTTTCTCTCTTGCTGCTTTTAATATTCTCTCTTTGTCTTTTGCTCTTGGCATTTTAATTATGATGTGCCTCAGTGTGGTCCTCTTAGGGTTCCTATATATTTGGGTTCGGTGCGCTTCTTGGACTCCTAAGTCAATTTCTTTCACCAGGTGTGGGAAGTTTTCAGTCACTATTTCTTCAAATAGGTTTTCATTGTCTTGGCCTCTCGGTTTTTCTGGCACCCCTATAATTCGGATGTTGGTATGCTTGAGGTTGTCCCAGAGGCCCCTTACACTATCTTCAATTTTTTGGATTCTTTTGGTTTCTTGCTTTTTCAGCTGAGTGGATTTTACCTCTTTGTATTTCAAATCTTTAACTTGGTTCTTGGGGTGCTCCAGGGCACTTTCAGATCTTTGTATAATATTTTTTGTTTCAGTCAGTGTATGCTTAATTTCTGGTTGGTCCTTTTTCATATCCTTGAGAGTCTGCTTTATATCCTTGAGGGTTTCTTTCATTTCCTTGTAGGACTGATTCATTTCCACGTTGGTCTTGATCATTTCTTTGCAGCTCTCGTTTATATCCTGGAGGGTGTTGTTCATTTTCTTGTAGGACTCATTCATTTCCTTTGTGGTCTTGCTTATTTCCTTATAGGCCTCGATCTTTTGTTGGAGCCTCTTAAAAAACCCTATAACCGTGGTTCTGAATTCCATGTCCAGTCGTTTTTTTTCCTCCATTTCTTTCACATCTGATTTCTTTCCATGTTGCTGCATGGTGGCTGCCTCCCTGAGTTGGTCAATTAGCTTTGTGTGGTAGACTTCCTACTAGGGATAGTGGCTCAGCCTCCCCGGTTACCTGAGGTGGATATGGGCTGCACAGTCTTGCTGAAGTTAAGCTCAGTTAATCGTTGCTAGCACTTGGAGGGTTGACCTCCAGGCCAATTGTCTGTGAAGCTCAGCTGTGCTCAGGTTGGATGGGCGGAGTCTCCGGGCCAAGCAGACAGCGTTAGCTCCGCCCTATGCGGCCCCAGGGACTCTGTGCCGGGGGCAATGGCCGCCAGCACCTCTGAGAGAGAGCTGCTGCAGAGCTCCACCCGCTGCCGGTTGCCGGGGAATTCAGACTTTCCCAAAATGAGTCTGCATGCGCAATGTCTCACCCAGGGTCATAAAACAAAGCAGTCTGACGGTTTTCCGAATGAGAGGCAAGTTGCGGTGCGCTCTCTGCGCTGTCACACAGCCGAGCTGTTCGCGCGAAAGCTGCCTTCTCCACAAGCCGGGAGACCCGGCAGCACCCGAGCTTTGGCGTGCCCTCCCACTGTCCAGTTTTCACCCCGTGTGATAGTGGGTTCTCTGGACTTCGCCCAGAGCTGGAGAATCAGTCCAGTGGGACGCCTTTGTCTCCCCGTTCGAGAAAACTGGCCGGTTTTCAGCCGCCCGCCCTCTCCGCGGTGCGCACTCCAAACCTCTCTCCGTGCGAATCTTTCAATGCTGTTCGCCGCCGTTCCTCCGAGTCACAGTGTCCTATCTTCACTTTTATTTGTGGAATTTTCACTGGGCGAGCGTTCTGGTGATTCTGGAAGGTGTTTGTTCTTTCGTTAAGTTGTAGTATTAAAATTGCTGATTATGACGGCAAGATAGGTGTATTGCCTTTGCCGCCATCTTCAAATACATATATTTTTAAAAGCTCCTTGGGCCTACTTTATTTAACATCTGCATAATTATCTTATTAGACATAAAATGTCAGAGCTGGGAGGGGCCACAGATGTCATCTGTCTCATCCCCTTTTCGTTTAGATGGGAAACTAAGGCCCAGCGAGACTAGGTAACGTCTCTTACACAGTATGGCACGGTGGGTAAGGGCACGGGCTCTGGAGCCATCCTGCCTGGTTCAAATCACGGCTCCATCATGTCTGTGCTGTGATCTAAGCTGAGTGACTCACCCTCTAAGTCTGCTTGCTCATCTGTAACATGGGGACAATACTGAGAACAGCCTTACTAGGTCGCTGTAAGGATTAAGTGAGATAGTCCATGATGGTTGACACATATTAAACCCTCAATAACTTTTATCACTATTATCCTGGGTCTCACTGAAAATCAAAATCCATGGTAGAAATACGAATATAATGCAGCTAAGCTAACTCCTACTTAAACTGGAGCCTTTCCCCATTAATCCCATCATGTCCTTGTTGTTGTTTTGCTTCTTTGTTTTGTTCGTCATCCAGAGATGGAAACCCCTTCTGAGATGGGGGGTGTCTTATGTGAAAACCTCTATGGAGTGTGGATAATGCCTACACTAGGTACCCTGTGGGTATCTGTTGACTTGAGGATAAACATCACATACTTCCTGCACTCGGGGAACACGGGGAACATGGCTGTAGTGGAGGAAGAGAAAAGAATGACAAGAAAACGTAAGGAAGTGGACATTTGATCACCTCACGTGACACCAGACATTTGCTAAAGTCTTTACAATGTGTTTGACCCACACCACCCCCATGAAGTGAGCCCATTCCCTCCCATTCTACAGATAAGAAAGCTAAGCCTGAGCGATTATGCAGTATGTCTGGGTTCACATGGCAGGCTGAGAGTTGGGGTGCCACCCTCTTACTTCAAGGTGCCTTCAATAGACTCTGCTTCAGAACCACTTCTCAGCCCCACTGTGAGCCAAAAGCTTATTCCCTGGGGGGTTGAGAGGGATTTAGAACGCCTCTCCATCTCTTGCACAAAGCAGAGTACGAAGCGAATTTGTGTAATATTATCCCAACCATAAAGGCAGGCTTTGAAAATCACACCAGCTGGGTGGTTTGCAGAGCGCCACTGGTTTAGACTTCCTTTCGTTGCTGGCAGGAAGAAGAGCCGTGCAGTGGAACCCCACAGCCCTCTTCAGAAGAGCAGCGTCCTGGGGAATTTATTCCACAAGGTGCACTAGAGTAAGAACAGGCCCACTGGCAGGGGGATCAGTGATCCGCCGTCCTAGGAAATGAGGCCATTAAATCTGGCCTCTGCACAGCTTATGTAAGAGTGGCCCGGTCTCTGTTGAGTTGGGTAAACCAGAACAGAATTTAATGGAGATGTAGGTTAGCACAGCGACCCTCCTCCCCCGCCCGTCCCCCTCCCCCTCCCCCTCCCCCTCCCTCACCTTCCCCCTCCCTCTCCTCTCCCTCTCCCTCCTTCTCCTCCTCCCCTCCCCTCTCTCCTCCCCCTCCTCCCCCCTTCTTCCTCCCCTCCCCCTCTCCCTCCCCTCCCTTCCCCCTCCCTCTCCTCCTCCCCT
Organism: Antrozous pallidus; assembly: GCA_027563665.1. Classification (NCBI taxonomy): domain Eukaryota; kingdom Metazoa; phylum Chordata; class Mammalia; order Chiroptera; family Vespertilionidae; genus Antrozous; species Antrozous pallidus. The sequence continues at coordinate 5,910,828 of CM050519.1, forward strand.
CCCCTCTCTCCTCCCCCTCCTCCCCCCTTCTCCCTCCCCTCCCCTCCCCCTTTGCCTCCCCTCTCCCCCCTTCCTCCTCCCCTCCCCTCACCTCCCCCTTCCCCCTCCCTCTCCTCTCCCTCTCCCTCCTTCTCCTCCTCCCCTCCCCTCTCTCATCCCCCTCCTCCCCCCTTCTTCCTCCCCTCCCCCTCTCCCTCCCCTCCCTTCCCCCTCCCCTCCCTTCCCCCTCCCCTCCCCCTCTCCTCCCCCTCTCCCTCCCCTTCCCCTCTCCCTCCCCTCTCCCTCCCCTCTCCCTCCCCTCCCCCTTTCCCTCCCCTCCCCCTCTCCCTCCCCTCCCCTCCCTTCCCCCTCCCTCTCCTTCTCCCCTCCCCTCTCTCCTCCCCCTCCTCCCTTCTTCTCCCTCCCCTCCCCTCCCCCTTTGCCTCCCCTCTCCCCCCTTCCCCCTCCCCTCCCCTCCCCCTTATGCTGAATGTTTATGTGGGTTGGGAGATCCAAGGCTGAAGATTTTGAGGAGATGAAGGGTCTCCTCCCAGCACTCCATGGAGCGGCAGAACTGGTAGCAACCTCCTCCTTTGGAGACAGGTTTCCCTCCAGGCGGGAGACTCGGTATTGCCTCTTGCTAGTTCCCAGCACGACTCATTGCACTTGCTGGAGAGGGGGCCGGTCTCTGTACCTTTGCGGAGTTACTGGGGGCATCGCGTGAAATAAGACAAGCAGGACCTTAAACAATGTAGTGATTACAACAACCCCTATGATAAGACCCATTAGATGGAGAAACCTTTCCGGTATCAATAAGCCTCATCTTTTTATTTCACATTATCCCCAAATTCTAGCGGTTCCGCCCGAGGTGACCGCGGACAGGGAGGAAGGCCGCAGCAGGGCCCGAGCTGGGCGGGAGGCAGGGGCTTCCCCGAGCAGAGCGGGCCGGCGGCTCGGAGCCCCCCGCAGCCCGCAGTCCCTCCTCGGAGACAGGCCTGGGCCGCGGGCCTCACAGGACAGGATGCCGTGCCCGCGGGCAGCTCCCAAGGGCCGGGCACCCCGAGCGCCGACCGCGGGACTCGGTGCGATGCCCCTCTGCCGCACGCCGCGGCGCCGGGCTAGTCCAGCGGCCCGCGGGCGGAGGGGGGAGGGCCGGAGGGGCGCGGGGGCGCGAGGGTGGCGGGCTGGCGGGCGGAGGGCCGGAGGGGCGCGGGGGCGCCGTGCTCGGGGGCTGCTGGGAGCCGGGCCAGTCCCAGTGGACTTGGGCCACGCACTTTGCTGGGTGCGGTTTTCCGTCAGTAAAGGGAAGCGTGTGGACCGTGGCCTTTCGCTCCACCTGGAGCCCCGGAGCGGGTTCGGGGCGCGGGGCCGGGACGCGGGTGAGGTGGTGAGCGGGGCGGACGCCTCTGGGGCCCTGGCCCGCTCCTGTGCCGGCTCCGCGGCCCGTGGTTGAGCGGGCGGCGTCGCCGGGCGGAGGGGCGCGGCTCACAGGTCACCGGGCTTGCCCGCTGGTCTCACAGCCGCGTGAGCGCCGGGCTCCGGGCGGGGGTGCTCGTGCCCGTCCCGGAGGTTGCGGTCGGTGTCTGCGCTGGGGTTCAGACCGACCACTTACCACAGTCCGCGGGGCTCCCCACGCAGCCCGCTGCTCTCCGAGCGCCCCGCACTGCGGCTTCACCAGAGCCCCGAGCAGCTTGGGCAAATTTCCACCCGGAGCAGCAGCCAAACTTTTGGGCCTCCCAGACCACTAAATTCATAATTTTGAATGCCCCGGGCCACTAATATATTCTAAAAAGATAAATACATTTGTAAAATAATGACCAGAAAACTTCCATTTTATTAATAAGAAATGCTCCCATTTAATATAACATTATCAATACTTATTTAATCATAAAATCTTCAAAGGTTGTTTAATTGTAACACATTTATTAAATAAGTTTAATTTTCACGAAGTAATTGAAACGTAAGTATGACACATTTTTAGAGTGTGATGTTTGCCCCTGTTTGCTGGAAATCAGTTTATGGATTTTTGGCTCCAATGACATTACTGCAAGACAGAGAGCAGTATTTATTTCAAGCCAAGACCGGTACTGAATTTTAATTGCTGTGACAGATGAAAATGTTTTTTCGCACAAATATGTTGTTGAAAATTGAATTAAAATTTTTATTGCTTTTTCACTCAGCAATGGGTTTTCACTTTTAATGGAGATCCAAAAATGAGGTCTTGATAAGGACGGCTGGAATTAGCTCTGAGACTGTCGTCCGATGATAGATCGATGCGGCTTTCTTTTTCATTCATGCTTAAATTGCTATCTTCAGCGTTTGCTGCAAATGGATCTATTATCCACATATTGCCATGTCTGGGATCTTCTTTCTTTGGGTAATAAAACCAGAAGTTTCTGTGAGTGATTGTAAGGGCCATTGAACAATGCTTACCACCTGCTGGTTTGAAGGGGAAGATAAGACATTTGTGGGGCTACCTATCTGAATCTGTGCCAGTAACATGCCTTCTGACATACACCCTTGCCTGCCCATAAACTTCACTCTTATTAAATTCCCTTCATATCTGTAATGCCTGTCCTGCCTGGCAGGACCTGTTCCCGGAATACTCCCATTTTACAGAGAACACAAACCAGGAACCATACACAATCCCCAGAGAGGCTGGTGCCAGTGCTGGCAGGCCTCTGGGTGTGGGCTAACTTCCCCATCCCAACTCATGAAGGGGAAGGTGGGCTGCAAAGTCCATGGCGGGTCTGGAAGCCTGGTCAATATTTGGAGGACAGGGAACTAAAGGGTATGAAAAGAAAGCTTTGTCCGTATTCATCACTCGGGACCTGGAGATTCACTCCCCTGAGTCACAGTAGTGCAATCTCCAATAAAGCTACTTTTCTGACTGTTCTCTGAGTGCCCAGCTGATAATTCTCCCGCGCCGCCTGGAAGCCTACCTGCAACAGATTGACATCCTTTTCTGTCACAAACTCATAAAAGTTTGAAAACATTTGCAGATCTTCAGGCAACCGCATTTGCCACAGTAATATTTTCTTTTGAAAAGCATCCATTTACCTTTTAGTGTGAACATATCCTTGCAAGGATATGTTTAATTCATTTAAAAGTGAAAAAATACCTGACAGGTATGTAAGCTTGGCTACCCACTCATCGTCGGAGAAGAGTTCTTGTAATTTCGGATTATTCTGCTGCTGGAAAAATATTCTGACTTCTTCGTGCAGGGTGGACGTTGGGTTAGGATCTTGCCCTTCGACAGCCACCTCAGAGTGGAGAAGAAGGTGAGTATACTGGGGACCCATTTCTTTGCAAAGTGCCTCAAATATTCGAGAATTGAGCACTTTGTGTAGAATTTCATTGATAATTTTAATAACAACTGGTAATACTTCGTGTAGTTCTGGGGATTTTTTTTCACCGTAAGTTGCTCACGATGTGGAATTCAGTGTACAGACAAAATGTCTGGGTGACCAACGTTTTTCACCTTTGCAGCAGTTCCTGAAAGATGTGCAGTCATGTTTCAGCACTGTCTGTACGTATCCCGTACATTTTCCATTCAATTCCATGTTCCAGGAAATAACTACTAAGTGCTTCAAAAAGCTCAGAGCTAGTTGTTCCATCAGGCAAAAGTTGAGTGAACATAGTAGTTCTTCCTGTAACTCCTTCACACTCACCCTCACAAAACAGAAGAGATGTCCCCTGTTACTTATGTCCATTGATTTGTCGAGTTGAATTGAATAACATGGTGAATTTTTCAACATTTTTATAACTTGATTTTCAGTATCTTCAGCCATGTCTTCAATTCTGCATTTAACAGTGTTAGCAGACATAGGAGTTGCTTTCAGTTTCTGGCCAGCCTGCTTTCCCCAAACCTCTTCACAGGCATGTAACATGCAAGGCTTAATTCATTCTTCTCCAATCATGTACGGCTTTTTATTATTAGAAATCTGAAGTGCTATCAGATAAGAAGCCTTTAATAAGGATTTATCTCCAATAGTCATTTTTATTAGAGTTATTACTTGCTTTTGCATATTTTCATGCATGCTTTGAAAATATTCAAGTGGTTTTTTAGCTAAATCCAGGTGTTTTGATTGTAAGTGTCTTTCGAGTTTTGAAGGTTTCATGGCATCATTGGATAAACTCTCAGAACACACAACACAAAGCAGCGTGGACCCAGCTCACTATCAGGTTCTTGAACAATTCTAAATTTTAAGTAGTTTGAATCATATTTTCTTGGTACTTTGAGTTTTTGCTTCTCTCTGCCTCCAGTTCGAATGCTCTTCCTAATGGTGCCTGATTCACTGATCAGCTCACGGTTAAGTGAAGTACACATATTACTATCGGTACTATTATCACTAGTTACATTATCTTTTGTATTACTAAAGAAATGCAAAATATTTTTTTGCTTTTTTTTACTCATTATGGGTTTATTTCATTCAAATCTAAAGCCAAAAAAAGAAATGATAGTTATTAAAGTCAAACAATTTGATGCCATTAAATATAACAGTTAAAGAAAATACACAGTCACATACAATACACAAATAAAATAAAACAATCAGATGAGAATCGTCAATCACGGAATGGGTGCCTGCTGCAGTGGTCAAAACAGTACTGAAGCTACTTGCACCTCTCTTGTTCCCACTTTCTAGTTACTAAAAAGGGGAATTCATGAAATATACTAGACTCCAGTACAATTTGTGAATTTAGTGCAATGTAAAGGGGAAAATTGTCAGTCAGAATATAAGAATTTCTTAGAATTTTTTGCTTTATTATTATTAGGATTAATTAAAAATGCAAATAATGTCTACATTTTTCTGTGGACCCACCAGAATTTTCTCACAGTCCACCAGTGGTTTGCGGACCGCTGGTTGGTGACCGTCGACCTCTAGGACTCAGGCTCATCCACCAGGACAGGCAGCTGCTGCTGCTTCCTTCTCTTCAGCCCCCCACAGGCTATGGGAAAAGTGCAACCGCCCAGGGGCCGGTGCTACAGAGAAGGGTGGGAAGTGTGGCTGTCCACCCAACTGCTGAATTTAGAATACTCTGGCAGCCTCTTTCTTTCGAAGGGATGTGCTGTGGAGGTGGTCACAGTTTTCTGCGTCTTTTCCATGTTGCACTGAATGAAGCAGAAGAGCATGAGTCAGTTTCCTTTCTGGGGAAAACGTGCTTCACAAAGCCCCCATTTCGTCCCTGGAGGTGGAGGGTGGAACATGTGGGCGGGTCTCCCAGAGGTTGTGCATTTAGTGAACTGGAGGGAAAGACAACGCCTTACTCTGATTTCAGTGTGAGAGTCTGTAGTTTGGGTTTACAATGTTTTTTTGTTTGTTTGTTTGTTTGTTTTTGCCTTGGGACTTTCATGAAACTTCCCTATACTGGGCCCCTAGCCAGCAGGATCTAGTCAGTCTCCTGAACTTCCCCAACCTCAGAATTACCAGGGCTAATTAAAATAAAACAAAACCAAAAATCGGTGGCCTAAATCTCTACTAGGTGTGGGTGGGAGCTGAGCAAATTTCATGTTGGGTGTACAGATGCCTGGGTGCTTGCCTTGTGATTCCTGTTGTCAGAGGTTGGGGAAACACTAAGTACAGTGGTACCTTAGTTTGAATCAAAATCACCTGGAGGACATAGAAAACCCGCCCCCCTCCAGTATCTGACCCAGTAGGCAGAGAGAACAATTAGATTCTGACACTTGTCTGGGGACTACCGTGGGACAGCACTGGTGTGGTAGAAGGCACTCTAGGCTGCGTGTTGAATACCTCCTTCCACTTTATCACGTACCATCTTGTGACCTTAAGCATTTGAAAATTGGGGATTGATATAAAGTTTTTAAAGATAAAATGCTTCCCAAAAGAGAGAACAGGAGAATACAAAAAAGCTAAGTGTTATTGTTAACAACAGATTGGACCTAAAGGCAATCCTTGTGTTGAAGGCAAACAATAGAGGGAGCGTATGACATGTCCTGCAGGCCAGCCTGGCACCTCCCACTTGGCAGTGGCTCCCAGCCTGGAGCTTGAGGAAGAGGTTTAATTCACAGAAGCTGCCCTCAGCAAACCTCAGTCTCTAACAGGGTCCACTGGTGGCCCAGAGGCTCTGGTCCCTCTGGCTGGTTGTCACAAAGACCTCTCAGCGTCCTGCCCCTGGAGAAGGGCCTCCAGGGCCCAGTACTGAGTGTTCTCTGGGTCCTGCTTCTCTGGCCCTGTCCTGGTTGGGGAGCTCTCACTTGCTCACACGGGTGCCTTCTCTGGAGAGGTACTGACTCCTTCTGGAAGGTCTTGGATCTTTCCAAAGAATTTCTTGCCTCTGCAAAAAATTCTTTCACAGTGATCCTGGGTCTCCCATTTGTAAGGGGGAACAGAGTTCCTAATGATCTGAAGGGCTGAGGGACCAAATAAGGAGCTTAATTTTGAACAGGGAAGGTATTAGAGGCATCCTATCTAATAAAGAGGGATTATACAAATTGACTATCGTGCCATCACAAAGAGGGGGGCACCCCTAGCCACAAGATGGCAGCTCTCAGTTCCCTCAGCCCCGCTGGAGTCCCCCAGTCCTTTCCGCTCCACTGGGGAAAGGAGGGGTGGCAGGCACACAGAGTGGCCAGACCGACCCTCAGCCCCCCCAGCTGCCTAAGGCCAGACAAAGGTGCAGGCAAGCCCCGGATGATGGCTGCCTAGCCACCCAGTGCCACCCAAGGCTCAGGTAACCAGGGCCAGCCGAGGCTTGCACTGCTGGCAGTGGCAACACCAGAGGTGTGATGGGAGCATCGCCTTCCCCTGATTGCTGGGTCGCTTTCTGCCACTGAGGGCTCCCAGACTGTGAGAGGGGACAGGCCAGGCTGAGAGACGTCCTAATATGCAAATTGACCAAACAGCAGAACGATCCACAGGGGGTGTGCTGCTCAGCCAGAAGCCAGCTCATGGCTCTGCTAAGGAACAGCAAGCCAAGTGGTAAGAAACAGTGAGCAGGTGGACGTTAAGGAGGGGGATCAGGCCCTGGGGATCGGTCCTAAGCTGGCAGTCGTGCATCCCTCGAGGGGTCCCAGACTAAGAATTTCATGCACTAGGCCTCTAGTTATCCTATCTAATAAGAGAGTAATATGCAAATTGACCGTACCTCCAATTAAGCCATGCCCCAGCCAATCAGGAGCAAATATACCCCAACCAAGATGGCTGCCACCACTGAGAGCAGGAGGGAGGCTTGGGTTTTCCCAGCAATGGAGGAAGCCAAGCTTTCTGCCTGCCCTTGCTGGCCTAGGCCTCCACTCAATGTTACAAAGTTTCAATTATAGAAGATACATAATCCCAACAGAAGTGGCGGCAGCCACGGAGCTGGAGAGAGCAGAGGCTAGGGTTGCCTGGGCGATGGAGGAAGCCAAGCTTCTGCAGCCCTACCGCCTAGGCCTTCACTTTAGGCTACAAAGTTTCAATTATAGAATTTAAATAAACGCAAACAGAAATTGCTGTCTCCACAGAGCAAGCAGAAGGCTTGGCTCCACTTCAGGATACAAAGTTTCAATTGTAGAACATAAATTAATTCCAGATCCCAGGGCCTCTGCTTGGGTCACAGGGGGTGGTGGGGGGAGGTTTTGGAAAGCCTGCAAACCACCATAGGCCCCTCGCCCAGGCTGCGCCATACCCCAAGGGAACCCCCACCCTGATCCAGGACACCCTGCAGGGCAAACCAGCTGGCCCCCACCCATGCACCAGGCCTCTATCCTATTTAATAAAAGTGTAATTCACAGATTGACCATCATTCGAACACACAAGAGGGCTGCCCCCATGTGGACAAAGATCCTGCCCCCATGTGGACACAAGATGGCCATCACAAGATGGCCAGCAGGGAAGGGCCATTGGGAGGTTCCACTCCTGCAAAGGAGGGCAGTTGTGGGCAATCAGGCCAGCAAGGGAGGGCAACTGGGAGGGATCAGGCCTGCGAGGGAGGACAGTTGGGGGCAATCAAGCCTGCAGGGGAGGGCAGTTAGGGGTGACCAGGCCAGCAGAAGAGGGAAGTTGGGGACAAACAGACTGGCAGGGGAGCAGTTGACCATCAATTAGGCTGGCAGAGGAGTGGTTAGGGGGTGATTAGGCTGGCAGGCAGAAGTAGTTAGTGGCAATCAGGGAGGCAGGCAGGCGAGTGGTTTAGATCCAGCATTCCTGTATTGTAAGAAGGATGTCCGACAGTCAGACATCCCACGAGGGGTCCCAGATTGCAGAGGGTGCAGGCTGGGCTGAGGGACATCCCCTGCCCCCCATGCACAAATTTCATGCACCCAGCCTCTAGTTAATAATAGTAACAATAGGAGAAACTAAGATGGCAGCATAGGTAAACACTTAAACTGCTGCCTCACACAACAATTTCAAAAACACAACTAAAAGACAAAACGGACACCATCCAGAACCACAGGAAAGCTGGCTGACTGGAAATTCTACAACTAGAAGGAAGGAGGAATGCACACAGAGAATCAGAGGAGCTGCAAAGCCTGAGGTAGGGAGACAGGCACGCGTGCAGAGAGGACGGGCCGAAGAGGACAGGGCGGCTGAGTGCCTGGCTGGCGTGCTCTAGCAGGAAGGAGACAAAAAATCCAGACTGCACTGAACCCCAGTTCTGACTCCACTGAATCCCGGTTCCAAGCCCATACGTGGGGAGTCTGGACCGTAAGGTGGAAACTGAGGGGAGCGGCGAAGAGTAGAGGTCCGGAGGTGCGTGTGCATGACTGTGCGCAGAGAGGACGGACTCCTAATGTGCTGCTGGCTTGATCTGGCAGGAAGGAGATGGGGTTCTTGATGGCCATGAACTGCACTGAGCCCTGGTGCCCAGCGGAAACCTGGGAGTCTGGATTCATTGGGGGAGAGACTGAACTGTTTGGCAGTGGATGAGGCTCGAAGGCACCTTCCTCTTAGAGATGCTTGTAGCGACCTCGGGGGGTGGGGCTGGCTGGAAGCCAAGGCTGTCAGCTCCACCCTGAAACTCTGCTCCATCCAAGCTGAACAAGTCTTGTTGCATAAGGCTGTCTCCCAGAGTAGACACAGCTGATCCTCACAGCCAATTGGCCTGAAGGTCAATTTCTCCCAGTGATACCAACAACAATCAAGACTTATCTGCAACAAGGCTGTACACACAGTCCACAAAGGGGTGCACCAACAGTGTCCACCTCAGGTAACAGGGGAGGCTGAGACACCTAGCACACAAAGGTACCCTACCAACTCAGGGAAGCAGGGAAAATATGGAGACAAAGAAACAGATCACAAATGAAAGAAATGGAGGAAAACAAATGACTGGACATAGAGTTCAAAACCACACTTATAAGGTTTTTCAAGAGGTTCCTAGAAAAGGCCAATAAATTCAGCAAGACCCTCAAGAATATAAAAAAGGACTAACTAGAAATTAATCATATACTGACTGAAATAAAAAAATATTATACAGAGACCCAACAGCAGACTAGAGGAATGCAAGAATCAAGTCAAAGATTTGAAATACCAAGAGGAAAAAACATACTCAAATGGAAAAGAAAAAAAAATCCAAAAATTTGAAGATAGTGTAAGAAGCATCGGGGACAACTTCAAGCATACCAACATCCGAGTTATGGAGGTGCCAGAAGAAGAGAGAGAGCAAGAAACTGAAAACCTATTTGAAGAAATAATGACTGAAAATTACCCTCACCTAGTGAAAGAAATAGACTTACAAGTCCAGGAAGTGCATGGAACCCCAAACAAAAGGAATCCAAAGAGGACTACACCAAGACACATCATAATTAAAATGCCAAAGGCAAAAGACAAAGAGAGAATATTAAAAGCAGCAAGAGAAAAATACTTAATTACCTATAAGAGAACACCCATATGATTGGTTGTCAGCTGATTTCTCAACAGAAACTATGCAGGCCAGATGGGAGTGGCAAGAAATTGTCAAAGTGATGAATAGCAAGAACCTACAACCAAAATTACTCTACCCAGCGAAGTTATCATTCAGAATTGAAGGTCAGATAAAGAGCTTCACAGATAAGAAGAAGCTAAAGGAGTTCATCACCACCAAACCAGTATTATATGAAATGCTGAAAGGTATTCTTTAAGAAAAGGAAGAAGAAGAAAAAGGAGGAAAAGATGTCTGCTTCAAACTAGAGCATGGATGGAACTGGGGAGCATTATGCTAAGTGAAATAACCAAGTCAAAGAAAGATAAGTATCACACAATCTCAGTCATTTATGGAATACAATGAACAACATAAACTGATGAACAAAAACAGATCCAGAGACAGAGCAGCATTAACTGTCAAACCTCAGAGAGATGGTAGGGAAGGGTGGGGGTAAGGGGAGGAGATCAACCAAAGGACTTGTATGCTTGCATATAAGCCTAACCAATGAACACAGACAGGGGTGGGGGTGGTGGTGATGGCATGATTGCGGAGGGAGGGTTGGAAGGGGTAATGGAAGATGAGGACACATATGTAATACCTTAATCAATAAAGAAATTTAAAAAAAGAAAAATAATAAATAAAAATTTAAAAATAATAGTAACAATAAGAGCAACTATTATTTGTTGAACTCGTAATTTATTTCAAGAGCAGTGGTAAATGGCTTACATACATAAACTCATCTAGGCTGCCCAAGAAGTAGTTTATTATCTCCTTTTTGCAGAGGAGGAGACAGGAGCTCAGAAATATGAGGCCAACACATGAGATTGTACAGCTAGTAAGAGGCACGGCTTTGATTAAAACCCATATTGCCCTGGACATGTGGTCCAGTGGTTGAGCATCATCCCATGTACAGAAAGGTTGCCTGTTTGATTCCTGGTCAGAGCACATGATTGGGTTGCCAGCTCAGTCCTCAATAGGGGGTGTCCAGGAAGCAGCCAGCAAGTCAATGTTTTACTCTCATACCCATGTTTCTCTCTCTTTCCCTCTCTCTTATTACCTCTCTCTCTCAAGAAGAAGAAGAGGAAGAAGGAGAAGGAGAAGGAGAAGGAGAAGGAGAAGGAGAAGGAGAAGGAGAAGGAGAAGGAGAAGAAAAGAAAAGAAAAAAAAGAAAAAGTTAACACAAAAAATATTTTAGAAACACACAAACCCATGTTTTTCCATCCAAAGCCCTTATTATAGGTATTATTTTTAGTTTCAAGTCAGCCTTTTCAGGAAGCTTTAAAATAGCCGAAAGTCTTGCATACCCCACTAAGTGGGCCACTAACAGCAGAAGCAATGGCAGGGCATTCTCTGAACTGCCCCAGACAAATTACAGATGAGTTACAAATGTGAGACAGGAACATTCCTATTGGCCTCCTGACTGAGAAAATGGGTGATGACTTCCCCTGTGGCAATGATTTCCAAACCAAACCCAGGCTCATAAACATTCTTTGGCCTCTTCACCAGTGTCCAGACATGTAATTGACAGTTGTGCAGTTGCCAGCCTGTGGATAAACAGGGCGTGTGATCGGGTGCTCAGTTTCTTGTAGAACCTTCAGGGAAAAGAGTCATGTTCTGTGTTGCAGGGGAGAAAACGTTGGGCTTATTGAGTGAGAGAGGCAAGCTCTGAGGTCCTACCTGCCTGTGTGAGAAGAGGTCCTTCCAGGGCCTCCTCTTGCCAGTTCCCTGCCTGCTGCCTCCAGTCCCTCAGCCAATGTTGGGACTAGGAAACGCGAGGAAAGTGAAGGTAGAGGCGGCATCTCAAAAGGCAGAGAGAAACAGTTAAGGAACTCAGGGTTGTACCTAATCATAGGATGCTTTTGTACAAATTAGAAAAACACATCCTCCTCAGTTTGCTTTGCTATCATCTGCCAGAATGTTGCCCTAATGCAGATACAGATCTCCCATCACCGTGATATAATTGGCGCCCCCTAGAGTTGTGCAGCCCACATTCTGTAGCCCTGAAGGAGCCTTCGCTTTTTTTTTTTGAGAGGGAACAGGGATCAAATAACTACCTTCCTCTTCTTTTATTCCCTACTTGCAAATCTCCCCACTTTGCAGTGGTTCTTCTATAGGGAAACCAGTCCTGCCATGCAGTAAGCATGATGCTAATGGTCTCCTAAGCACCCCTACTCTACTCCCAAAATGGAAAAGGAAAAACCATCCATCAAAGGATTGTTGTTGGGCTTTTTTTTTTTTTTTTTTTTTTTTTTTTGAGGGGAAGACCGCTTCCCAGTGTCAGAGGCAGCAGGGAAAGGAAGTTTGGATGCCAAATTGATGGAATTTCCAATTACTTTCCAAAGTGCAGGAAGCTCATGATTCAGAAAAGGTAGGGCTGAGAAGATGGTATTGTCTTTGTGATAAGGGAGGGAAGCAGGGAACTAAAGAAGGAAGGGGCTGGATGATACATTGTGAGGGAGCAGTAATGCCCACCACCCTAGTCAGGCTTTCTCCTTGCACAGGTGTGTATTCCTGACTCCTTACGGCTATTCTTTCTGTGAGTCTTCTGCTTCCAGGAGTAGCTATGAATCTGTGTCTAAGGACTTTGTCCCTAATAACTTGGAGGTTGTCAGGGAGTAAGTTTCTCTTTGACTATGCTCACTGCACCAATTGTGGGAGTACTCACTCCTCCTTGATCCTGCTCGACTATGCTACCTGTTGGTCCTAGTCCCTCTGCCAGGGACTGTACCTCCTTGGACACCGGATCTTAGAAGGTGGAGAAGACATGAGAAGTCATCTTCCTATCTAATAAAAGAGTAACATGCAAATTGACCATACTTCCACTATGCTACCAGCCAATCAGGGCAGGGGGCGGGGTGGGGGCATGGCCAGGGGATATGGCCAGCACACAGGGGGCGAGGCTGGCAGGGGTGTGGCCACAGTGCAGTGGAAGCAACCACCACTCTATAAGCTCTCCCCACATGCTACTTAAGGGCCAGCACTCCTTATACTTATGGTGACTGAGTCACATGCAAATGAGTGCCCAGGGTCCCTGCATGCCCCCTAGCCCAGCACCCACGATGGAGTGGGGGGGCTGCTGCCAGTCTCTGAGGTATGCAGAGACCTTGGTGGCCACCACCAGGTGGAGAAAATTCACAGTGCTATTGGTTCGTACAGGGTATCAGAAGCACCAGGAATTCTGGGAAATGTAGTATTGAGCTCTGCGGTGAAGATGTTGGGGCTGTGACCTGGGTTTAGGTGAAACTTGAATTAAAGCTGTGAACTCTCTGTAGGAGAGAGTTTGAAGTACTGAGCACGGAACACAGAAGTGGCCGGGTGGGGGGGGGGGGTGGCGGCGGCAGCGCCCCATGGCCCCCCGGCCGCTTGAGCACGAAAGCGGGCAGGGGGGTGGGCGTGGCAGCATGGGAGTGCTGCGTGGCCCCCCAGCAGGGGAGTCACATATTCTTTCTACCAAGGTAACAGAAACACGAAGGCCACCCAAGGGATGCTGAAGGGGGACACAGTGAGTTCAGAATTCTCTGGTGATTACAAGGACCTAGGTCCTCATTGCCTCCTCCCCCACCCTCTGCTGCTCCTTGAAATAATCAATCATCCCTCTTTTGGGGGAAAGGAAGGGACACATTAAAGAAGTCTTCTCTAAAGGGATGCTTATGAAATAAATGTAGAAAGGACTACAAGAGAAGAGTGTTTTCCTTAGTAGACAAAGCAGCTCTATTAGGCAACAGGTTTGGGAGCCCTGACAGCTGAGCCCACGCTGGCTACCTACAGGGGCACTTGCACTTCCACCAACCTTCTCTGCTGTACAGTGCAACGAGGTCTTCTTGGTGAACCCAATCCATAATGAAAAACTCCTGAACTACACTGTGTTTTACAGAGGGTTTTTTAAAATTGTTCAACTGATGGCTCACCCCCAGCCTGTCCAAGACCTAAAGCCTCGGGCAGGCTGGGGGTGAGCCATCAGTTGGACATCCCGTAAGGGCTCAGTATGTGAGAGGGGGGCAGGTTGGGCTGAGGGGCCACCCACCCCCATTGCATGAATTTTGTGCATCAGGCCACTAGTATATAATAAAGAGCTAATATGCAAATGTTTGTCATGCCCTCATATCATCACACCCTCATGCCATCATGTCATAACTGCTCAGACACTCAACAATGGGGAGAGAGACGAATGGGGACAAGCCAGGCACAAATGAGCTCACGAGAGAAGAATGGGAACCAGCCAGGCTGCAGCCTGGGAAAAGGACAAGCCGCCCACCCCACAGTCATAGGCACCTGTGGCTGTGGCTGGGGTGAAGGTGCCTGTCCATGGTCCCCTGTGGCTGCAGCCAGCCTGAACGAAGCCAGCCTTGGTCCTTGGTGCCTGCAATTGGCCAAAGAAGGGAATCCTGGGTCCCAGGTGTGGGGCAAGACAGTTAGGGGCAATCAGGCCAGCAGGGGAGCAGTTAGGGGCAATTAGGCCAGCAGGGGAGCAGTTAGGGGTGATCAGGTAGGCAGGCAAAGGTGGTTAAGGGCAATCAGGCAGGTGAGCAGTTAGGAGTCAGTGGTCCCAGATTGCGAGAGGCAGTTGGACATCCCCCGAGGGGGTCTCAAATCGGAAGGGTGCAGGCCAGACTAAAGAACCTTCCCACACTGTGCATGAATTTAATGCACTGGGCCTCTTATAAGTATATAAGAGAGTCTTTATTGTAGCCCAAGTAGTCATTGCTACTAAGAAACCATTAGATAAAATAGTTCTTTAAAGTAGCCTTGTAGAGGTATCTCTTACTAATACAGTAGCAAACACAGGAGCCATCCCAGCAAAAATAGCCAACACCGGCTGGTCAGTAATACATCTTTCCTACAACATAGCCCCCAACATGTGAGCTATACAGGAGCCAGCCACACTAGCTGGTCATAACATACTCTATACTAACTTAGACAAAGGAGGCTTCTTGCCAAATAGTAATCTCAATCTTTTGGGTTATAGAAGGGCACACGTTTGCAGTGTATACAGTGAAACTGCTGTGTCCTTGCACCTGTCCATGACAACTTGGACTTGAACATCCGGGTTAGAATTCCCATGCTCAGATTGGCCTTGAAAACCTGGCGTACTCTGGGTAGGGCCCCCACAGACGTCCAAGTTCCTGAAAGAGCCTTCTTGGCCGAAACCGGTTTGGCTCAATGGTAGAGCGTTGGCCTTTGGACTGAAAGGTCCCAGGTTTGATTCCGGTCAAGGGCACATCCCCAGTAGGGGGTGTGCAAGAGGCAGCTGATCAATGTTTCTCTCTCATCAATGTTTCTGACTTCCTATCCCTCTCCCTTCCTCTCTATAAAAAAATCAAAAAATATATATATATATATATAAAGAAATTCCCACTGTCCCTAAATTAGAGCAGTGTGGTTTTAAAAAAAAAAAGAAAGAGCCTTCTTGATCAATGGAGGAAACAGTGACATTGAAAAGCAACTGCCGGAGAACCAAGATGGCGGCATAGGTAAAACACCTACCTTGCCGTCACACACAGCAATTTTTTAAAAAATATATTTTATTGATTTTTTACAGAGTGGAAGGGAGAGGGATAGAAAGTCAGAAACATCGATGAGAGAGACATCGATCAGCTGCCTCTTGCACGCCCCCCACTGGGGTGTGCCCACAGCCAAGGTACATGCCCTTGCCGGAATCGAACCCGGGACCCTTCAGTCACCAGTCCGATGCTCTATCCACTGAGCCAAACCAGTCTCGGCAACACACAGCAATTTTAAAACTACAACTTAACAAAAGAAAAAACACCTTCCAGAATCACCAGAAAGCAGGCTGAGTGAAAATTCCACAAATAAAAGTGAAGATAAGACACTGTGACTCGGAGGAGCGGCGGCAGACAGTGTTGAAGATACGCGCGGAGAGAGGTTTGGAGCGCGCGCCAGTGGATAGGGCGGGCGGCTGAAAACTGGCCAGTTTTCTCGAACGGGGGAGACTAAGACGTCCCACTGGACTGATTCTCCAGCTCTGGGAGAAATCCAGGGAACCCAATATCATACGGGGTGAACTGGACAGTGGGAGGGCACGCCGAAGCTCGGGTGCTGCAGGGGTCTGCCGGCTTGTGGAGAAGGCGAGCTTGTGCGGAGTGTGCGTGAACCTGGGAACAGCACAGCTGCCTGACCATGCAGAGAGCACTCGTGACTTGCTCTTTCATTTGGGAAACCGTCAGAGTGCTTTGTTTTACGACCCTGGGTGAGACATTGGGTGTGCAGAGTCATTTAGGGAGAGTCTGAATTCCCTGGCAGCTGGTGGAGCTCGGCAGCAGCTCTCTCTCAGAGGTGCTGGTGGCCATTGTCCACAGCACAGAGTCCCTGGGGCCACATAGGGCGGAGCTAACGCTGTCTGCTTGGCCTGGAGACTCTGCCCATCCAACCTGAGCACAGCTGAACTTCACAGACAATTGGCCTGGAGGTCAACCCCTCCAAGTGCTAACAACGATTAACCTGAGCTTAACTTCAGCAAGACTGTGCAACCCATATCCACCTCAGGTAACTGGGGAGGCTGAGCCACTGTCCCTTGTAGGACATCTACCACACAAAGTTAATTGACCAACTCAGGGAAGCAGCCAACATGCAGAGACATGGAAAGAAATCAGATGTGAAAGAAATGGAGGGGAAAAAACAACTGGACATGGAATTCAAAACCACGGTTATAGGGCATCTCAAGAGGCTCCTAGAAAAGGTCAAGACCTATAAGGAAATAAGCAAGACCTACAAGGAAATGAATGAGACCCTCAAGGATATGAACGAGACCTGCAAGGAAATGATCAAGACCAATGTGGAAATGACGAGTCCTACAAGGAAATGAATGAGACCTACAAGGATATGAACAAGACTCTCAAGGATATGAAAAAGGACCAACCAGAAATTAAGCATACACTGACTGAAATAAAAAATATTATACAAAGACCTAAAAGTACTCTAAAGCACCCCAAGAACCAAGTTAAAGATTTGAAATACAAAGAGGTAGAATCCACTCAGCTGAAAAAGCAAGAAACCAAAAGAATAAAAGAAAATTGAAGATAGTGTAAGGGGCCTCTGGGACAACCTCAAGCATACCAACATCCGAATTATTGGGGTGCCAGAAAAAGAGAGACAGCAAGACAATGAAAACCTATTTGAAGAAATAGTGACCGAAAACTTCCCACACCTGGTGAAAGAAATTGACTTAAAAGCCCAAGAAGCGCACCGAACCCCAATATATAGGAACCCTAAGCGGACCACACAAAGGCACATCATAATTAAAATGCCAAGAGCAAAAGACAAAGAGAGAATATTAAAAGCAGCAAGAGAAAAACAGTTAGTTACCTATAGGGGAGCACCCATACGATTGTCAGCGGATTTCTCAACAGAAACGATGCAAGCCAGACGGGAGTGGCAAGAAATATTCAAAGTGATGAATAGCAAGAATCTACAACCAAGATTACTCTATCCAGAAAAGCTATCATTCAGAATTGAAGGTCAGATAAAGTGCTTCACAGATAAGAAAAAGCTAAAGGAGTTCATCACCACCAAACCAATATTATATGAAATGCTGAAAGATATTCTTTAAGAAGAGGAAGAAGAAAAAGATAAAGGTGTAAATTATGAACACCAAATACACATCTATCAACAAATGAATCTAAAAATCAAGTGAATTGATAGGCTGATGAACAGGATAAACTGGTGAATATAACAGAATCATGGACATAAAGAGGGAATTGACAATTCTTGGGGAGAAAAGGGTTGTGGGAAGTGCAGCAAGAGACTGGACAAAAATCTTGCAACGATGGGAGAGGACAGTGGGGAGGGGGAGATGAGGGTGGAGGGAGGGATGGGTACAGGGTGGAGGGGAGCTTAGGGGGATAAAAAGGGGGGAACAATGTAATTAATAAACTGAACAATAAAGATAAATAAATACATACATACATACATAAAAAATAAAATAAAATCACATGGTAATTTAAAGCACAAAAAAAGAAAAAAAAGAAAAGCTGGTCTCCGTAGCAATAGCTATTTCCAAAACTCACAGTGTTTTGTAGAATTCCACCAGGTGGCACTGTTCACCTGGGTTATCTGGTTTGTTGCTATCAAGACTGAACCGAAGGTGCCAAAGGTGAGGTCATCAAGGAGAGTGGTAACCAGCTGAGTGCTCTTTGTCCCTCCTGCTGGGGTTTCATGCCCTGGGGTCAGTGCCCTCTGCTGGCAATGGCCTGTCGGCACTCCCGCTGTGCAGAGAGCCTCAGCCAAGGGAAAGCTGGAGCCTTTCAAAAGCTGGGTCTGACCCCAGATAATTGGGGCTGTGAGGTTTGACCACACACCCTGGCCCCTGACTGCTGCCCTGAGGCCAGCAGTCGGGGCCGGCCCCTGCTGCTGAGACATCACATCAGACAGGGGCAGTCCTTCCACCCCGGAGCCCACATCTCTGACTGAGACATGTGAAGGGAGGGAGGCTCAGGGGCCTGGAGCCAAGCTGTAAACCCACCCGAAGGCCTTCCAATAGAGGGGCAACAACCATCTGGCCTTGTTGAGAGACGCTTTCTGACAAGAGCTCCCAAACCTGACTCACATTTTGTGGAGTTCCTCCTCTGAGAGCGTGGGAACCAGGACCAGCTGCGTAATTTGTGTGGGCCAGTGCAAAATGGAAAAGGGGGGCCCTATGGAAAAATTAAGAATTTCAAGACACCAAAGGCAGAGCATTAAAACAAGCACGGGGACCTTCTGAATGTGGGGCCTGCACACCCGCACAGGTTGTACCCCAAGAAGTTGGCCCTGGGTGGGAAACCTGAACCCCACTCTCAAGTGGAGAGAAGGGGCCCCTGGGGTTGGCCCTCAGGGACCACAGCCCCTTACTGTCACTAGAAGACGTCCTGCCTCCCACCCTTTCCACCCCCAGAGTTTCCTCCTCTCACCTGTGAACCTGCTTCACTAACTGCCCACAACTGAGGGACCCATGGAAGGGGACTGTGGGTGGGTGGACAGCACCTCATCCCTCACGCTTGGACCATGGCCAAAGAAAAAAGAATCCCCTCCAATCTGGAATAGAATGTTTTGCATCTGCTCATGGAGGTTATTATTTCTTTTCTCAATAGCATTTTCAGATTAGCTGTTCCTTTCCCTTCTCACCAGAAACCCCTGGTCTCAGGCCATTAGATGACTTACAGAGGCGCAGAGTGCTGGCGAGAGCGAGGTGATCAAATCTCCCTCTAATGCCTGCAAGTGCCCTGCGATTTGGGCTGCGTTCTTGAGACTGAACATTGGCTGTCTGTCTGCTGATAACTTTGGGTTGTGCTGCTACAAGATGCGGCAAGAATATTAATCTCAGGCCCCAGCAGAGGAGGGTTCGCCGGGGTCCCAGCAGAGGAGGGTTCGCCGGGGTCCCAGCCCACTGGGTTTGGGCCACATTTTTTATGACGTGGATTCATATGGGAAAGATGACAGTGCGGCCCTGTTCATAATATGGAGCCATCCTTTTGCCAACTCCACCATCTTTGGGAAGAATATAGCTCTGAAATGGGAGCAAACATGTTTGCTGGGGTGGGGAGACAGGGAGCTCCTCACCTCCTGACCACCCCCTTTCACATACATGCATAAGAACAGATCTAAACAGGAAGGTGGACATTCCCTCCTCTTTTGTGTCCCTGCAGCACTGAGAGCCCGGAGGTCCACTTCACATTCTGTGGGTGTGGTTTTCCTGACTCGTGTCCTCTAGCTCTGCCGGGGCTCAGCTGCTCCTCCCTCTTTGTGAACAGGCCCCTCTGCACAGCCCCTCATGGGGGAGGTAGGAATGGGGAGCTGGCTTTTGAATCGAGACCCGGGTCTGTACTCACTAGCCTTGTAAGCTGGGGCAACATTCTTAGCTTCCCAGAACCTGTTTTCTCATCTGAAAAATAGAAATGATACTACTTTATTCATTGTTGAGCAAGTACATTAAGTGTGAACTATGTGTCAGGCAGTGTGCTAGGAACTGGAGATAGAAATGATAGAGACAGATACAGCTCCTCATACTCCTGTGGGGGATTCAAGTGATTAACAAAAACTTTGCGTGAAGCCTGTATGCGCCCTGGGCCTGCCTGCCCAGCTGTGTCACAGTGGGAGCAGGCGGGGGAGTGGGTACTGTGGACTCTGCGATGTGTTTCTCCGGCTCCCACCAGCCAGCTTCTGGCTGGGTTGCCCATGGGAGCATGAGAGGAAGCGGGGTTGGCCCTTGGGGGTATCAGAGGAAGAGAGGTTGATCCATGTGGTATCAGAGGAAGTGAGGTTGGTCCACGGGGTATCAGAGGAAGTGAGGTTGGTTCACGAGGTATCAGAGGAAGTGAGGTTGGTCCACGGGGTATCAGAGGAAGTGAGGTTGGTCCACGGGGTATCAGAGGAAGTGGGGTTGGCCCATGGGGTATCAGAGGAAGTGAGGTTGGTCCACGGGGTATCAGAGGAAGTGAGGTTGGTCCACGGGGTATCAGAGGAAGTGAGGTTGGTCCACGGGGTATCAGAGGAAGTGAGGTTGGTCCACGGGGTATCAGAGGAAGTGAGGTTGGTCCACGGGGTATCAGAGGAAGTGAGGCTGGTCCACGGGGTATCAGAGGAAGTGAGGTTGGTCCATGGGGTATCAGAGGAAGTGGGGTTGGCCCATGGGGTATCAGAGGAAGTGAGGTTGGTCCATGGGGTATCAGAGGAAGTGAGGTTGGTCCATGTGGTATCAGAGGAAGTGGGGTTGGTCCACGAGGTATCAGAGGAAGTGAGGTTGGTCCATGTGGTATCAGAGGAAGTGAGGTTGGCCCATGGGGTATCAGAGGAAGCAGGAAGCTTGGCAGTGGAGGAAAGCAGAAGCAGGATATTCAACTTGTGCAGCAACAGCAGAACCTCTTTTTTGTTCCTCCTTCTGGTGGCCACCTTGGCTCCTGGCTTGGGTTCCTGTCAGCTCCTTTGTTGTTCCTCCAGCCTCGGGCTGGTAGGAGCTTCCGGCCCTGACTCATCTCGGTTACCTGTGCAGTCCCATCGAGTTTCACCCTGCGTTCGTTACCTCTGTTGACAAAGGTCTCTGTTAGACCCTTACAGACACAATGTGTATGACCTGGGAAGTTGAGGGTGTTTATTGTCGCACATACAATCCTCAATCAGTAGAAGCTATTATTGCTTTTTTCAATATTGTTTATACTAATGTCACCCCTCCCAACCTTACATTCTCTGCTTCAGTTCTCTAGTTCTGCCCTGCCCTGGTGGCAGTTGGAAGCCAGCAAGCTCCCAGAGAGAGGAGTGTGTGGCAGAGCACCGAGGGCACTGGAGGGACTGGTCCTGGCTGCATGGTCAGGTGGACATCAAAGAGCAATGGCCCCTTGGCCAGGAGGGGCTGGGCACGGTGTGCAGCCAGCGGCCGACTCAGGTGAGCGTGTGCAGGCTGGGCACCAGGAAGGCACAGTCTGGTGGGAATCAGCTGCGTGTGCTCCCGCTCGGTCAGACCAGATGTGTCGACTGTCCTGCCTGGGTGCTCTTTCTGGAGAGGGTGTGACTCAGCTTGTGGGGAGGGACACGCGTCACAGAGCACACTCTGGCAGCAGCCACTGTCCCTGGCTCGGTGACCCCGGGGCTCCGCAGAGCGAGCCTCCTTCCCCAGCTTCTCGGTGCAGGTCATGATTGTCCTGCTGTCCGGGTGGAAGGACACCAGACACCTGTCTCCTTGCTCAACACTTTTTAAAAAAACTTTACATTTTAGGATAATTTTAGATGCACAAAAATGTTGTGAAAATAGTGGAGTTCCCATTGACCTCACACCCAGTTTCCCCTTTGTTAACATTTTATGTTAGTGTGATCATCTGTTACAACTAATAAGCCAATATTGATGCATTATTATTAATTGCAGCCCTCACTTACTTAGATGTGCTTAGTGTTTACCTAATGCCTCTTCCTGTTCCCAGGGTCTATCCAGGACACCACACTGCATTCAGTCATCATGCCTCCTTGTCTCATCTTAGCTGTGACAGTGTCTGTGACTCTCCTAGTTTTTGATGATGTTGACAGTTTTGAGGAGTATTGGTCTGGCATTTTGTGGTATACAGACAAATCCCCTCCATTGGGCGGGGTGAGGGGATGTTTTTCTCATGTGTAGACTGGAATTAAAGCTTTGAGGAGAAAGATCACCGAGCTGCAGGGCCTGGGCAACACTTTAACTCCTGTCACACTCCTGACGTGGATGGAAGGTGCTGTGTGTCCCAGGTTGTGTGGGAATTCCCATCAACATCAAAACACCGAGATAAAAAACGCCAGGTCAGCGTGGATTTCCAACTTCCTGAGAATTATTGGCTTAGCTTCCTGAGCCAATAACAATGCTGGACATTGTTATTAACTACCCCCTCTCTCCTACATGGCCAGGTCTACTTCCAAGGGCACCTTCAGGCACTGTGTCCCAGTTGCTCATCAGACTCACTCTCTGACAAGGGTAGAAGGGTTGCCATGATGTCACCTCATGGCTCCTAGATGCCACAGCAGCTAGATGATGGCTCACCCACAGAAAAGATTCAGTGCATTTTGTCCGATTTCATAACCAATGTCAATATCCAGAGTTTAGAGATGGTACAGTGGGAGCCAGTGGTTCCTAGGGCAGGCCTTGCCATAGGCAGATCAGTCAGCGCCCGGATTTATACACACACACATCACACCTGTTCCTAGTGCTCCCCACTAGTCACAGCAGCTGCTGGGCTCTCCTTCCGGGTGCTTTCTGGCCTCGTGTTTCCTCCCGGGGGAGACAGAGGATTTCCTGTGCTCCTGTCACCAGGCTCTCTGGCTGATTTGTCTGGGGCAGTGAGTCTCTGTTCTCTGCCACTACCCCCTTTTCATGCTGAGGCACCCTGGTTGCTCCCAGAAAACTCAGGGAGGTGGTGAAATGTTAAAAGTAGAATTGATTTTAGTTCACCTGTTTTTGCTGCTTTCTGAACCTGGGTTTTGTTGAGTGTTACCAGCACTGTGGTGGGAGGGAGTTTCAGGTGGCTATGGGGAAGGCTCAGGTGTGAGTCAGCAGCCTGTGTTCGCTGTGGCGGGGCCAGGGCCGCCATAGGCTTTGTAAAAGAACCTAGTCCTGAGTAGACAAGCTTTCCTATCCTTTGAAGGTAGAGGAATTTCAGTCACACCAAGCTTCAGCTGGATATGGTATTCAAGCGGACTACAGATTTTGAGTCATGAAAACGTGGGTTTTCTCTGTTTTCTTATTCTCTGAACCTCTGTCTCAGGGTGAGAAAATAATGTTTTAAGATCGGTAGAAAGAAATTCTGTCTCTCTCCTTGGATTCTGTGGCTCAGCTAAAGAGGAAACTGAAGCAGGGCCTGAACTCTCTCCTTTATCAAAGGACTTGTGGCTGCTGCTCAGAATCACGTCTGTGGGCTCAGTTCTCAGCCCTCTGCAGCAGCAGGAATCTCTGCCTGGGGTGGGTGAGGGGCTCAGAGGGGATATTCATTCTCTTGTTCACTGGATGCTGAGAATATGAGTTCGATTCATGAGCGGGGTACAGAGAAAAAGGGCATTGGTGATGGACATGTATGAGCCTGTGTCCCACCACAAGGGAAAAGGGGGCATTCGATGTGGTTCTCCCATCAAGTTCTAAGTGTCATGGAGGAGGGAGCTGTGTCCAGGGATAACCGTAACACCAGCAGAAACTGAATGCACCATCAGTAAGGACTGAGTCACAGATTAAGTTGTCTTCTTAGAGTTATGATGTGATTTAGATATTGTCTTAGGAGCAAAATCTTGACAAAAAATTACCCTAAATGATTGGCAGTAGGAAACAATGACTCACTGATGCAAAACATGTTATATAGCCATTAAAAGAAATAACATCTTGCAAAAACACCTCCAAAATATATTGCTAAGTGAACAGGATGTAGAGCAATGTATAGTCTGATCCTACGTGTATCGAAAGGGGACACACTGACACATATACATATGTATAAATACATATACAGTATGTTTAAAATGTATAATAGAGTGCTTCATATATGTGCATAGAGCAGGCTTAAAATATGTCTAAAATATTTAAATAATATAAATGATATGATATTATTTTAAAATATTTCTAAATGATTCATAAGAAACTGGAAACAATGGTTTATTTCTGAGGAGTGAGACTATTACTTTCCATTTTGTATCATCCCAAACTACTTAATGTTTAAAACCATGTACATGTGGGGGTTTTTATTTAAAAAATATTAGTTTAGTGGGCTAGAAGGGGTCAATGGGGAAAAAGGGGGTACATATGTAATACTTTCAACAATAAAGGTTGAAATTTTTTTTAATTTTTATATCTTTTTTAAGAAAAGAGTTACAACTTTTTTTTCTATTCTGGTTTAGAACATCTTTCTGCATATTGTGGACTTGTCTGATCCCAACATCATCTAGAAATTTGTTGAAAATCTCAAGCAGAATCGAGGTCCTGGAAAGCTTTGTAAACATGAGGAAAGGCTGACTCTTTATGCTGACCTTTCAGCAGAATCTTAGTGGTGCTGCCTGTGCAGACAATCGGGTTCACTAACCAGCTTCAACCTAATGACAGCGCTTCCATCTGCGGGGAGAGGGAGAGGCTGCCCTGGGGGGGGGGGGGGGGGGTAAGGTTATCCCATTTTCCACAAAAGGACAATGTTTACATCCGTATTCCTGAGCTCTGCAGATTTGGGGATTGGTGTGTTAAAACTAGATGCTCAGGGGAAAATGAGAATAACAAGTTTAGCCTAAAAGAAGGCCTGCTGCAAATAAGCAAATCTTAGTAGCAGCGTGGCGCTCCACAGAGAGCTGGAGGAGGCCCGCAGGATGCCTGGCTGCTCCTCCCAGACACCTCACTTTGAACTGAGCTGCTTTTCTGCCAAATAATTTCTAAAGTGCTCCCCATGCCAGTGTGGCCAGGTTTGGGCTCGTGCCGTCTGGGAGGGTTGTGGAGCATTGGGGTGTAGCTAGTCCAAATGTGTGCTGTAAGTGTGAAAATCAACTGATTTTGAAGACATTGTGTGATAAAAAACAATGAGTAATATTTTTATATTGATTACATGTTGACAGGATACTATTTTGGATACGTCGAGTTAAGTTAGATATACTACTAAGGTTAATGTTACCTGTTTCTTTTCACCTTTTTAGTGTGGCTACTTTCTAGAAAACTTAAAATTGCATATTTCTAGACAAATTCTCGGTGCATCTTACTATGAATTAGGTTGCCTGGCCGAGCCCTTATAATTGGAGATCTCGTCACAATGCCTGCCGTACAATGACGTTTTCCTAGAAAGAGTGGGAGGGAAGGGGCAGTTGGCATCGTCCTCATTTGGATGTAGGACCGGTGGTGGCAGCGGAGGTTTGGAAACAGGTCCTTTGCCCTATTTTCTTTTACTTTGAAATGGCAACTGTTAATTTCTAGATCAATAATAAAGGTTGCATGGCCAATAAAAGAGAGCTCACAGAAGATGGACTTTAAAAACATTGCAACCAATTCTCTGGGTTACTGTATGCAGTTTTCTTGTTTTAGAAAAATAAACATAGACAGCAATGGCACTATAGAAGGATAGAAAAACACCGGTCAACATTTTGGACTCTTGGTCCATGACATGACTGCATTTGCTTTTAAGTTTATCCTTCGCTATATTAATTTTTCTTCCGAAGACACTCTGTTTTGTAATACGTGGTAATGCCAGAAAATTTTTTTCTGGAAAGCTTGAGGCTCGTGATAGACATCATTTTGGCAAGGAGAGCAAGTGCATCTCAGGTAGGCAGGGCAAATGTAAAAACCACAGCCCAGGGAGCACCCAGCCAGGGCTGAGGCGGGCACAGCCACGAGAAAAGAAGGTGGATCACGAAGGGCATTCTGGAGAACACAGGACACCTGGGGCTGGCTCCTGCTCATCTTATGCCACGCCAGTGGTTCTCAAATTAGGACCTGTAGCAGCACATTACCCGGGAGCCTAGTAAAAATGCACATTCTTAGGCCCCACCCCCAAAATGTCTTAATCCAAAACTCTGGGTTGGGGCCAAGAAATCTGTGTGTGTGTGTGTGTGTGTATACATTGTATTGATTTTTTACAGAGAGGAAGGAAGAGGGATAGAAAGCTAGAAACATCGACGAGAGAGAAACATCGATCAGCTGCCTCCTGCACACCCCTTACCAGGGATGTGCCCACAACCAAGACAGATGCCCTTGACCAGAATCGAAGCTGGGACCCTTGAGTCTGCAGGCTGACGCTCCATTCACTGAGCCAAACTGGTTTCAGCAAGAAATCTGTTTTTTAACAAGCCTTCCAGACAATTCTCCACACTAAAAGTTTGAGAACTGAGGCAGCTGGCTTTTAACCACTTTGGATGTTCTCCTTTCTAAAAATATAATTTATCTTTATTGTTGGAACTATTATAGATAACTCCCTTTGACCCCTTTTGACCTACCCACCCCCACACTTGCTCCTGCTTCCTCTTCAGGCCTTCACCACACTATTGGCTATGTCCATGGGTCACTCATACATGCATACAAATGCGTTAAACTCTTCTCATCTCTGACCCCTTCCCTCCGAGACTCCATAATCTCTTCCATGCTTTCATGTCTTGGGACCTATTTTGTTCATCAGTTTATTTTGTTAATTAGATTCCACATATGAGTGAGATCATGTAATACTCATCTTTCTCTGACTGGCTTATTTCGCTTAGCACAATACTCTCCAGGTCCCTCCACACTGTCTCAAAGGGTAAGAGACAGCTACATAGTATTCCATGGTGTAAATGTAACACATATTTTTTTATCCTCTCATCTACTGATGGGCATTTGGGCTTTTTCAGACTTAGCTATTATAAATTGTGCTGCTATCAACATAGGAGTGCATCTATTCTTTCTGATTAGTGTCTTGGAATTCTTAGGATATATTCCCAGAAGTGGAATCACTGGGTCAAATGGCAGTCGCATTTTTAATTGTCTGAGGAAACACCATACTGTCTCCGCAGTGGCTGCACGAGTCTGCACTCCCACCAGCAGTGCACGAGGTTTCTTTCTTCTCCACATCCTCACCAGTGCTTGTCATTTGTTGATTTGGTGATGGTAGCCATTCTGGCAGGTATGAGGTGATACCCCATTGTGGTTTTAACTTGCATCTCTCTGATGATCAGTGACTTTGAGCATTTTTTTCATATGTCTCTTGGCCATCTGTATGTCCTATTTGGAAAACTATCTATTTAGGTCCTTTGCCCATTTTTAAATTGTATTATTTGTCTTCCCTATGTTGAGCTGTATGAGTTCTTTATATATTTTGGAAGTTAATCCCGTATCAGATGTATCATTGGCAAATATGTTCTCCCAGAGTTCCCTTTTCATTTTGATGCTGGTTTCTTTTGCTATAGAAAAGCTTTTTAGTTTCATGTAGTCCCATTGTTTATTTTTTCTTTGTTTCACTTGCCCAGGAGATGTCTTGGCAAACATATACTGCTATGATGATGTCTGAGATTTTGCTGCCTATGGATTATTCTAGGATTTTTATGGTTTCATAACTTACATTTAAGTCTTTTATCCATTTTGAGTTTATTCTTGGATATTGTGTAAATTGGGAGTCTTCTTTCTTCCTTTCTTTCTTCCTTTCTTTCTTTCTTTTTCCTTCTTTATTTTTTATTTTTCATGAGCCTGTCCAATTTCCCCCTCACATTTATTTTTTTCTTTATTGTTCAGTTTATTAATTACATTGTTCCCCCCCCTTTTTCCCCCTATAGCTCCCCTCCACCCTGTACCCATCCCACCCTCCACCCTCACCTCTCCCCTATGGTCCTCTCCCATAGTTGCATGATTTTTGTCCAGTCTCTTGCCCGCCTCCCATACCCGCTTTCTCCCCAAGAATTGTCAGTCCATTCCCTCTCTATGTCCATGATTCTGTTATATTCACCAGTTTATCCTGTTCATCAAATTATTAATTCACTTGATTTTTAGATTCATTTGTTGATAGATGTGTATTTGTTATTCATAATTTATATTTTTACCTTTTTCTTCTTCCTCTTCTTAAAGAATATCTTTCAGCGTCCTATCTAATAAAAGAGTAACATGCAAATGTGACTGTACCTTGGCTCCTGATTGGCTATGCTACCAGCCAATCAGGAGCAGGGGCGTGACTGGGGCGTGGCTCGGCTTGCCTGGACGGGAGTAAACACTTCCCTTGACCATGCCGGTAGTGCCTCAAGTGCTCACACCTATGGGGAACACTTCGCTTCACACCAGTGCCAGCTGGGAACCCTTAGCTTCACGCTGGCAGGGGCAGGGAACGAAGCAGGGACCACACCTCTGTACAGGGTGTTTTCCAGGGCCTAGCGAGCCAGGAGAGGCTCGGTCCTTGAGGCGTCCGTGGTGCGGGGAGGGCTGGGCCAGGACACCATACTTTCAAAGCAAGTTGTTTCCCACTTAAATATCCTCTGATGAGGATCTTTAAAAAAGAAGTAAATATTCAGTCATTGTCACACCTTGAAAAGTTAAGGTAATTCCTTAATATCACCTAATATCCACTGTACGTTCAAATGTCTTTGTTTCAAAGATGCCCTTTACTGTTGGTTTGCCCCCTCCGGAGGCTACCCAAGGTCTTATTTCAGCCCTGATGTTGGGCTGCTTCCCCCGACCATAAGTTCCCAATGCTCTTCCAGCCAGAGTTAAAGGGGGCTTCTTCTGCTTTTAAGGCATCGCCTATCCAGTGCCTGCCAGGCCCCTGTGAAAGCACTACTCCTTAGGTCCGGGGTGCTGGGAGCTGAAGCAGAGAGGCTGTGAGGCCCAGCTCACCCAGGATGCTGGCCCCCAATTATCCTGGCCCAGCCTTCCCTACTCATACCTGCTCTCGGAGAGCGTGAGGTGGTTGTGGCAGCTGGATGGGAGACCAGCTGGAGTTGGGGGGGGGGGGGCGTGCTTGGCCGCAGCATGAGAGAAGGGAGGCCTACACTCTCCCCCAATCCAGAGGGGCTTGACAGGGGACCACAGGCCACGCCCCTCACCCAGCAGGGCTTGACAGGGAACCTCAAGGTGTGCTTCCCTCCCTGGTGCTGGGCTATGGTACTTCAGGCTGCTTCCCCCACCCCAGCTCCAGACTGGGGGACTTCAGGCCGTGCCTCCCACCTCTGCGGCTTGACAGGGAACTACAGGCCACATTCCCAACCCACAGGGCTTGACAGGGGACCTCAAGGTGCGCTTCCCATCCTGGTGCTGGGTTAGGGGACCTCAGACTGTTCTCTCCACCTGCCAGGGCTTGACAGGGGACCTCAGGCTGCGCCCCAATCTGGCAGGGCTTGACAGGGGACCTCAGGCTGTGCCCCCACCCAGCGGGGCTTCACAGGGGACCTTAGCCTGTGCCCCTGTGCCAGTGAGGATTGAGGGAGTCCTGAGGCTGTGCCTCCCTCCCGGTGCTGGGCTGGGGGACTTGAGGCTCTGCTCCTCTGTCTGGTGGGGTTTGACGGGGGACCTCAGGCCATGCCCCCTACCCAGCAGGTCTTGACCGGGGATCTCAGGTCGTGTCTCCCACCTGGTGGGACTTGATGGGGGACCTCTGGCCACGCCCCCATCCTGGTGCTGGGGCAGGAGACCTGAGGACACACCCTGCCCTGGGTGGCTTGACAAGAGTGGGACTGGCAGGATCTGGATCTACCCTAATGCGGCGGGGGGTGGGGGGCGGCTGGGTCTGGGTCTTACGTGATTTTGAGGCACATGTGGTGAGTGGGGACTTGACTCTGGGCCCCGTGGTGCACCCCAGACTCTGACAGAGAAAGGTTTTCATATACATTTTACTAATTTTCTTTAGTCTCTGATACTTCTATTATAGAGAAAGAGCAAATAGCAATATTAAATTATTTCCTCCAATTAATACCCTTTTATTGTGCACAAATTTCGTGCACCGGGCCACTGGTTTCATATAATATTGATTTGGTGGTGATGAACTCCTTTAGCTTTTTCTTATCTGCGAAGCACTTTATCTGACCTTCAATTCTGAATGATAGCTTTGCTGGATAGAGTAATCTTGGTTGTAGATTCTTGCTATTCATCACTTTGAATATTTCTTGCCACTCCCATCTGGCCTGCATCGTTTCTGTTGAGAAATCCACTGACAATCATATGGGTGCTCCCCTATAGGTAACCAACTGTTTTTCTCTTGCTGCTTTTAATATTCTCTCTTTATCTTTTGCTCTTGGCATTTTAATTATGATGTGTCTTGGTGTGGTCCTCTTTAGATTCTTATATTTTGGGGTTCTGTGTACTTCTTGGGCTTTTAAGTCAGTTTCTTTCACCAGGTGGGGGAAGTTTTCAGTCACTATTTCTTCAAGTAGGTTTTCATTATCTTGCTCTCTCTCTTTTTCTGGCACCCCTATAATTCGTATGTAGGTATGCTTGAGGTTGTCCCAGAGGCCCCTTACACTATCTTCAATTATTTGGATTCTTTTTGCTTCTTGCTTTTCCGACTGAGTGGATTTTGCTTCTTTGTATTTCAAATCTTTGACTTGGTTCTTGCGGTCCTCTGGACTGCTTTTAGGACTTTGTGTAATATTTTTTATTTCAGTCAGTGTATGCTTAATTTCTAGTTGGTCCTTTTTCATATCCTCGTAGGTCTTGTTCATTTCCTTGTAGGTCTTGTTCATTTCCTTGTAGGTCTCGGCCTTTTCTAGGAGCCTCTTGAAAAACCTTATAACCGTGGTTTTGAACTCTATGTCTAGTCGTCTTTTTTACTCCATTTCTTTCACATCTGATTTCTTTCTGTTTCTCTGCATTGTGGCTGCTTTCCTGAGTTGGTCCATTAGCTTTGTGTGGTAGATGTCCTGTAAGGGACAGTGGCTCAGCCTCCCCAGTTACCTGAGCTGGATACTCTTGCTGCAGCTTTTTATGGGTTGTACAGTATTATTGAAGTTAAGCCTAGCTTATTGTTGTTAACCCTAGGAGGGGTTGACCTCCAGGCCAATTGGCTGTGAAGTTCAGCTGTGCTCAGGTTGGATGGGCGGAGCCTCCAGGCTGAGCAGGAAGCATCAGGTCTGCCCTATGCGGCGCGTGGGTCTCTGTGCTGGGTGGTAACGGCTGCACGCGCCTCTGAGAGAAAGCCGCCGCTGGTCCCCACCCATACCAGACAACTCTGTCTCTCCCCATATGAGTCTGCACACCTAAAGTCTCACCCAGGGTTGTAAAACAAAGCAGTCCAGTGGTCTCCCGAATGAGGGAGCAAGTCACAAGTCCTCTCTGTGCAGTTGTACACTTCTAACCCCAAGTTTGCGCGCAAACTGCTGTTCCAAGTTAGGTGCACTCTCCTCAAACTCGCAGACCTCAGCCGCGCCCGGGTTTTGGCTTGCCTTCCCCGATCTCGGACCTCACCTGGAACTGGGGAATCAGTGCAGTGGGATGTCTCTGCCCTCCCTGTTGGAGAAAACCAGCCGGATTTGCTGCCGCCTGCCCTTTACCACTCACGCGCACATGGCTCCGAATCTCTCTCCATTCGTATCTTCAAGGCTGTGCTCTGCCACTCCTCTGAGTCACAGTGTCCTATCTTTACTTTTATTTGTGGAATTTTCACTCAGCCAGCTTTTCGGTGATTCTGGATGATGTTTGTTTTGTTGTTAAGTTGTAGTTTTGGAATTGTTGTGTGACGCAGCAAAATAGGTGTTTACCTATGCCGCCATCTTGGTTCCTCCTTATTTCCCCCTCACATTTATTGAAGAAACTGTTTTGTATGCTCTTGTCTCCATTGTCAAATATTATTTGAGCATAATGCCTTGGGTTGATTTCTGGGTTCTCTGTTCTATTCCATTGATCTATATGCCTGTTCTTGTGCCAGTACAAGGCTGTTTTGATTACAATGGTGTTGTAATATAATTTGATATCTGGTATTGTGACTCCTCCAACTTTGTTCTTCTTTCTCAAGATTGTTGCAACTATTTGAGGTCTTTTTTGGTTCCATATAAGTTTGTGAACTATTTGTCCTAGATCTGTGAAATATGCTGTTGGTATTTTAGAGGGATTGTGTTGAATGAATATTCTCTTTCTTGAACCAAGAGGTCTGGAGTAGATTATTTCAGTGCCTTTCAGTTTGGAGATTCTCCCCAGTGTCTATACCACTTTCTCAAAGTAACTTAAACTTTTAATGAGGTACTTTAATTAAATAAGTGACAAGATGCGTGGCAGGGGCTGATGTGGGTGCTGGGATTGTTGAGGGTGTCCACTAAACAGCAATCCTCTTCCTAGCCAAGAACTAAGCATATTGAGGAGTAAGGCAATAGAATAATAGATGCAGGTCAAAATAGCACTGTTGTCATTGATAAGGCTAATTGAAGGGCATGCTCATTAAAAACCAAATGGGCTTCCTAGTATTGGACCCAAGAGTTAGAGCCACCTGTTGCAGCTGGCTGGCCGAGAACAGGCATCTCCTTTCCAGGGAGAAGATAAAGGGGCATCAGAGCAGAATGTACCCCTTTATCGCTCCTGAGTTTATTGAGTTTATTATGAAGTGTGCCATTTCTCAGGGATGGAGGAAGGAGGGGCTAAGGGAAGACAGAATTGTACTCTCTCTATGAGAAAGGAAATATCAGAAGCAAAAAGGCGAGGAAGAACCTTTCTCCCCAGTGCTGAAGCTGTTTTTTTTTTTTTTTCTCTTACAAATATCTAGCAGCTTGCTGTAAAATGGTGCAGGTTTGATACAAAATATTTCTATCTTTGACTTTGTTCCAAATGTGGCATCATTGCCAAAGTCCCGAATGTGGGGTCATGCTGGTGTGCCTTATAACGCTATTGGATGGCGAAGACCCAGCGTGCTGCTGGTGGCCTCCCAGGTGTGCTCAGTGGACTGGCTCCGTGGGGTGTGACCCAGTGCCAAACAGAAATGCAGGGGCACTTGTTCAAATATGATTGAGAATTTTAATATAATGACAACAGAGCATTAAACCAAATGCAGGGCCCTTCAGTGAGCCTGCACAGGATGGATCAGTTCTGCTGCTCACTACCACCCCAAATTCTACTGGGTGTGACTGCATGCTGGGCACCATGAGTGCGGTACATAGGTCATTTACCCCTCATGGCCACTGGGCTGCACGTGTTCCTGCCTATATATTCAGATAAAAACCAGCACTGGGAGTGTTTGCATACATGGGTCAAGTAGAGGAGCCAGAATTCGAACCAAAGTCTGTCTGCATCCACAGCCCATGCTCATATACCGGATGCAATTCTACCAACTGCCAGCATTTCCTCCTCAAACTCAGCACTGTATAATCATGAAATAAGTATTAAGGACAAGCCATGCCATGGGGAGGTGGGCCAGGGCAGCAGACACATCTTAGAGGGCAATCTGGTACCATCACAGAATGCAGACAGGTGTGATAGACTTCAAAGGCTGCCTCTGGCTTCTGCGGCTGGTTATGACATGCTTTTGTATGGATCTGTTCTGCTTCTAAGGACCTTGATATCTCTTCATTATCATTCCTTTTTTGTGTCAGTAACATGTATCGATCTCCCCAACCTCTCTGAGAAGCATAATTCTGCTTTGATATCTATTCACCCTCTCAAGAATGGAAGACAGAGCACACTGTACAAGGAAGCACGTCAGTGATGGAGGGGACGGCTTAATGTGTCTGAGCAGAAACAGGTTTAAATATTGTCATTCTCAAGCAGGTCCAGAGTCAAATGAACAACCCAGACCTCTGCCTGAGTCCGGGGACATTGCTGGCTGCCGTTCTGATGGGAAACATGTTTTCCCAGCCCGATTATGTAAGACAGGAGAGGTAGTTTTCGATTTTCTAAGATTCATTTGGGCCTCTGGGAACATTTTCAACCCCAGGCAAACACCAGTAGATTCCTGACACTCTGAGGAGAGGACATCAGCAGTATTTGCAGAGTTTACCACCAGATGCCAAGGCATCAGAAGCTGGAGTTAATGTGAGACATTGACAGAGCCCGTGCCTCCATGGCTCTCTGAGGAGAAATCACAGTTGATGAATTAGACAAAGTTTCTCTTTAACATTTTGTGGGGGTGGGCTGGTTCCGGGAAGACTTTCACAGTTTGCCCTACTGTAAGGCAGAACTGAGCTGCCCTGGGTAAATCTGTGGGTGGATGAGGAACGGAGGCAAAGTGACCTCGTGACACAGACTGTGTTCAGCAGCCGTTCTCA
Source organism: Antrozous pallidus (assembly GCA_027563665.1). Classification (NCBI taxonomy): domain Eukaryota; kingdom Metazoa; phylum Chordata; class Mammalia; order Chiroptera; family Vespertilionidae; genus Antrozous; species Antrozous pallidus. Next base: position 5,944,743 of record CM050519.1, read on the forward strand.
CCGTGTTTGGGGGCTTCTCGTCCTGTACATTCTGCCTGTGAGCGTCAGTGGCACGAAAAGCCCGTGAGCAGTGAAGACAGAGGGGAGGAAGGCTGGGCTGAGTGCTCTGCTGGCTGCCTGCCACAGCCTGAGCGGCGGCACATCTAAACTCTGACATATCGCAGGCTTTCCCATCTCAGGCACGAGAGGACACTGGTCCCACCTCCTGCAGGACAGTGTGTCACCGAGTACTTGACTGTAATGAACAGGCGGTGGTACCTTGGTCCTCTGGCAGAAGGAGGGAGTGCAGCTCAGGTCATTTGGAAGGTGGCCTCGCTGCGGGGCACATATCACTCGACATTCTGTTATAGAAGTTCTCTGCTCACTGGCACATCCTCATACCCAGTGTTAACTGCCTTTAAAGTAGGCACCCGGGTCCAGAAACATCACCATCATCGTAATGGCACGTGCCGAACACTTTTCACGTGCCAGGAGCTGTCCCCGGTGTTTCTCCTGTTATCTCACTCAGTCCTCAACAACTTTATAGATTTCACAGACAAGGAAACTGAGGGCTGGAGTCTACAATCAGAGTCTGACTCACCTTCCTAAATAAAGAACAACAAAATTATAGTTTGTGTATTTTAGCATAAGGTTGTATCTGCCACCTATTACTCTGTAACACATAACTCCAAGATCTCAGAAGCACACGTTGTTGGCATGCACACATTTATCGCTGACTTTCATGTGAGTCCGCTTTGTGTGCTACTCTCAGCCGAGCTCCGCGGGCTGCCTCCAAGCAACAAGTTGGGTCTGTATGACGCTGCAAATCCTCACACCCCCTTGGACCATTGGCTGGCCAGACTATGACGCTGCAAATTCTCACACCCCCTTGGACCATTGGCTGGCCAGACAATGACGCTGCAAATCCTCACACCCCCTTGGACCATTGGCTGGCCAGACTATGACGCTGCAAATCCTCACACCCCCTTGGACCATTGGCTGGCCAGACTATGACGCTGCAAATTCTCACATCCCCTTGGACCATTGGCTGGCCAGACAATGACGCTGCAAATTCTCACATCCCCTTGGACCATTGGCTGGCCAGACAATGACGCTGCAAATTCTCACGCCCCCTTGGACCATTGGCTGGCCAGACAATGACGCTGCAAATTCTCATGCCCCCTTGGACCATTGGCTGGCCAGACAATGACGCTGCAAATTCTCACGCCCCCTTGGACCATTGGCTGGCCAGACAATGACGCTGCAAATTCTCACGCCCCCTTGGAGCATTGGCTGGCCAGACAATGACGCTGCAAATTCTCACACCCCCTTGGAGCATTGGCTGGCCAGACAATGACGCTGCAAATTCTCACACCCTCCTTGGAGCATTGGCTGGCCAGACAATGACGCTGCAAATTCTCACACCCCCTTGGAGCATTGGCTGGCCAGACTATGACGCTGCAAATCCTCACACCCCCTTGGAGCATTGGCTGGCCAGACAATGACGCTGCAAATTCTCACGCCCCCTTGGAGCATTGGCTGGCCAGACAATGACGCTGCAAATTCTCACACCCCCTTGGAGCATTGGCTGGCCAGACTATGACGCTGCAAATCCTCACACCCCCTTGGACCATTGGCTGGCCAGACTATGACGCTGCAAATCCTCACACCCCCTTGGACCATTGGCTGGCCAGACAATGATGCTGCAAATTCTCACGCCCCCTTGGAGCATTGGCTGGCCAGACAATGACGCTGCAAATTCTCACGCCCCCTTGGAGCATTGGCTGGCCAGACTATGACGCTGCAAATCCTCACACCCCCTTGGAGCATTGGCTGGCCAGACAATGACGCTGCAAATTCTCACGCCCCCTTGGAGCATTGGCTGGCCAGACTATGACGCTGCAAATTCTCACACCCCCTTGGAGCATTGGCTGGCCAGACTATGACGCTGCAAATTCTCACGCCCCCTTGGAGCATTGGCTGGCCAGACTATGACGCTGCAAATCCTCACACCCCCTTGGACCATTGGCTGGCCAGACAATGAGAAAAGCCCAAGTGAGCAAACACATTTCCAGCCTATGCTTGCTTCACATCTGCTAATGCCCAATTGACCACCAAAGCCATTTCACAGAGTCCAAAGGACATGAGCATCGTCAAACCATAATGTACCATAAAGGTCTATTTTATTACATTCTGATTTTTTGGAAATGTGCTGTCTGAGTTTGATGTGGTTACTATAAACCCACATACTTAATGAACAAAATATCTTATTTGTTCAATAAACATTTACAGAGCACCTAGTATATGTCAGACACTGTGGTCACTGTTGAGGACTCAGGAATTAAAGGGACTCCTGATCTAGTGGGGGAGTTAGACACACAAACAATTACACTAACATGTGGTAAGTTCTCTTTTCATCCATGAAGGGAGTGAGGGTATGAAACCTCAGAGGAAAGCAAAGAACAATACTTTCAAGGTAGAATATTTCCTTAGACACTGAATGTGTTTGGTGCCGGATGTTTCTACTTGTCAATAATTTTTACCCTGAGCTTTACCCATTCACCATTTAGCTTCTAAGACTTCCTTTCAGCTCATAAACCGTCCGGATTCTCGGAGAAACATAGTGCCTGGGAAGTAGAAGTACTGTAGACCTGCAGAGACACCTTCCATGCTGTGCTGTGCAGATGGGGGGGTGGTCCATCCCTGCCCACCCACTCCCAAGACCGCGGGAGAGAGCCTCTTGGGGTGAGAGAAGGTGGTCTCATGAGGAACCCTTGGCCCAAGTCGGGGCGAGGGGGGATTAGGGCAGTTTGGAGTGAGCAGGCCAGCAGGGGAGCAATTGGGGGTGAGCAGGCCAGTGGGGAGGGAAGATGGTGGTGAGCAGGCTAGCATGGAGGGCAGTTGGGGACAAACACACTGGCACTGGGGGCAGTTGGAGGTGATCAGGCTGGCAGGGGGGCATTTGGGAGTGAGCAGGCTGGCAGTAGGGGGCTATTGGGGGTCAGCAGGCCGGTAGGCAGAGTGGTTAGGGACAATCAGGCAGGCAGGCAGGCTGGTGAGTGGTTAGGAGCCAGCAGTCCCGGATTGCGGGAGGGATGTCTGACTGCCGGTTGTGCCTGACCCTGTAAACCGGCTGTAGGACATCCTTTGAGGGGCCCCAGATTGAAGAGGGTGCAGGCAGGGCTGAGGGACACTCCCTGTCATGCGTGAATTTTGTGCACCAGGACACTAGTATACAAATAAATATTAATATAATAAATGTAGTTATAAGATTAAGTAAAAATATGCAGATAGGAAAATAAAAGTAAACTCTCCTGTAATTTCATCATTAATATCTAACTACTATTAATATTTTTGGTTTCTTTTCTGAAAGCCATTTTCTATGCAATGGAACTACTCCCAATTGGAATCACCACACTGTATACATCATTCGGAGTCCTGTATTTTTCCACTTAACATCATATTATAAATGTTTTCTCATGTCATTAAGTATTCTTTAAAATGTTACTTCTATTTAACATATATTTTATTGTATGAATGTTGTATTGTACTGTATGAATGTTCCCTTAATAATTTCCTATTGTGGGATATTAGCTTGTTTCCAATTTCTTACTATTGAAAATATCCACAATGAACACTTTTGTACGTTTTTGTGGACCACTTTGGTTATTGTACTAGGATGGATTACTAGCAATGAAATTACAGGGACCTAATATGTGAACATTTTAAAGACTTTTGACATACATAACCAAATTGCCTCTAGAAAAAATATAGTATTTTATATTCCCTTCAGCATTCTCGGGGCTTATTTCTCCTCTTCCTAACAAATGCTGTGTCTTATCCTTCTCAAAAGAATGATCTTTGCAGAACTGACAGATGAAATATAACATCTTATTCTTTGCATTTCTTCTGTAAGTCATATTGAATTTGGTGGTAGTAGTTGTTTATTGGCTATTTGTATTTCTTTTGTAAATTGCCTATTCGTGTCCTTTGCCCATTTTTCTATTGTGATGATCATCTTTTAAAGTGTTGATTTGTAAGCCTCCTTTGACACTTTAATCACATGTGCCTTTTCCCCTTGTTCTAGCAAATTACATTCTAATCTTGTTTTTGATGTTTTGGTTTGCCACACAGAGGTTTAATTTTTTTTATGTATTCAGGCTGTATATTTATCATTAAGGCTGCTTTATTAGTTTTTATAGTAAATAAAAAGTCACTGATTGCTTTAAATACTTAATTTCCCCCCTATTTTAAAAATATTTTTATTGATTTTTAATTTTTTGTTCATCATCTCCTGAGGATAATTTTCCCGTTGATTTTTAGAGAGAGTGGAAGGGAAGAAATGCAGGAGGGCGAGGGATGGGACGGGGAGGAGAAAGAGACAAAGAGAGACATCAATGTGAGAAAGACACTCGGATTGGTCGCCTCACCTGCCCCAAACCTGGCTAAGGATCCAACCTGAAACCCTGGCATGTGCCCTTGACCGGGAATCAAACTGTGTTACATGGGACAACGCTCAACCAACTGAGATACACCGGCCAGGGCTCTCCATAATTTCTATATTATTTTCTTTTATTTAGCTTGCTAATCTGTCTGGAAGTTATTTTGGTATCAGGTGGAGCCTTCTTCTTCTGTTCTCTCTCTGTCTCTCTCTCTGTATCTCTGTCTCTCTGTCTCTCTCTCTCTCTGTCTCTGTCTCTCTATATATATATATATGTGTGTGTGTGTGAGTGTGTGTGTGTGTGTGTATACATATACATATATATCTCTACACTAATAAAAGAGAAATATGCAAATTGACTGTACCTCCACTACTCCCACAAGCCACACCCACCAGCCAATCAGCATCGAGTATTCAAATTAATCCAACCAAGATGGCTGTGGCCTCTGAGCAAGCAGGAGGCTTGGGTTTTCCCAGCAATGGAGGAAGCCAAACTTCACACCTATTCTGGCTGGCCCTGACCTCCACTCAAGGCTTCAAAGTTTTAATTATAGAAGAAAAATAAATCCCAACAAAAATGGCAGCAGCCATGGAGCTGGAGAGAGCAGAAGGCTTGGGTTATCATGGTGATGGAGGAAGCCAAGCTTCCTGACTAACCCTGACATCTACACAAGGCTATAAAGTTTCAATTATAGAAGATAAATAAATCCCAGATACTAGGGCCTCTGCTTGGGTTGCCTGGGGGTGTGACCAGCTTGTAAACTACCACAGGCCCCTTGCCCAGGCCACCCCATGCCCCAAGGGAACCCCCACTCTGATTTAGGACACCTTTCAGGGAAAACCAGCCATGCACGCCCCCCCTTCCCCCCCCCCCCCCCCGGTGCACCAGGCCTCTATCCTATCTAATGAAAGAGTAATATGTAAGTTGACCATCACTCCAACACACAAGATGGCTGCACCCATGTAATCAAAGATGGCTATCCCCATGTGAATACAAGATTGTCACCACAAGATGGCCAGCAGGGGAGGGCAGTTGGGAGGGACCAGGCCTGTAAGGAAGGGCAGTTGTGGGCAATCAAACCTGCAAGGGGGGGGTGCAGTTAGGGTTACCCAAGCTGGGAGAGGAGGGAAGTTGGAGGTGACCAGGCCTGCAGGGAAGGGCAGTTGGGGCAGGGGGCAGACCCAGGCCTCCAGGAGAGAGCAGTTGGGAGGTCTGCAGGGGAGGGCAGTTGGCAGGGGACCAGGTCTGCAGGGAGGACAGTTAGAGGTGACCAGGACTGCAGGGGAGGGCATTGAGGGGCAATCAGGCTGGCAGGGGAGTGGTTAGGGGGTTATCAGGCTGGCAGGGAGAAGCAGTTAGGAGCAATCAGGAAGGCAGGCAGGCGAGCAGTTGGGAGCCAGCAGTCCTGGATTGTGAGAGGGATGTCCGACTCCCCGTTTAGGCCCGATCCTACTGGGATCATGCCTGAACGGGTAGTCAGACATCCCTCAAGGAGTCCCAGATTGGAGAGGGTTCAGGCTGGGCTGAGGGACACCCACCCCCATACATAAATTTCATGCATCGGGCCTCTAGTGTGTGTGTGTGTGTGTGTGTGTGTGATTTTTAATAAAGTATCACAGCACTGCTTTTTTGTTGCTCAAGCTTTCCTTTCCTTTGAGTTGTGATGCCATCTTTATCATATGCCAAATTCTCCTTAAGTTGTTTCTCTTTTTGAACTCTAGTCTGTGTCACTGATCTATTAATTATGTCAGGATCGCACTATTCTACTTATTCACAGTACACTTCAATATCTTCTAAGGCAGTGGTCGGCAAACTGCGGTTCATGAGCTGCAGTTTGCTGCTCTGTTGACTAATGAGTTTGCTGACCACTGACCTAGACTCTCCATTCCAATAATTACAGGCTGTTGTTCCTTGTAATTAAGCCCCTATCCCAGTGGTCAGCAAACTCAGTAGCCAACAGAGTGGCAAACCGCAGCTCGTGAGCCGCATGTGGCCCGTGAGCCGCAGTTTGCGGACCACTGTTCTAGGGCAAGCCTACCTCATTATTCATCTCATTCTTAAGACATGTTTACCCAGAGGGTTCATAGCTTGAGGGTGAGGAAGGCAGATTTCAGGCAACAGGGGAGAGTGATGGCACCTGGAGCTCCTGACACCCCTGGGAGGACTCCCCCACACCCACAGAAGAACTCTGGAGTCCTGGATGAAGCTCTTAATCTGCAGCTGCACTGGGGGGTCAGTCTGACCCTCCTAAGGAGAGAATGAATAAACCCAAAAGTCAGAGCTCATTTTCCCATCGGCTCTGATTTTCTGCCAGTCGTGGAGGACGCTTGGATGAAGCACAGAAACCTCCAGAGCTGGGCCTCCAGCCGCTCTGCCCGCCGCTCCCACAGGCCAGGCTGCGCTCGCTTCCCAGCAGTGTGGGGACTGCTCCTCCCGATCTTCAGCCCAAGAAGCAGTGGCCCCAAGCCAGGAACTCAGCAAGGTGCCTGGAACTCAGCCTGGCCCGTGGGCCTAGGACCTTACTTGGCTGGAATTCAGTGGGTGTTTTTAAAGGAGTACTACTCACAGCAGTTCTCCCAGGCACTCATTTGGGCAATTTTGAAAATAAAATACCAATTAAACACCTTGTGTTTTTTTAATGAGCTGAGAACCTGGTGCCCACACTCCTGCTGTAACCAGGCTCTCTCACTGAGCCCCGGTGTGTGGCCTTCCTCAGATGTGACAGAGGGAATCATCCAGTCATCTTGGTTTTGCTTTAGCACCCAAGGCACAGCCTAGGATAGCCTGGAAGACAAGGAAGCGAAAGCATCTCCACAATGTGAGAGCGACCTAGAGGCTCAAGGCCGGGACTTAGAGGCTCCCCTCTCCTCTCGAGTGGATCCTTCCATTAGTATTCATGTGTGTCCATTCCAATGTTTTAAAAAGACAAGAGCAAACACTGCAAAACTCCACTTTAGGGTGACCAAGCATCTGGGTTTTTCTGGAGCTAAGAGGGCTCTCAAAAGGCAGGATGGTTAATGCTGAAACCAGGAGTCCAGGGCAAGGCGGACAAGGCGGTCACCCTGCTCCACCCCCCACTTCACCTTTATCCTCTCCTCACAGCTAACCTCTCTCACCTCCTCATTCCTGCCCACCCCTCAACCCAGCCAGTTTCCATTTTCTCCCCAACCATTGGCGATTGTCTGCGGAGGGCACCATGACTCCCATGTTGTCAGGCCTAGAGGATAGGCCCCTCAGCACTGGATGTGCTGCTCACGCTCACCTGGGCCCGGCTCCCAGTCCTGGCCCCTCCTGGCTCTGCTCCTTCTTCCTCAAGCTCCTTAGCTCACTACAGCTTCTCCACAGGATCTTAAATGTTGGAGCGCTTCCCAGCCAAATCCCGGGCCCTCCTCTCCTCTCCCTCTACACTGTCAGTGCCCATGGCCCCAAAGGCCACCACATGCCCGGGCTCCCACAGAGCTCCGTCCAGACGAGGTCTCCCTTCTGAGTTCCAATTCTACCAGGTATATATCAAATACCTCACACTCAGCACAGCCAAAACTGAGCCCTTAACACTTCTTCAGCCATCTGTCTCTCATCTCGTCATCCCCACCCAGTAGATGGCACGGCTGTCCACCCACCTGCCCGTCCTGGACAGCTTTCCTTTCTCATCTCTCAGATCCAGTCAGTGGCACATCCTTGCATTGGCATCTATAACATGCCTCCACTCTGCCTGCTTCTTGCCATCTCCAGGCCAGCCTCTGCCCAGCCACTCGGTGACTGACATGTAGTGTAGTAACACGTGGGCTCTCGGTGCCCACTCATGTCCTCCCCCACCAGTGGCTTCCTCCATAAAGCTGATAGAAGGATCCTTAAAAACACAAACCTGTTTTATTCTGCTTCAAACCATCCCTCAGTAAATGCTTCCAGATTCCAGCCTCAAGCGGCCCTACTGTCCACCCTGCTCAACAAGCTTATCCATCCTCAGCTGAGCCCTTGTGCCCAAAGCTCTTTGCACAGGTGCACTCATGCCTGGAACACTCTCCCTACACCCCCACACTCTCCTGGCATTCTGCCAGCTTATTCAGACTGCCCTCTAAATCTTAGTTCAGATTGTGCCTCATTGCTAGTGTACCCACCACTGCCCACCCACCACCATGAGCTCCTCACAGTCTGTGTGCACTCTTTACAGCACTTCCCCAAACCATGAGTAGGCTAATTGCATAACAATCTGCTCAGTGCCTGGTGAGTGCTGAGGTCAGGGACCCCTCACAGGATCCCTAGTGCTTAGCACGGTCCTGGCATTTAGCTGGCCCTTGAGAAATGACTACTGAAGGAATGGAACTGGATAAGGGGCATGAGTTGAGGTTGGGGGCAAAGGGAAAGCGGTGACTCCACCTCAGCGCCTGACCCCCAACCTAGAATACCCCATGGGAAGCTGATGATTCTAATGCCTCCTGATGCCCCATTTTCTCTGGAACTCTGTGCTGCTGGCTTCCCCAGGCAATGTGCTCTTTGAAACAGTCTTTATATAACTTGTAAGGTCACGGTGTGGGTCCACCTGGCCTCACTTGGGTGCTTGTGATACTGCACAAATGGGGAAGTACCAAATGGAATGTCCCTGTGCAACTGTCTGCTCCCTTAAAATACACATCGGTAACTCCCCAGGGGTAGAGGGACAATTATTTTCCCCAGCTTATAGTACAATTGGTGGAAGCACATACCCATTGGCTAGAAACCAGAGTGGTTTTAATTCAGGCTGGCTTTGAAGGTTTACTAGAAACTCCAATTGGTTTGCCTAAGTTAAATGTAAAAATTGCAATATATTTTCTCTTCCTATCTAATAAGGAGGGAATATGCTAATTGACCCTCAAACCATTGCAAAGATGGCAGTGCCCACAGACAATGAGGAGGAAATATGCTAATTAACTGCCCCACCCTCAAAGATGGCAGCGCACAGAGCCATAAGATGGCAGCACTCAGTCCCCTTAGCCCGGCTGTGTGCCTGCCTCGGGGTCCCTCAGCCCTCAGGGGCCCAGGGCCAGCCCGAGGTGCAGGACAGCCTCAGACGGTGGCTGTCCAGCCCCGAGGCTCAAGTACCCAGGGCCAGCCGAGGCTTGCACAGTGGCAGTCCAAAGGTATGATAGGGTCATCGCCTCCCCCTGATCTCTGGGTCACCTCCCGCCCCCGAGGGCTCCCAGACTGGGAGGGGAGCAGCCCGGGCTGAGGGAACCCCCCTCCTGTGCATGAATTTTTATACACTGGGTCTATAGTCAAACAAAATTAACTTTTTAAAATTTAATAAATCTTTATTGTTCAGATTATTATAATTGTTCCTCTCCCCCCACATAGCTCCCCTCCACACAGTACCCACCTCACCCTCTGCCCTTACCTCCCCCACACTGTCCTCATCCATAGGTGTACGATTTTTGGCCAGTCTCTTTCTGCATCTCCCACACCCCTTTCCCCCAAGAATTGTCAGTCCACTCCTTGTCTATGCCCCTGATTCTATTATATTCACCAGTTTATTCTGTTCATCAGATTTTTAATTCACTTGATTTTTAGATTCACTTGTTGATAGACATGTATTTGTTGTTCATAATTTTTATCTTTACCTTTTTCTTCTTATTCCTCTTCTTAAAGAATACCTTTCAGTATCCTATCTAATAAAAGAGTAATATGCAAATTGACCATACCTTCGATCAAGCCATGCTCACAGCCATGCCCACCAGCCAATCAGGAGCAAATTATGCAAATAAACCCAAACCAAGATGGCTGCCACCACTGAGAGCAGGAGGAAGGCTTGGGTTTCCCTAGCAACAGAGGAAGCCAAGTTTTCCACCTGCCGTTGCCGGCCTTGGCCTCCACTCAATGCTACAAAGTTTCAATTATAGAAGATACATAATCCCAATAGAAATGGTAGCAGCCACAGAGCTGGATAGAGAAGAGGGTAGGGTTGCCAGGGCGATGGAGGAAGCCAAACTTCTGCAGCCCTAGCCTAGGCCTCCACTCTAGGCTACAAAGTTTCAAACCGAAATGGCTATCACAGAAGACTTGGCTCTGCTCCAGGCTACAAAGTTTCAATTATAGAACATAAATTGACCCCAGATCCCAGGGCCTCCTCTTGGGTTGCTGAGGGGCGTGGCTGGCCTGCAAACCACCATAGGCCCCTCACCCAGACCACCCCACACCCCAAGGGAACCCCCACCCTGACCCAGGACACCCTTCAGAGCAAACCAGCTGGTTCCCACCCTTGTACCAGGCCTCTATCCTATCTAATAAAAGAGTAATATGCAGATTGACCATCACTCCAACACACAAGAGGGCTGCCCCCATGTGGTCAAAGATCCTACCCCCATGTGGACACAAGATGGCCATCACAATATGCCCAGCAGGGGAGGACAGTGGGAGGTTCCAGGCCTGCAAGGGAGGGCAGTTGGGGGTGATCAAGCCTGCAGGGGAGGGAAGTTAGGGGTGACCAGGCTGGCAGAGGAGGGAAGTTGTGGGCAAACAGGCTGGCAGGGAAGCAGTTAGATATTAATTAGGCTGGCAGGATAGTGGTTAGGGGGTGATCAGGCTGGCAGGCAGAAGCAGTTAGGGGCAATCAGGAAGGCAGGCAGGCAAGCAGTTTGGAGCTAACAGTCATGGATTTTGAGAAGGATGTCCCAGATTGGAGAGGGTGCAGGTTGGGCTGAAGGACACCCCCACACCCCCATGCCTGAATTTCATACACCTGGCCTCTAGTTTTATATAATGCTTGTTTAGCAGTGATGAACTCCTTTGGCTTTTTTCTTATCCGTGAAGCTCTTTATCTGACCTTCAATTCTGAATGATATCTTTGCTGGGTAGAGTAATCTTGGTTGTAGGTTCTTGCTATTCATCACTTTGACAATTTCTTGCCACTCCCATCTGGATTTCATAGTTTCTGTTGAGAAATCAACTGACAATCCATCGTATGGGTGCTCCCTTGTAGGTAATTAAGTTTTTTTCTCTTGCTGCTTTTAATATTCTCTCCTTGTCTTTTGCCTTTGGCATTTTAGTTATGATGTGTCTTGGTGTGGTCCTCTTTGAATTCCTTTTGTTTGGGGTTCTATAGACTTTCTGGACTTGTAAGTCTATTTCTCTCACTAGGTGAGGGTAGTTTTTAGTCATTAGTTCTTCAAATAGGTTTTCGGTTTCTTGCTCTCTCTCTTCTTCTGGCACCTCCATAATTCGGATGTTGGTATGCTTTGAAGTTGTCCCAGAGGCTTCTTACACTATCTTCAATTTTGTGGATTCTTTTTGCTTTTTGCTTTTCTGGCTGAGTGGTTTTTGCTTCTTTGTATTTCAAATATTTGACGTGATTTTTGTGTACCTCTAGTCTGCTGTTAGGTCTCTGCATAATATTTTTTTATTTCAGTCAGTGTATGCTTAATTCCTAGTTGGTCCTTTTTCATATCTTCGAGGTTCTTGTTAAATTTATTAGCCTTTTTCTAGGAAATTCTTAAAAAATCTTATAACAGTGGTTTTGAACTCTAGGTCCAGTTGTTTCTTTTCCTCCATTTCTTTTAGTTGTGGTCTATTTCCTTGTCTCCACATTTTCACTGCTTCCCTGAGTTGGTCGAGTAGCTTTGTGTCGTAGGTGTTCTCTAGAGGACAGTGGCTCAGCCTCCCCAGTTACCTGAGATGCACCCCTTTATGGGCTGTGTGCTCACCCTTGTTGCAGTTAAGTCTTAATTGTTGTTGGTATCACTGGGAGGGGTTGACCTCCAGGCCAATTGGCTGTGAGGATCAGCTGTGTCTATGCTGGGAGAGCCTCTGTGCTCAGCTTGGATGGGGTGGAGTTTCAGGGCTGAGCAGTCAGTCTTGGTTTCCCATCAGCCCCGCCCTAAGTGATGCCTGGGTCCCCATGTGCCGTGGCAATGGCTGCACGCACCTCTGAGAGAAAGCTGCCCTCGAGTTTTGTCCGCTGCCAGACAATCCAGTTTCTCCCCAAATGAGTCTGGATACCCAAAGTCTCACCCGGAACTGGGATACAGTGCAGTCTGGAGGTTTTGTTTTTCTCCCAAACGAGAGAGCCAGCCAGGCGCTCAGCTGCATGCTCTCTCAACGAGCTTGAATGCCTCTGCAGCTCCCGAGTCTCAGCGTGCTTCCTCCCGACAGTCCAGTTTCACCCGTATGAGTCTGGGCTCCCCGAGACTCGCCCGGAACTGGGGTTCAGCGTAGTGGGGGAGCCTTGTCTTCCTTCCCATTCGAGAAAACCAGGTGGGTATTCAACCACCTGCCCTTTCCGCTGTGTGCATCTCCACATCTCCGCACCTCTGTCCTCTGCACCTCCTCTGAGTCTCAGTGTCCTTTAACCTTTCCATCTAGTTGTAGAATTTCTACTCAGCCAGCTTTTCAGTGGTTCTGGATGATGTCCATTTTGCCTTTTAGTTGTATTTTTGAAATTGTTGTGCGAGGCAGCAGGATAAGTGTTTACCTATGCCACCATCTTGGTTCCTCCTCCCAAGCAATAATAACTTAAATGCTATTAAAATATATCATTCCCAAGATACTGGATGATTGTTGGAATACCACAAATTTGATACTTGGATGGAAACATGGTTTTGGCAATGCCTTAAGAGCATTTTGCATCTCTCCTTCACCTTTACCCAGGCTGGGCACGGTTTTACATGCCTTCTTCATTAGCTTATTGGGAGATGTGCTTCAAGTCAGGTACCACGTAATAAAGGTTCTTGTTGCCTTATTTAGAAGGCGATGTCCAGCATCAATTCCACTCCCAAATCTCTTTCTCAGCAAGAACCTCCAGCGACACAATAAGCTCCTTGGAAGGAAGGCGTTGTGTAAGTTAAAAATGCTAATGAGTCCTAATCAATTATTTCCTTATCACTGGGAGCAGGACCGAGGGTGGGCACATTTCCTAGTAACTGAAAGTGCCTTCCTTCCCCACACTGAGGCCGCCCTCTTTCAGGGGCTCCAACTCTAAAATATCTCCTTATTTTCTCATCAAAACCGAATCCTTCAAATGTTCCTGATCTTAGCTCCTTGGTCTTAGAGAGAAGGAAGTTACTGAACTGTTTCACACTGAGATGTGAGTGACTGAAAACACCGTTACCATTTCTGAAGATGTCCTGCTGCACCTCTCCAGGGGTGGTCTTGTTTTAAAAGCGAGCTGCTCAGCACCAGAGAACTGTTAACCTTTCTAGCTAAGATAAGCGGAGTGCCTCAGAGAATCGGCTAATTAAGAATAACAGGAACCCACTCAAGACGACTGAACAAAAGTAATTTATCTGTGGGATAAAAGGGCAGCCCTCACAGAACTTGGTGGAAGAGGCACAGCTGGGCTTTGGGGAGGCTAGGGCCAGGACGAGGCAGCTGTGAGGAACTGGGTGAACTTTTTCTGCCCCCCTGGGACTGCCGTGCACAGGCTGTCATCACAGCCCACACTCTCCCCGCTTGTGGCCGGGGCTCTGTCTGCATTTCCCACACGTGGCCCAAATAGGGCTGCCACAGAGCCAACCTGCCCTCAGTTCAAGGGTCTGGTTTCCACACTCCCCTAGGGAGGGCTGGACTGGCACGGCTTGGGTCAGGTGTCACCCCTGCCCATGGGGTCACGGCCATAAGGGGCAAACACAGTGCCTGGCCCTGGATAAGGGTTCAGTTATGTGCTTGTTGTTATAAAGAAAATGTGGAGCCACCCCTAAGAGGAGGAGAGGGGACACATCTCCAAAAGAGGTCTTCCTGGCCATGTCCCAAAACTTTCTGTTTAATTCGGTTGGGGCCTGGAGTTTGGGGCTGGAGAGTGACATTGGCTCATGTGTTACCAACAGGCCCACGGATAGCGGGGGGATGTCTATGAGCTGGGCAAGGAGCTCTCGGCACCAAGTTCTCCTAAGGCAGTGGTCAGAAAGCCGCGGCTCTCGAGCCATCTGCGGCTCTTTGGGCCCTTGAGTGTGGCTCTTCCACAAAATACGATGGCCTGGGTGAGTCTATTTTGAAGAAGTGGCATTAGAAGAAGTTTAAGTTTAAAAAATTTGGCTTTCAAAAGAAATTTCATACGTTGTTCTGTTGATATTTGGTCCTGTTGACTAATGAGTTTGCCGACCACTGTCCTAAGGGAACAATGACTTGCCAGTAGGATGCATTCCAACTCCCTTGGCACTGGTGTCAGTTGGGACTCAGCATGATTTGATGACTCAATAAAAGGGAGGTTTGCCATCTGTTTTCTACTTGCTATGGAATTGCTGGGAACTTAGATAACTGACTGAACCTCTTTGAGATTCCAATTCTCTCTCTCTCTCTCTCTCTTTTTAGATTTAATCAATTTATTTTATTTTTAATTTCTTTATTGATTAAGGTATTACATATGTGTCCTCATCACCCATTACCCCTTCCAATCCCCTCCTCCCCCCGTCACTGCTTATGCCCTCACCCCTCTGGTGTCCGTGTCCATTGATTAGGCTTATATGCATGCATACAAGTCCTTTGGTTGATCTCTTCCCCTTACCCCCACCCTCCCCTAACATCCCTCTGAGGTTTGACAGTCAATGCTTCTCTGTCTCTGGATCTGTTTTTGTTCATCAGTTTATGTTGTTCATTTTATTCCATAAATGAGTGAGTTCATGTGATACTTATCTTTCTTTGACTTGCTTATTTCACTTAGCATAATGCTTTCCAGCTCCATCCATGCTCTAGTTTGAAGCAGCCTCCTTTTTCTTCTTCTTAAAGAATACCTTTCAGCATTTCATATAATACTGGTTTGGTGTTGGTGAACTCCTTTAGCTTCTTATCTGTGAAGCTCTTTATCTGACCTTCAATTCTGAATGATAGCTTTGCTGGGTAAAGTAATCTTTGTTGTTGGTTCTTGCTATTCATCACTTTGATAATTTCTTGCCACTCCTGTCTGGCCTGCATAGTTTCTGTTGAGAAATCAGCTGACAATCAATCATATGGGTGCTCCCTTGGAATAATTAAGTGTTATTCTCTTGCTGCTTTTAATATTCTCTCTTTGTCTTTTGCCCTTAGCATTTTAATTATGATGTGTCTTGGTGTGGTCCTCTTTGGATTCCTTTTGCTTGGGGTTCTGTGGGCTTCCTAGACTTATAAGTTTATTTTTTTTCACCAGGTGGGGGAAGTTTTCAGTCATTATTTCTTCAAATATGTTTTCAGTATCTTGCTCTCTCTCTTTTTCTGGCACCCCCATAATTCTGATGTTGGTACATTTGAAGTTGTCCCAGAGGCTTTTTACACCATCTTCAAATTTTTGGATTCTTTTTTCTTTTTTCATTTCTGGTTGAGTGTTTTTGGCCTCTTGGTATTTCAAATCTTTGACTTGATTCTGGCGTTCCTCTAGTCTGCTGTTGGGTTTCTGTAAAATTTTTTATTTCAGTCAGTGTATGTTTAGTTTCTAGTTGGTCCTTTTTCATATCCATGAGGGTCTCGCTGATCTCCTCGAGGGTCTCGCTCATATCCTCGAGGTCTCACTAAGCTTATCAGCCTTTTCTAGGAGCCTCTTGAAATATCTTATAACCATGGTTTTGAACTCTATATCCAGTCATTTGTTTTCCTCCATTACTTTCATTTGCGATCTGTTTCTTTCTCTCCCCATTTTCACTGCTTCCCTGAGTTGGTAGGGTAGCTTTGTGTGCTAGACGTCTTGGCCTCCCCTGTCACACTCTTGGTGCACCCCTTTGTGGACTGTGTACAGCCTTGTTGCAGGTAAGTCTTGTTTGTTGTTGGTGTCACTGGGAGGAACTGACCTCCAGGCCAGCTGGCTGTGAGGATCAGCTGTCCAATGTGCCAGGACTTGCAAACTTGCCAAAGTCTCTGTGCTCAGTTTGGATGGGGCCGAGTTTCTGGGAGATTCCAATTCTCTTAATAAAAATTTTATACACACATATAACTTATATGTTTGTATGTTATTAGCAGATTATTGTTGTGCTTCTCTTTGCTGGCCTGAGGGTATACAGGAAGGACCTCAGAAAGCTGGCCGGGGGGTTGAAGGATTATAAATTGCTTGTAGCCAGAAAGAGAGATGCTTCCATTCCTCCTCAGGGAGGAGAAATGCTTGTGCTGGGAAAGAGCTATGTGTGTCCTTGAGAATGAAAGCGGATGACTCAGGAGGCAAAAAACAAGTAAAGAAACATAGGATGCCTTAGATCTGCTCCCTTGGGAGGTGGGGGGCATAGAGGGGAAGGTGGGGAGGGGCCCTTTTAGTGGACTTGGGATAGGAATGTTTTTAAAAGTTAGAAAAGCCCTTGGGAGGAGGCCTGTTGCTGAAGACCGTGCTGTTGCTTGGGCAGGAGTGTTGAGAGAGCGCCCCCCAGCTGGCTGTGCCCTGGAGGAGAGTGCTCAGTGGGCTGAGGTGCCCGGCTAATCCTGTAGGTCATGCTGGTGGCATCTCAATCCACACAGGTGTAGTCTCTCTCTCAGAGGCTGAAGCGGGAAACAGAGCAGGGAGGACTGGTGCAGAGGGCAGACTGGCGGGCAATCAAGCCCAGCCCTTAGCCTCGAAGGACCCGGACTCCCAGACTCCCGTGCCCAGCCCTGTGCCTGGGGCGGTGGCAAGGCCTGGCAGGGGAGGGGCTGCAGGTCTGCCGAGCGGGGACCTGTTTCCAGCTTTCATCCTCTTACTCAAAGGAATCTTTTATGACAATCCAGCCACAGCAGGCTGACGGGGCAGATAGCTTTTGGCAGAGTCCTTCCTGCTTTTCACAATTTAAACCACAGAGAAAACCAATAGCAATGAATACAAAGTGAGTGTTCAAGGCCACTGAGTGGAGGTGAACAGCTGTTAGAGACCAAGAGTGCACAAGAGTTTAAAAATCTGCAAATACTAACAAGGTGGCCAAAATTAATTGGGCATGGACAACAGAGAACACTGTCTGGGATGAGTCACAATGCAGTTACTACTAATCACAGTACAGAGCGAAAGGGCAACCAGTGTGCACAGAGAGCTTTCCAAGCCACACACACACATTTTTATTTCTCCACAACACCTCCAGATACTAGGAGGAATGTCTGGCCAGTTCTTCTCTCCCTTTCACACGTAAAGAAATCAAGGCCAAAAATGTTATGTCAACTTGTCCAAGGTAACATCATTGGTAGGTGCCAGAGGCAGGGCTCAAACCAAGGCTCCAGGCTCCCCCGGGGCCCTTTCTGTGTTGCCAGGCTGCTTCTTCAAGCTTGTGTATAGGGCCACGGCATGGGGAGGCCACGGTGTGAGGAGGCCACGGCATGGGGAGGCCACGGCATGGCAGAGCCACGGCATGGGGAGGCCACGGCATGGGGAGGGCCAGAGCACAGCAGGGCCACAGCGTGAGGAGGCCATGGCACAGACAGGGAGCAAAGCAGTGAGCAGAGGTGGTCAAGCAGAAGTCCTCAGTGGCCCAGAAACAGCCCATGACCCTGTCACTTGGAAAACCGAACTGTTTCCTCACATTGGGGTCAGGGGCATTCATTTAACTACCCCCCGACCTTAAAACAAGGTAATGCATGTTTAAAAAATGAAGATAAGCACAAGACCAAAGCAATAAGAATTCTATCACTCAGAGATAAGTATTTTTTTAAACATTTTAGTGCACTAAAATATCATCCTTGCAGATATTTTCTGTTTGTTTTGTCATATCTTTCCTCAGAAAATGGAATTTGTTGCTCCTGCCATTTTGTAACTTCTCATTCCATATATTGTGAATATCTTCCCTTGTCAAATAAACTTCAAGAATGTTTTTCTCAATTCATTAAAGATGTTATATGTTATGATTGCAGAAAATCATAAAATATGGTTTTATAAATATATATTATATATATGCTCATTGTAAAAAGAGTCAAATTCAAACAAATATGCAGCAAAAGAAGCAAATATTTTACTTAACGCCACCCTTGGGCATAAGCAGTGCTGCAAAATTACCCGTTTCCTATTCAAACTTGCACGCACAGAGTATATAAATGAACATATGTGTGCGTGCACCGTCATCCCCACAAAGTCTGTCTGTAGTTTGCTTTTCCCTTCCTGTTGTGTGGTCACCCCTTGTTCTCAGTACAGGAGGTTCCGAGGCGTCCTTGTTCTAATTCTGGTGAAAGGAACACCCGAGGCGACTGGAGGGGACAAAGCAGTGCGCAGCAGCGTCCCGGGCTGGCTGCAGCATGCGGACCTGAAAACCCTCCGAGGGGAAGGACACTGCGGCCAGGGCGCTCGTGGCCACTCGTCGGAGGGTGCAGGTACGGGGCCACCCCCGCCCCAGGGCCACCGTCCTACCCTCACAGAGTGCTCCGTGCCTCCTCGGGTGTATCTATGTGCTCACAACCGGCCCGGTCTCTGTGTTGAAGAAAGAACACGACCCTAGGATGATGCATGGACTCTGGGGCTGTCTTGTTAATACACCACTTTGCTCCTGATGGGAGTCAGGAGGCCTACATTGGCTGCCCCAGCTGTGCTGAGCAGGCCGTTCTGTCCACATTCACGGGGAAAAACAAATTCTAGCCAGTGGGCCTCCGGGACTTCTGCTAAATAATTTGAAATTAAGCAGTGATGCCCCAACCTGGGCAGAGTCCGGTGGGTCTAGGGAGGAACTGAGGAAGCCCGGGGGGCGGGGGGATCCAGGTCAAGGTAAGGCTTGGACTGGTACTTCTTCCCCAGGACACATGCTGGTGACGACACTCACTCTGTGCAGATGCATAGACCGGGACACCCAGTGCTCACCCTGCCAGTCAGGAGTTCTTGGAAAACACTCCAAATCCTGGGCCTCCCCTCTTCCTGCCTGTGGTCATGGCTGGGTGGCTACTGTCCACTCATGGCTCACAAATTCCATGTGGAATGGGGCTGAACCGTGCAAAAAGCCACGAAGACCCAGCCATCACTGCGGGCCCTCCCAGCGAGCTGAGCCGCCCGAGAGCGGCAGAACCCGGGAAAGGGGGCTCCTGAAGGGCAGGGCGGCTGCGGGCGGAGTCAGGTCAGGGCGCGGCGCGCCTCCTAGAGAACCGGATGCTAAATGGGACGGACGATGTAGCAGGGCCTCCCTCTCAATGGGCTGAAACCATGTAAACAAGGTCCTGGCTGGGCGGGCCAGTGAGGGCTCATCCCGCTGCTCATGGTTGTGGGTTCCCTCACCGTTAAGGGCACAGACAACAATCAGCTAAGGGCCTGGCCGCTGTGGTTCAGGAGGTCAGAGGGGGGGACTGCAGGATTGATCCCTGGTCAAGGCTCCTGTGGGAGGCAGGCAGTTGATGTTTCTCTCTCACATCAGTGTTTCTCCTCTCCCTTTCCCTCTCTCTCTCTCAAAAATTAATTAATTAAAAAAGAATCAACCAATTAATGCATAAATAAGTGGAACAACAAATTGAAGTTTCTGTTTCCCTCCCTCCCTCTCTTTCTAAAATCAGTAAATAACTTTTAAAAATATATATTTTATCGATTTTTTACAGAGAGGAAGGAGAAGACGGATAGAGAGTCAGAAACATCGATGAGAGAGAAACATTGACTTAGCTGCCGCCTGCACACCCCGCACTGGGGATGTGCCCAAAACCAAGGTACATGCCTTTGACTGGGATCGACCTCGGGACCCTTCAGACCGCAGGCCAAAGCTCTATTCACTGAGCCGAACCGGTTAGGGCTAAAATCAATAAATAACTTTTGTGTAAGAGATGATATAAATCCGAGAAATCAGGAAGAAGGCGGTTTGTGTGAGCTGCTTTTTTTCTGCTGTGGCGGGCAGAATAATGCCCTCCTGCCTCCAAGTGTCTGTGTGATTCCTGGGCCTGAGAGCATGTCACCTTCACGTGCAAAAAGGGACTGCGCAGACGCGATGAAGGTGAGGCTGTTGAGATGCGGACTGCGCCCTGGATTATCCAGAGGGGCCCAATGTGTTGCAAGGTGACATCATCATAAGAGGGAGACAGGAGAGCATTGCCACAGGTGGTGTGACAGGGACACAGAGGGCATTGGGGCGGCGCTGGAGCAGGTGGGGAGCAGACTGGCCCCGAAACCTCCAGAAGGAACAGAGCTCCGCTAACACCTCGATTTTAGCCTCGTGAGACCCGTTTCAGGTACCTGACTTCCAGCACTGCAAGAGAATATATCTGTGTGGTTTTCAGCTACTAAGTTTGTCATTTGTTGCAACAGCAACAAGGACACTAATACACTGAGTGACACAGAAAAGGAATGAGAGGGTATTATAAACTTCTGTTTGTAAATTTCCATTATCTTCATTGCAGAAAACAGTCTCCTCAGACAGAACGTTGGTTCAGAAATGGTCGGCCGACGATCTTCAGTCAGAAAGGACAGCCTTTAATGGACCTGCTGTCTACGCACAAAGCAGTCTTTTCTCAAGACTGCATTTTATTAATGTGCTACATGGGCTCTTTACCGGGAGAGGCTTATCCTGGGATATGCGTTAATTTGGACTTTAGGAATCTATAGCAGCACCTGAAATTGCTCCCGCTCTAGGAGAGAAATCCCAGCTGCAGGGAGCACAGCTCTGCTCAGGCCCTCGGGGCGGGCGGGGCGGGCCTCCACAGCTCTTTCCCAGCGAGTTTCCCGGCCCCCAGAGAAGTGGTGAGGGCTGGCCACCTCCTGCAGAGCCTGGCAGAGGGGCCCTGGCCCGGCACAGCTCACCGAACAAGGCTGTGGGCGGCCCTCCTCTCTCCTCTGACCAGTGCCCAGCTGGCCAGGGCAGGTCCCGCAGGAGCGACTCCGGTTCCCGAAGAACTCTGAAGGGGACACACTCACTCCTGGAGGTCGGAAGGGCCTGTTCTTACAGAAAGCTCTCCCACCAGGTCCGCTGCACAGCTCCCCCATGGCGGTTCCCCCTTCCGTCCACCTGGTGGGCTCCCTGTTTGGGATTACTTCTCATGACTCAAAAATTCTAACGTTTGAGAGGGCTGGAGTTCTTTTTTAAAACTGGTTTAAGAGAGGAAAGGGGAGAGAGAGAGAGGGAGAGAAACATCGGTGATGAAAGAGAATCACTTGTCCGCTGCCCTCGGCACGCCCTCCACTGGGGACCCGGCCCTCAGCCCGGGCCTGTGCCCTGACGGGGACGGCACCGTGAGCTCCTGGTTCCTAGGCCGACGCTCGGACCGAGCCGCGCTGGCCGGGCGGGGCGGGAGCTGCTTAGAGCTTCCCCGGGGGACATGGAACAAAGCGTTTGCTCCTCACAAACACGGCCCAGTGGAGTTCTTTGCAGAGCTTGTCAAACTGCCCTGAAACCGGGCGATAGCTCGATACAGCCGAGGTTTAAGTGGGGTCTTTAGAGATTTTTTCTTTTTTAAATGTGCAACTGATTCGTTCTCGAAGCCTCTCAGTGTGTTTCCTGCGCTCTGAAGCGGGAGTCAGTTCACAGGTGAGTGGACGCGCTCACAGCGCCTGTGCTGGGGCCTGAGGCACCAGAGCGCGCGGCGCGGACCCCGCCCCCGGCGCGGACCCCGCCCCCCGGCGCGGACCCCGCCCCCCGGCGCGGACCCCGCCCCCCGGCGCGGACCCCGCCCCCGGCGCGGACCCCGCCCCCCGGCGCGGACCCCGCCCCCCGGCGCGGACCCCGCCCCCCCGGCGCGGACCCCGCCCCCCCGGCGCGGACCCCGCCCCCCGGCGCGGACCCCGCCCCCCCGGCGCGGACCCCGCCCCCCGGCGCGGACCCCGCCCCCCCGGCGCGGACCCCGCCCCCCCGGCGCGGACCCCGCCCCCCCGGCGCGGACCCCGCCCCCCCCGGCGCGGACCCCGCCCCCCCCCGGCGCGGACCCCGCCCCCCCCGGCGCGGACCCCGCCCCCCCCGGCGCGGACCCCGCCCCCCCCGGCGCGGACCCCGCCCCCCCCCGGCGCGGACCCCGCCCCCCCCCGGCGCGGACCCCGCCCCCCCCCGGCGCGGACCCCGCCCCCCCCCGGCGCGGACCCCGCCCCCCCCGGCGCGGACCCCGCCCCCGGCGCGGACCCCGCCCCCGGCGCGGACCCCGCCCCCGGCGCGGACCCCGCCCCCGCCGAGCATTTGCCAGAATAGTCAGGCACGCAACCTGGGAAAGCAGAGGGACTGGGAGCCCAGGGGCTTCAGCCCACAGAGAGGAGGGGCTGGAGGGGTCCCAGGCAGTGCGCCCTCTGCTGTTGCTTCATTCTCTGCCTCAGGCGCACCTCCTGCGAGGTGGGGCGGGGGGCGGCGGGGGGGGGGCGAGGGGGGGCGGGGGCCGAACCCAGGACTCCAGTCAGGCCGTTTTGGGGAAGATCAGGTTGAGGAAGAAGGTGAAATCTGTGCACACTGCGGGGTCCTGAGCTGGGCGGGCAGGGGCTTGTCCTGTGCTTCGGCAGCCGGCCCCCTGGCCTCACACTGAGAGACTTCTCTGCCATTTGGGCATCCTCCCCTGCCCGGAGGCGGCCGGTGGTCGGTTCCCGGCCGGCAGCGGCCCCAGCGCACCAGGCATCCATTCCTCCATGCGCCCCGGCCGGGCTGACAGTCCCAGCTAGGCTGAGCCATAGCTTTTCATTTTCTTGTCGCTTGCTCTCATCTAAAAATATCTGCGCAGCCACAGGATGGGTCTGTCCAGGAACGACCTAACACGGGCGTCATTGCTCCATTTCCACTGAGGGGCGGGTTGGGTGGAAAGGGAGAAGCCCGGTCCTCGGAAGGAGCTTTTGCTTCCAGTTTGCCTGGTGCACAGCCTGGGGTTGGCGGAGCGGTGCGCCCTCCTGACTGCGGTGCCAGTGATGGGGGAGCTGGTGAGCCCTGGCGTCGCCGAGTCACGAGAGGGAACAGCGGCCCGGGGAAACCAACTGGAGGTCACTGGGCACCGCGGATAGCCCACCTCACCACCACCCGGCTTTCTGGAAATCATGAGTGCACGAAGGCAAAGAATCACGAAGGAGACAGCTGGAATGATCTGGAAGGTGTTGGAATAGCAGGGAAGGAGAGATGAGCTCTTTTCTGATCTGCCCCTCCCAGCTCCTTGCTCCCAGCAGCTCTTTCCTCCTCCCCACGCCAGGGGCCTGAGCAGCAGCAGCCCCAGCAACCGACCCCACAGGACGGACACCCTGTCCGGGGCCCCCTCAGCGCCGTGGGGGTGTTCTCGCTGTCCCCCCGCGTGAGCACTGCTGTTACACCATTCCCAGGTGGGCGCTGAGGCAGAGGTGAGCCGTCCCGCCGGGCCGGCCACAGCGTTCAGGGCAGGCAGGCTCTGCCCCCCACGGCACTCACCTTTCTAAAAGTCAGCTGCTTAGAACCTTAACGTTTGTATAATCATCCTCGGAATTTGTGCTAAGAAATAATAAAAGATATAGAAAACAGGTTGCTCATGGTAGCACTAATGGTAGGAGACAAATTAATAAATTATGGAACATCCGTACAAGAAAGCTGTTCAGACCTGAAAACTCCGCCGCCTCTCAGTGTCTGTGGGAAAGTTGCACTATATCATCAAATGAAGATATCGGGCTCCAAAATAGTACCTGCCTTAGGGGGATTTTTGCTACACCCACACCCCGCAGGAAAAGATGCACCTGGGGCTCTGTGGTGTCCAGGAGACCTGGCACAGGTCAGCCTCTGCTTTGCAGTCTCCTGCTGTAAATGCAAGAGGCTGTTCTCAGCAAAGCGCGTCAGGAAAGACCCAGGCTAGGGGTGTGGGGAGAGTGTGGCTCCTCAATACTTCTCACTTCCTAATGGAGATATGCTTGAGGCTGCCTGACCAAGCTGAGCTCCTTCAGGCATGGAGGGCCCCCAGCCTTCGATATTCCCAGGCACCTCCCCCTGACAGTGCCACAGCAACCTGTCTGCGTACAGTGTGTGCTGGCAAGCACACTGCCTGGCTCTAACATATGGGTCAAGGTATAGTTTGCCATCTGTTGTCCTCACGTCACAGAGTGACTGTGTCTCTGGGGCGTGGACACAGAAGCCTGAGGGGGGGCTGGTCAGAGGCCTGAGCATGTGGATACTTGTCCTCTCTGAGTGGTACCACAGAAGATGTCCACTGTTTTTCTTTTACAAATTTTTTAAAATTTCAATGACCGTTGAAATATCATTACTGTTCTAGTAGTTTCATGTGTACAGAATATTTATATAATGTTTGAAGTGATCATCTCAATAACTCTAGTACCCGTCTGGCATCATACATAGCTGTTATAATATTACTGACAATATTCCTCATGCTGTAATTTACATCCTCAATACTATTTTATAACTAGCAATTTGTACTTCTTAATCCTTTCCCCCAGGGCCCCCACACTTCACCTAATTTGTCAATCATCAGTTTGTTCTCGATATCTGTTTCTTTCTGTCTTTTTGTTGGTTGTTGTTTATTTTTTTTAGATTCCATATATAAGCAAAATCTTGTGCTATTTGTCTTCTCTGTCAGACTTCTTTCACTTAGCATAATGCCCTCTAGGTCCATTCATGTTGCAGAAATGATAAGATTTCATTTTTTTTATGGCCGAATATATATGTACTACTTCTTTATCCAATAGTCTATTGATGGATACTTAGATTGCTTTCACTTCTTGGCTACTGCAAATAATGTTGCAATCGATATAAGGATGCATATATCTTTTTGAATTAGTGTTGTGGATTTCTTCCAATGAACACCCAGAAATGAGATGGCTGAGTCATATGGTAGTTCTATTTTTTATTTTTTTAGGAATCTCCATACTGTTTTCCCTAGCAGCTGCACCAATTTGCAATTTCACCAACAGGGCACAAGGGTTCCCTTTTCTCCATATTCTTCACAACACTTGTTGTTTGTTGATGTATTGAGGATAGCTATTCTGACAGGTAAGATCTGATATCTCATTGTGGTTTTAACTTGCATTTCTCTGATGATTGGTGACATTGAGCATTTTTTCATGCATATTGGCCATCTGTATGTCCTCTTTGGAGAAATACCTGTTAAGGTCCTCTGTCTGTTTTTTAAATCAAATTAACTTGTATGAACTACTTACAAAATATAATATTGAACTATTACAAAATATACTATTTTGTATATTAACCTTTTATCAGATATATCATTGGCAAATATCTTCTCCCATTCAATAAGTTGCCTTTTGATTTTATTATGGCTTTTTTTTTTTTTTTTTGCTGTGCAAAAACTTTTTAGTTTGATGTAGCCCCAATTATTTATTCTTTTGTTTCCCTTGCCTGAGGAAACATATCCCAAAACGTGACTAGACCAGTGTCAGAGATCGTACTGCCTGTGTTTTCTTCTGGGAGTTTTATAGTTTCAAGTCTTACCTGTTAGTCTTTTGTCCATTTTGAATTTATTCTTGTGTGCGGTGTGAGAAGGGCGTCTGGTTTCGTTTTTGCCTGTGTCCGTCCAGATTTCCAGCGCCGTTTACGAAGAGACTGTACTTACCAATCACGCGTTTCCCCTCCTTTGTCATACATTAAGGGACCCTATTGGTATGGGTTTATTTCTGGCTTCTCTATTCTTTTCCATTGATGTGTGTGTGTGTGTTTATGCTATTACCATGCTGTTTCTATTACTACAGCCTATCAGGTGGTGTGATACCTCCAACTTTGTTCCTTTTTTTGTTGTTGTTATTTATTTTTTAAAGAGAGGGTGAGGGAAAGAGAAACATCAAGGTGAGAGAGAAACATCCATAGGCTGCACTCTGCATGTCCCCTACTGGAGCTGGAGCCCCTTTCCAGGCACTACCCCGACTGGGAATGAAACTGGCAACCCTCCAGTGCATGGGGGATACCGCCCAAGACTGCTTCGGCTAAAGGGGTATATTGTGGTTCTATATAAATTTTAAGATCATTTGTTCTAGTCCTGTGAAAAATGCCATTTATATTTTGATGAAGATTGCATTGAATATATACATTGCTTTGGATAGTATGAACATTTTAATGATGTTAATTCTTCCTTCCATTTATTTGTGTCTTCTTGAGTTTTTTTCTTTCAATGTCTTATAATTTACTGAGTATAGGCCTTTTACCTCCTTGGTTAAATTTATTACTAGGTTTTGCAATTGCAAGTGGTATTGTTTTCTTAATTTCTTTTTCTGGTAGTTTGTTATTGGTGTATAAAAATGCAACTGATTTCTGACTATTGATGTTGTATCCTGCTACTTTGCTGAATGTTGTTATTTTGTTATTGATTTTTGAGAGAGAGAAAGGGAAAGGGATAGAGACAGAAACATCGATGAGAAAGAAAAATCTATCAGCTGCCTCCTGCACACCCCACACTGGGGATCAAGCCTGCAACCAAGGCATGTGGCCTGACCAGGAATCCAACTGGTGCCCTCTTGCTTCATAGGTTGGTGCTCATCCACTGAGCCACACCAGCTGGGCTCCGTTGATTAAGAGGGAGTGAAAGGAAGGAAAGGAGAAGGGGGGGGCAGAGAGAAACATCAATGTGAAAAAGATATATTGATTAGTAGCCCCTACCATGCACCCTGACTGGGCTGGGAATTGAACCTGCGACCCAGGTATGTGCTCTTGACTGGGAATTGAACCCTTTGGTGAATGGGCTGATGTTCTAACCACTGAAGACCACAGGCCAGGGCTCTAATAGTGTTGTTCTTGTGTTTTATACTCATCACCCAAGAATATGCTTAGAGGGAGAAAAAGGGAGAGAGAGAAAAACACTGATGTGAGAGAGAAACACTGATCAGTTGTGCGGGATTGGGAATTGAGCTCACAACCTGGGTATGTACCCTGACCAGGAATTGAACTGGCAACCTACTTGGTGCCGTAGATTTTTGGGTCAGCCAACTGAGTCACTCTGGCTAGGCTCTAACGGCTCTTTGGGGTAATCTTTAGGATTCTCTCTATATAATGTCATCTGAAAATACCATTTTTACGTCTTCCTTTCCAATATGGATGCCTTTTTATTTCTTTTTCTTGTCTGATTACTGTGGCTAGGACTTCAAGTATTAATTTTAATAGGAATGGTGAAAGTGGACCTTGTATTGTTCCTGACCTTAAAGAAAAACGATTTTAGCTTTTCCCCAGTGAGTATGATATTAGCTGTGGGTTTGTCATATATGGCCTTTATTATGATGAGGTATGCTTTGTCTACTTGCACTTTGCTGAGAGTTTTTATCATAAATAAATGTTATATTTGTCAAAAACGTTTTTTGCATTTACTTATATTATCATAAGATTTTTATCTTTCATTTATTTAGTGTGTCACATTAATTGATTTGTGAATATTGGACCAACTTTGCATTCTGGGAATAAATCTCATTTGATCTTTTTAATATATTGCTGAATTTAGTTTGCTAATATTTTATTGAAGATATTTGCAACTATTTCACCAGGGATATTGCCTATAATTTTGTTTGTAATGCCTTTGGTTTTAGAATCATAAAATGAACTTAGGAGCATTCCCTCCACTTCAACTTTTTAAATAGTTTGAGAATAGGTGTAAATTATTTATGAATACTTGGTAAAATTTACCTGTGAAGCCATCTGATTCAGGACTTTTGTTTGTTGGGAGTTTATTGATTACTGATTTGATTTCATTAGTAGTTACTGGCCTGTTTTGATTGTCTGTTTCTTCTTGGATCAGTCTTGAAGTTTGTGTTTCTAGGAATTTATCTATTTCTTCCAGATTGTCCAATTGATTAACACATAATTGTTTTTAGTATTTTCTTGTAATGCTTTGTATTTCTGTGGAGTCAGTTTAACTTCTCCTCTTGCATTTTTATTTTATTTTGTTTGGGTTCTTTCTCCTTCCTTGACGAGTCTGGTTAAAGTTTTATAAATTTTGCTTATCTTTTCAAAGAACCACTTCTTGGTTTCATTGATCTTTTGTATTTTTTAACTCTTTTTTTTGTTTATTTTCACTCTGATTTTAATTATTCCCTTCCTTCTGTCCACTTTGGGCTTTGTTTGTTGTTCTTATGTGTTAGTTCCTTTAGGTGTAAGGTTAGATAGTGCATTTGAGTTTTTTTGTTTGTTTCTTCTAATAAATTTTTCAGAGAGGAGAAAAGAGGGAGAGAGAGAGAAACATTAGTGATGAGAGAGAATCATCAATTGGCTGCCTCCTGATAATTTTCTTTTTTCTTGAGGTAAGCCTGAAGTGCTATGAATTTTCCTCTTAGAACTTTGTTGGCTCATAGATTTTTGGGTCACTGTGTTTTCATTATCATTTTTTTCAGGCAGTTATCTTTTGACTTCTATTTTGATCTCATTAGTCCATTCATTATTAAGTAGCATGTTATTTAGCGTCCATGTGTTTGTGTATTTTTCAGGTTTCTTCTTATGATGACAGTCTTACAGAAGCATCTTTTCTCTTGCCACTTTAAACATTTTCTCTTAGAATTTATCTTGTTTGGACCTCTTAATGTTTCCTGGACTTGTATGTCTATTTCCTTTGCCATGTTAAGAAAGTTTTCAGTCTTTATTTCTTTAAATAGGTTTTCAATCCCTTGCTCTCTTTCTTCTCCTTCTGGCACTCTGTCATGTGAATGTTGGTATTCTTGATGCTGAGAAGTCCCTTAAGCTAGCCTCATGTTTTTAGATCTTTTTTTCTTTTTAGTGTTCCACTTGGCTATTTTCTGCTACCTTTTCTTCTAAATCACTGATTTAGTGCCCCTGCTTAATATAATCATCCATTAACTCCTCCCAGTCTATTCCTCATTTCAGTTATTATACTCTTAATTTTTCACTGGTTCTTTTTTCTGGTTTCTATCTTTTTGCATAAATTCTAAATGAGTTCATGTATTCTTCCCATAAGTTCATTGAACATTCTTATAACCACTGCTTTCAACTCTATATCTGCTAAATTGCTTGCTGCCTCTATTTTGTTTAGTTGTTTTTTCTGGAATTTTGTCCTGAAAAAATTCAGGACATGTTTCTTTGTCTTCTCATTGTGGTTACCTCTGTATGTAGTTGGTCCTACTATATGTCCTGGTCATGGCCATGTGGTCTTATGTGTGATGGGTGTCCTGTGGGACCCAGTGGTGCAGTCTCCCTGTTCACCCGAGCCGAGTGCTCTAGGAGCCTCCTTACTGTGGGTTGTGTGGGCCCTCCTGTTGTAGTTGAACCTTGATTGCTGTTGGCATGTCAGTGGGTGGGATTGACCCTCAGGCTAACTGGCTGGGAGGGGTGGCTGTGACTATAGCAGAGAAGTTGTTGTATGGGGTCTGGCCTCACAGAGTGGAATTTAACAGGGCTTTGTTGCTTAATCCACCTTTTGGGTGTGTCATTGGTGGAGTTAATTGGGTGCTGTGCTGATACGGTCTGAAACTGGCTACCAGAGATATTGATTCCGACCCTCTTAGGAGGTTCTCTGGTGTAGGCCCACACCAGTTGCTGCCTCTGCCCTACCCACGGCCACCTGGTAGGAGAAACAAAGTGACCTGCCTGTGCTGGTAGCTGCTTGTGCTGGGTTTGTAGGCACCTAAGAGAGGTTATATTTCGAACTGAAATCAGTTGCCACCAGTGCCAGGGCCCAAGTACAGTAGACAGAGGCCAGACCAGGCTGCTGCAATGTTCATACCTTTGACAGGTAACTACCCCGCCCCCCACGCCCCTATCATTTTTAGATCAGAAGTCAGTTCCCACACGCTTGCCTCTTGCTAGAGCATCCTCCTCACCAGCTGAAGAGGAGAAACTAATAAAAATCCTGGGAGAGCTGGCTCCGAGATTTAAATAGGCCAGGAGCCAGAAAACATGAGAAGGTGTGGAGTAGGGTCAAAGCATACTTCACTCCCCCTACCCCCCAAAGATGCCCCTGTTACAATGAGGAACCTACAAGGGGTGGAACTTTTATTTTAAAATAAATATGACTATGGCTGGGAATAAGTTAGCCTTCATCTTCCAGGGATTTACACTGGTTCTTTTCCTGAATCAATCTCATTATGAGAATGTGATTTTCTTTACAATTTTGCATTTAAGATGAACCCACACAGACAGTCTGAGGGGAGCAGAGATGGGAAGAGTGAATGCACTGTGCAGCAGCAGAGGGTGTAACCAAGGGACAGTGCCTATTTACATAAACAAATTACATGAGGCCTCGTTTACATTTGCTTAAGATTAGGGGTGGCTTCAATAATGCACCTACCTTTCTAGTGCTACGGTTGGAGAAAACCTCTAAATTACACCATTTTACTTCCCAGTGACTTCAGGGAAAGTTGTAACAAATCAGTGAACAGATTTAGGGTATATTTACACATTCTTGGTGTCCAAGGTGACATGGACATAACTCATCGCCCACAGCGAGGGAAGCCCAGGCAGGCACCGATCAGCCAGGCACGGGTGCGGTTCCTCGGTGCTCCAGGTGCTGATTCAGGTTCCCAGCCAAGTGCCCAAGGAAGGGGGTTTTCTGGGTGCGTCTGGTGGAAAGGCCAGAGGCATGGACTCCACTTGACTGCACCTCTCCTCTTCTGAGGGAAGAAAGCAGGGCTTCTGGGGTGCTAGGCGTGGGGGAGGCTTCAGGGCACTGGTGGCTGAGGGAGGGGTGCCACCAGGGCAGGGGCTTTGCGGCGAAGTGTTTCCCAGCCACCCCTCCCACTGGCTGTTGGACATTGTACAGACCACGGATTTCTTCCCGCCTGCTTTCTTGTCCATAAAATGGGCCTGATGACTTCAGAGCGGCTTTCCCTGGCTGTATTGGCCATGAAGCCCTTTGTCCTCACTTGGAAAGTTTAACTACAGGTAACAGAGAACATAAAAAGGACTACATGCTACAGCCCGTTTGCTGTGCTGAGTGTCTGGAGTGAATGGTGGCTCACCTTTGTCTCCTGGCCGGCTCTCCTAGGGGTCCTGACAGCTGAGCAGGAGTGGGCTGGAGACGTACCCCAACCCCAGGGTTAACCCCAAAGCAGGTTGCTGAGGTGTATATGGCCATGTGTTATAGCTGGACAGCAGCAAAGATGGGACCACAGATGCAGGATAATTTCCAGATATTTATTTTAAACCATGGAGGCGACTTTGCGTTGCTAATGTACATTGGTAATAGCTACACGTACAGTTCAGTTGGAGGGAAGCACAGTGGGAAAGTGAGCAGAGTTTAGAAACATTCCCAACATTCAGCAGCATCTGAAGTAGAACTGAATACAGACATTTTAACACTGTAGGGAATCCCTGCTCAGTCCCACTTGATCACATTCAGGAAGTCAATGTCAAGGCTGCTTGGTTTGGTTGGTGGCATCAGTGACAGAAAGCACATTTGAGAAATCTGTTCTATCTTCGGCTGGACCCTCAGAGAGTCTCACTTCTACAAGGAGGAAGAGTGTCCTCCAGTCACACGCCGGCTGCGGGCAGGCTCTGGCGGCCCCGGGCCGCGGCGTGCAGGGGGAGCGGCCGCGCCCTGTTGTGGCCACGGCGGTGGACAGGCACGAGGTGGGGCGAGCACCTTCCCTGACGTCCAGTTAGTATCAGTCTTACTTTTCATAGATTTTCTTTCACGAAACAGTACATTGAAAAAAAAGTCATTTAAAAGCAAGGCAAATGGCATAACACACAATACATAGGAGAGTACAATGGTTACCAATGACACAGTATTTTGGTCCATACCTCATATTAGCATATGCTACTGACATTAAGGTAGTCATCCATTAAAACGGGAAAAAAATGTATGTAAAGTGAAACACTTTTTTCAAACCATTTCCTTTTTTATGCTAAAGTTCTCTCTCTCATGCTTCCCAGAGAACCAAAGGGGGGGGGGAGGGGAGGAGGAAAGAATCATGAATATCAAGATCAGATTCTAAATTTAACCTTTTAAACCAACTTGTAGTCCCTGACACTTTCTTTTCCAAGAAAGTCAGATACACTTTTGACTCATAAATGTGAACATTTTAAGGCAGAACAGAAGACAAAGATGTCGCGACATGCTCCCATTCATTTGAGTTAAGTCAGCTGTGTGTGGGCCGGCCGCTGATAACAGTCTAGGTCAGTTCAATAATACACAACATTCATGGAATCACAGTCCCTCACTCTTGGGACTGTTAGGGCTCCTAAGAACAATCATCAAATCCAACCCTTATTCTAGGCATAATCTCCTTCCCACATCACTGATAAGGGGCCATATGTTTCTATTCCCTGGCATGGGAAACTCAAAGGAGGAATCCCATTCCAATTTTGGACAGATATAATTTCTAGATATTTCTTTGGTGTGTTAGGCCTAAATATGCTTCTCAGTGGGAAGGACAATGTTTAAAGACAAAATTAAAACCCCTCAACCAGTTGTATGTAATACGTGGCTGTAAAGTTAAGTTACAGTTAAATATGAACATGGATGTAACTAAGTTATGGACATGTGATACTTGGGTACTGAAGGACAAAGGCGAATGGCGGGAACAGCGGGAACTAGAAGTGAGGAAAAGTCCCTTCCGCCTGGCGAGGCCACGCGGTGAGGATGGCTCACAGTTGCCACGCCGCACTGAAACGACCTGCTTCTCTACCGAAAGGTCTGGCTCTGCGTATTCGCGTGAAGCCAGCTGTCTAACAGTCTCCCGCTCTGGGCAAGATCGCTCATTTGGCAAGCGGGAGAACTTGCTCAGCCCATTTGCGTAACTGTTCTATTGGATCCCTCCAGGCCAGGCCCGTGCACGTGTGGTCTCCGGCTCTGCCCGCCTCAGTGCCTCCAGTGAGGGCTGGGTGCCCAGTAAGTTCAGATATTAGTTACCATGGGCCTTTTTAAGATAACAATTCTAGGCATTTCCAAAGAAAAAGAAACTCTGATACTGGCCTGGACTGCAGGAAAACCTTGACTCTAAAACTGATGAGCCTTTGAGTAAACAAACACCTCCAGGCCGACCATGCGCTGCCTCCCTCTGCGGTCACGAGCGAGCGTCTGTCTCAGGGAGGAGCGCCCGG
Source organism: Antrozous pallidus (assembly GCA_027563665.1). Taxonomy (NCBI): domain Eukaryota; kingdom Metazoa; phylum Chordata; class Mammalia; order Chiroptera; family Vespertilionidae; genus Antrozous; species Antrozous pallidus. The sequence goes on from CM050519.1 coordinate 5,977,855, forward strand.
CCCCGGACTGCAGCCTGGAACCAGACATTCTCTGGCAACTGCAAACCACCTGTGGCTGAGGCAGCAGGCCGGTGCCAGGTCATGGGCCGTGGTTGCTGCAGCCTGGGAAGCCATTTCCTTCCTCAAACCGCCCTTTAGCTCGCTTTCAGATCAGCAAAGACTTTCCTCAGCAAAGTCCCTCTGCCCCACCCATCCTGTACTGAAATGACCTTCACATCTGTGTGGTCTCTGCCCTGGCCTGGAAATGGACCTGGTCATTTCAGGTCTATTCAAAGCCTGGCATCGAGCACTCACCAAATGGTTGGCTGAAATGGACCGGAATCTCAAGGATTATCCAGATAACTGAGTGTTAAAAGGAACTTAATTCCTGTGTTTTGCAGTCAAATTGCTAGATATCCATGCTTTCACATCAGGAAAAATTTAACTTAGCATTATTTAACTTAGCAAAATGCTTCCTTTCACTTTAAAATGTAAATCTTAGTGAACAAGGTCTTTAAATACAATAAGTTATAAGAAAAAGCAAAACTAAGAGTCTCATTTAGTGAATATTTATATTCAGTAACTTTGATACATAGTTTAGAGCTATCTCTTTGCTTAAAAGTCAAAATTCAGGCTTTAAAAATAGATTAATGTTAAGCAAAAATATGCTTTTAAAAAATTAATCTCAAAACATGTAAAAGTAATGTTCATAGGAAGGGCAAATGCTGTGGGCATAGCAACTCACTCAAGGGCACTCTGTTGGGAGCCTTCAAACAAGTGGGGTGAAGGCTCACTTACACTGCCCCTGATTTCCACTTACGTATTGCCACCGTGTGGTCTGCGGGGAACGTTTATACTGATGAAGACCTGCAATGATTGCCTTACTACATGGCACCCCGTTATGACCACTGGGCTGGGGGCGTAAGAAGTGTCGACTTTGCTGGATAAGGAACACACCTGGCTCCCCAGGCGCCCTGTCTCAAGGCACTGAAGTCACACACCTGGCTCGTGCCATTACCAACCAGGTAATGTTCAAAAGCAATTGTTGCTTGAATATTCTTCTTTTAGATTTTCTTGTTTACACCTCAGCTAGTCTAACTGCCTGGTAGAACTAGTGTTTTGTGCATGGAATATTCTAGATCTCTGAAGATCCCTTCCAGTTTCATGATTTTATGATTCTTTGAATAATTCAAACAAATATATCATGGTTGACGGACCTTACATAAAAGACACACAACTTCAAGGGCTTAATGTAAAACCACGTTTGCTACTGAGGAGACATACATGCAGTTGAAGGTTCCAGTAATATCATTTCTTTAGAGAAATTGAGAGCCTGTGATTGGTTTTATCCCACCAAAGAAAGAACTATGTGCAGTTCTGCCACTTTCCCAGCATAGCCATGCTAGGCATTACTTGCCAGAGCTGCTGTGTGTTGAAGTAATACAGAAAAATGCATGTAAAGTGCAAATCCACTAGGGCAGAGTAAGAACTATGACTGTTCACCTAGACAGGTGGATAGGTAAGTGCGGGTGCCAGCTTCCTTCCTTGGGAATGAAGCCTCCATTTCCATAAAATACTTGGAAGACAACCCAACACCAGCACATAGATCTCTGAGTTACAAAAACAGTGGAGATGCAACATAATTCACAGTATTACAAACATACAAATTCAAGCACTCATTTACTTGAGGAAAAAGAAAAGGGCTGAGAAATGGATGCCTTGACATAGCTACGGTTTGTGATTGCAACTCTCCTCACCAATGAGGTGTCACGTGGCTCCAGACTCTGAGCGGCTCTGTGGGCTGGGAGACCGCCCTGCTGGGAGGGAGGTGGCCACCGTGACGTGCAGGGTCACTAGACAGAGCCACCATGGTGTACATGTGATCCCACAGCGACAATCACCTTCCCAAACGGGGTGTGAGCTCATCCAGACCTGACTCACACCCATGCCAGGCATGTTGGGTTCCTGACCTACAGCCTGTCTAACACTGTGGCTTCCTCTCTGCATGTTCCAAAAGTGGGAACACAGAATGATCCACCCCTATTATTCATTTCCAACACAGTTCTCCATTATCTACAACTTAGTGATGGCTGCAGGTTCTAGTAAAAATTTCAAAACAGACACATGGATATTTTTAATTTAATTCCCTTTTTAAAGCTCTCTCACAGAGCAATCATTCAGCCAAGACTGACTTTACCAGCTTGATGGCAAGCAAGGGTAACGTGGAAGGGACCAGTGAAGGGAGAACTGGCAATCATTTCTGTGCACACACACGTGTGCATCTGGGCTTGGAGTGTGGTCACGGGGGCTGGTCTGATGTCTCAGGCGATGGCTGTCGTGTCCCGGGGCTGATGGGGGAGCACCAATGCTGCAGCAGTCACTCTAGGAAGCTCCTTCGCCAGGAAGCACACCGGGTCAATGTTAGGGGTGGTACTCAAGTATGGTTGGTAGTAGTTCTTTTGGTTAGATAGAAAAGTAATGAATGATCACAAGTGAAAAAAATTGCTTTCCAGTAAAAGAGAAAAAAATTGGGAGGATTTACCACTAAAAAATTGTCAAATGAGAAATGAACAAGAGACTGGAGGTAGGACTTGGAGAGAATTGGCAAGTAATTGGTCTGTTTACCTGTAAAGTTTTATTTAACCTGGTAGTAATGCCCAAGAGACTTAGTGATTCCCACAAAAACCCCCGACAGGTGAGGGATGAATGAGGTCATACCATGTAACATGCTTAGAATGGGGCAGGCACATAGCGCATGCTTGCCCACTCATTTAAATCCTATTTTTATAGGTGGAAATAAGATTTTTAAAAAAGGACTTCAATATCATGAGTTGAGTCACTAAAACACAGAATATTTCACTTTTATCAAATTTGATCGGATTCCCTTAAAATCAGAATTCTTCAGACTGATTCTCTAAAGCCCCTTTATACATTTCCAATAGGAAGACATCATGACTGTAAGATTCAGTACCTTTTATGTCTCAGACCACACAGTTTTAGTATAAGTGTGCAAAGTGTTCCAGTTTTTAAAGGGGGAGAAAATACAGGTGGTGAGGAAGAGAACAGGATTCAACCGCACATAACGAACACGGTCAAGTTCAGAGGTGATGTCATACACAAAAATATAGCTTAAAGACCCTCTCCCCTCTTTTTGTTTGTTTGTTTTTAAGATTTTGAAACAGGATTTAATAGGATTTTGTTTGTTTTTAACACAAGTGAAGGAGAGCTGTGTCAAAACTAAGACACGAAAGGCTCAGAAAGCTCCAGCTGAATGAGGAACTCCAGGCACTGATCCCTGAAGCTCTGAGTCGTCTACTCCCATGATGACAATGGCTGGGAACAGCTTTCTCATGGCATTTGCTAATATGGGAATGACAGAGAAAGCAGAGCCAGAAACAGCAGGTCATTTGTACTCAACATAAGAACATGAATAAGTTAGACATTACACATCGTTCTTCAGGTGATTCAAGAAGTCAGTTGGTAAGTCCACATGAACGGTTCTCCAAATTTCTCAATTGAAGAGGATTTCAAGGAAAACAGAAACACTGTTTATAAGCAGTGTAAATGCATACACTCTGGCGAAAACAGATGAAGGTGGGAGTAGAAACATAAAGAAGAAAAAGATGCTGACCATGTGATCCGTGCCCAAGTGCAGAAAACATGGAAACTGCTTTAAAATGACCAAAAATACCCTGAACAGACATTCCCTCATTTCTCCGACACACAAAGCAACAACTACAATGAAGTGTTGAAAATATAAAAATTAAACACCCCACATAGAGTTTACAGTATATTCAATGCAGCAAGCCAGATTGTACAAACCATTTGTTAAAAAAATATCTCCTTTTATATTGCATGAACAAGTTGAAAGAGTCCCCTCCAAGTGTGCACTCACTGGCGCACCACTGTGCGCAGGGAATACGCAAACTCAGCTAGCTTCCTTAGTTTTCTCTTCTCACATGTCTGCCTTACAGCTCCAGTAATGATTTGGATTAGAACAATCGTTTCTTGAGTAAATACTATCTTTCAGATGCCTGGGAGTGTCTGTCATCAAGATACTACTGGGGTCATATCCCACAACTGTAAAAAAAGAAAAAGAAGATATACAATGAACTAGAATTACATTGTGTTGATGATAACCAATCTTTATAATTAAATTCAAGTAAATTTTTAAATTTAAGGAGCAATTAATTATACTAACATGGTTCTGAAATCTTTAAAAGAGTATTTTCCACCAAAAAGTACTACAAAGTAAACCTCAAAAACATGGCCAGGGCAGCTGGACATCTGCCCCCAGCTAATGGACACTACAGCAGACCAGAGTCGTTTAAGTGGGAACGGAACTAAGCTGTATCAGGCAGCAAATGGGTGCCAGGGATTGCCGTGTCCTTTCAATATATTATCTCATTTAATCTTCCAAACAATTCAAGGGGTCCATTTTAAAAAATAAAGGATCTGAGTCTCTAGAGTTTATTTTAAACTTGCTTAAAGTTTCAGAGGCCTGGCGGCTTCCCAAAGGGGTTATTTTAACCACCTTATCCTGCTGCTGCCTCTAAGAATGGACCAGAATGAGCCTGGGAAGCAGAGCTCAGTGCGCAGGGCAAGCTTGTGCTATGTGCCTGTGTGTTTCTCAGAAAACGAGGCAGGTGTGGCCGCTTCTATCAGGGACCTCTGCTGTGGTCCTCAGAGGGGCCCTGGAGGAATGCCTGTGGACTAAACGATCTCATGGGGAAAAGGTCTTGTTTATTAATTGTTGGCTTATCAACTTCTACCATTCATTCAATGCTCATCTCAAACCCCTCCTCCTTCACAGAGCTACCTCCAGCAGCACTGCCTTCCTCTATGGAACCCTTAAAGTAATTCTTGTCTGTATTACTCTTCTGGCCACTGCATATGATCTATTATTAACTGTCTTTTTAAGAGTATGTCTCCAACTGACTAGCTGTTCCTTGTAGGCAAGAGCGTGTCTTATCTTGGTGTGTACATGCAGGGCCTTGTTTGTATAAATGCTCAATGCCAAGGGAGCCCTCCTGACAGGTTTCACATAGCCTTGGTGTTCCTGTATATTCACATAGGACCAAACACGGACAGCTCCCGGCGTGAGCGTGCATCCTACCTTAATAACCTTGTCAGTCCCCGAAGTCAGCAGCCAGCCCCGGGTCGCATCGAAATGCACATGCACAATGTTGTGTTTACTGTCGTGGAAAGTGGCTGTGGGCGCTCGCCTGGAGGAGCAAAGAACAATCCCAAGAGTGAAAAGTCATGACACGGGAATGAAGGATATCTAGAGTGACACTAAACTCTAATTTTTAGCCAAATGGCTAAACGGCTTCACTGTTAGAAATGTTGCTCAGATCTATGGTTATTCCCTGGTAAAAAAATTTTTTTTAATAAAGGATTCTGATATTCTTCAAAATGGGAAAGAGATTCAAAAGTCCCTTATAGATTACTTGTTGCTCTAATAAAGCCTATGAAAAGCTCTGTGTTTTTGACAAATTAAAAAAAGGAAACAAAATACCTCAGTGCTTTGGCTAAGTCTGATCTCAGGACTTGCTGGTAAAATAGTCTACCAAACACTGTTACCTGTTTTGCAGTTTTTTAATCTGTGCATATTTTTTAGTAAAAAAGTCTGTCAACTGCCCAGGCACTCTGAAGGCACGAGGAGAGGCAGAGAAGGCAACAGGGACATGGGAGGAGACAGCTTTTCTCCAGCGTTCCAGTGGGCTTTCGGAAGATGTTTGTTTTCTACTTTTAATCTGTAACTAAATCTAAATAGATCTTCAGCATACTGAAAATGGTCACTTTAAAATATTTAGAATTAAGGATTTAGGTTTAACTTGCAGACCCTTAGGTCCTCTACATCTGTGTCTTTTCTATAAAATGAAGAATTAGGATAGAGTATCTCTAAGATCACACGCAGCTCTCTAATTTAATGAGAACTTACATTCATTTCATCATGAATGATGAGTGGAAAATAATCAGTGAACACAGGTACTTCTGGAAGGGCATTTTAGTTTATATATGATACAGATAAATAATAATGGGAAATATGTAAGTTAGGGTTATTTGTAAAAGAATACTTTATTAATTTGCCACAAATTCCCTTTAAATGCTCATTTATTCTGATGTATTTTATTTTTTCTTATTTTTTATTTTTTAAATATATTTTATTGATTTTTTACAGAGAGGAAGGGAGAGGGATAGAAAGTCAGAAACATCGATGAGAGAGAAACATCGATCAGCTGCCTCCTGCACGCTCCCTACTGGGTATGTGCCCGCAGCCAAGGTACATGCCCTTGACCGGAATCGAACCCGGGACCCTTCAGTCCGCAGGCCGACGCTCTATCCACTGAGCCAAACCGGTTTTGGCTATTCTGGGGTATTTTAAATGTTTCTATTTACATGCATCTTTTAAGAGACCCATCTAGTACTTACATGATTTTACTATATATAAGGCGCTGGAAGTATGTGGGGGTTGGGGCATTAGGCAGTTCTTTTCCTATGAAATTTTGCTGTAATTCACTAAAAGGAAAACTTGTCGCAGAGCATTCTGTTACATTTGGGGCAGTTTTTAATTAGCCAACTCTAAAGAGACAGCATAGATTTGTCCCACCTACTAAGCACAGACACAGCAACCGAAGGTCCTGGGTTTCTGAGCAAGACTGAGCAGCAAGACTTGGTAGTTAGGCAAACTGGTAGCATTTGTTTCTTAGGTAAAGTGACTTAGCTCTTCCTGGCAAACGAAACCTGTACAGCAAGCATGTCAAACTCAAAGGCTAACATGGGCCAAATGAACAAGGTTTATGTGGGCCACAAAAAAACAAAAGCTTCAATTTTCTTAGTAACGTAGGTTTATGAAATGAGTAAACATTAACATAAAATAATACAACATTTTAATAAAAATTAATATTTTTTTCTTGAACATTAACCTACCGGACACTGAGTAACTGCACAAATAAGCGTAACACAAATAAACCTATTTTTCTTGTTCTCCGAAAGTGAAATATTTCCTAAATTGTGCAAGCCAAACAAGTCAGTACAAGACTAATGACATGGCAATCGGCTGCTAAACTATTTGCTGCTGGTATCAGTGGAGAGAAATGGTGCACCTGCACGTAAGGTGCGTAAGGGAAATGAATTCGATTACAGTCATCAGTCATTAGTAAACATTGTAGTTTGTTATTAATAATTACATATAACAGGATATTGTAAAAATTAAGTTATAAAATTTTTATTAAAACGTTTCTTATAGCCGAAACCGGTTTGGCTCAGTGGCTAGAGCATCGGCCTGCAGACTGAACGGTCCCGGGTTCGATTCCGGTCAAGGGCATGTACCTTGGCTGCGGGCACATCTCCAGTAGGGGGCGTGCAAGAGGCAGCTGATCGATGTTTCTCTCTCATAGATGTTTCTGACTTTCTATCCCTCTCCCTTCCGCTCTGTAAAAAATCAATAAAATAAAATAAAAAAAACGTTTCTTATACATCATTATATTGGCCCGGGCCTCAAAAATATTCATTGTGGGCCACATGCAGCCAATAGGCTGCGAGTTTGACATGCTTCTCTAGAGCCTAGGGCTGGTTTGGCTACTGTAAATGATACCAGCTTGGGCTAGAAAGGGAAACCTGGACTGAGAACGCCTGATCACTTCTCCAGGAAATGAGTATACAGAAGGCTCTCCTTGAAGAACACCTGTTTGCAATGCACACACCCCGGGGTTGGGAAGAGCACAGGGATGCATTCTCTGTGTGTACTCTTCCCCCCCAAGTCAAAGAGAACACAGTCTCTTGGTGGGAAGGTGGGCTTTGCCCACTTGCCAGGATCTACAGTCTAAACCAGCAGGAGCTAGGGCATCAGCAGTCACGACTATGGTGCTGGGTGCAGCTCTCAGTTCACATTCTCTCCTTAACTTTGACAACTGAGCAGACGGCTGGAACTTACTCTTCATCTGTGATGGCCTCGTGGCAGCTGTCACAGACCCTCACTTCGAACTCGAAGCCCATCAGGGGGATGGAGGAGCGTTTGGAGCTGCACTTGCCGCAGACGGCCTTCCCACACTTGCGACAGTGGTGCTGCGGAGAGAACCGGACTTGTCAGGGCCGCCGGGCCTCGGCTCCCGGGGCATGCTCAGCAGCGATCAACAGCATTTAACTGAGGATGCTTAACAAGGTTGCCCCCCAAAACTGAAAGGAACACACCAGTTGTATTTATTCAGAATGAGGACTGCTGGGAAGCACATCTGACTGTCACCTCCCCTCTGCCTCCTTACCCCATTCCCGGTCCTCTCTGTTAACCATCACTATGATTTCTAGAGGAACTCCCAGCAGTCAGGTTATCTTAGAGCTGAGTGTAATGAGGAAGTGCCACCTCCAGATATTATGCTGGCTCATGAAGGAGAATTGGAATGAACCGGGCTTCAATCCACTGTCCATATTCTAGTCACACCTGATCTAGGTGAGTAATGAAATCAACTTTTGGTGTCTTAAGGAGGACAAAACCCAAGCATGGAGTCAGACTAAAATGTCGTATTATAAGTAGATCCAAATAACTAAAACCAAGACATAAGAAGGACCAGCGAAATTATTAAGAATTAATAATAACACTTCTATAATTGTATGGTTTGGTACCAATATGAACTAAAGCATGAGCCCTCTAAATTTTAAGGTATATTTTAAGAGATGTCAGTAGAATTCTAAAGTCCTATACCTCAACTACTTACTGGGGACAAATCTCTATAAAACTGAATCCAATAGAAATGAGCTATAGCAGATAAAGGGAACAAATTAATGTGCACTCACAAAGAGACTCCATGATAATAATTTACCCCTATTTCTTCTAAGATCACAAGGTAAAGTTATTTTCACACTATTACATTTTGATGAAGTAGCCATATCACTCACCTGTCTTAGGCCAATTTTCCTACTGTCCCACATTTGCTTGAAGTTCCAGAAGAAAGGCTGATCACACTTTTGGCAGGAATCACTGTCCAACCATTCAGGGGTCTTGTCACAGAGAGAAACAGTAGCCTAAGGTTACTTAATATAAGTCACATTGATGAAACAGAATCAGGATATGCTTAGAAGAAACAGAAGCACAATTTCTCAATCATTTAAAAATATTTATAAATGTATATTATGTGTCAGGCCCTGGGATGTGGTGATGAATGAGAAGAATCTCATGGAGAAGCATCATGGTAGGCTAAACATGAAAATACTATTATTATTTTTTAAACATATTTTATTGATTTCTTTTTCTTTCTTTTTTTCTTTTCTTTTCTTTTTTTTTTTTTTACAGAGAAGAAGGAAGAGGGATAGAGTTAGAAATATCAATCAGCTGCCTCCTGCACACTCCCTGTTCGGGATGTGCCCACAACCAAGGCACATGCCCTTGATCGGAATTGAACCTGGGACCCTTGAGTCCGCAGGCCGACACTCTATCCACTGAGTCAAACTGGTTAGGGTTAAAAATATTATTAATAATTATTTAAATAAGTATCAGTGCAAAGGCCTGAAAAGAAGCACAGAGTGCTGAGTGCTACGACCTAGTCGGAGTTCAGGGATGCTCAGGGGGAGCATCAGCAGTGTTGACAGCCACCTTGTGGCTTCAGGACTATATCTCATTCTCTGACTGTATGCAATTATGTTTGCTTTGTGTACAGTTATGTAACTGCACATTACACATGCACATAGCTATCTGTGTTGGAGGGACAGAACCTGACCACAGTAGGTACTCAGAGATGCAACTTGTCCTTGTCCACTCGTGGCACAGTCCAGCACAGTTTGAAACTGCTCCTTGCCTCATGGGCCACACAATAGTCTGACTTTCTTTGTTCACTCTTTTCCAGCCCCATTACGAATACTCTAAACCGCGGTCGGCAAACCACGATTCTTTAGCCCCTTGAGTGTGACTCTTCCACAAAATACCACGGCTAGGGCGAGTCTATTTTGAAGAAGTGGCGTTAAAAGAAGTTTAAAAAATTTGGCTCTCAAAAAAAGTTTCAATCGTTGTACTCTTGATATTTGGCTCTGTTGTCTAATGAGTTTGCCGACCACTGCTTTAAACTATGTCAAACAGGTGTTTATTTGTTTTTAAATATATTTTATTGATTTTTTACAGAGAGGAAAGGAGAGGGATAGAGTTAGAAACATCGATCAGCTGCTTCCTGCACACCTCCCACTGGGTATGTGCCCCCAACCAGGGAACATGCTCTTGACCGGAATCGAACTTGGGACCCTTCAGTCTGCAGGTTGACACTCTATCTACTGAGCCAAACCCGTTGGGGCTCACACAGGTTTAAAATTTGTGTTAAGTTTAAAGCTATTCTCCAGCAAATCTTCATAGATCAGGCTTTCAGTGACTGCATTTGCTTCTATTGTTCCATTTTCATCTCTAAATTCATCACCTAGCAGAGGCACTGATCTCTTTCCACAAGTTACCAAACCCAAGGAATCTTGAAAAATAAACCCAATCCCAGGGTTTCCCAAAAGTGAATTCCAGGGAACTCCCATTTGATTCTTAATGTAAAAAGAGGCATGAGATCAAACAAGTTTGTGAATCTCCTCTCTGAGATTCATAATAGCAGCATAGTAAAGGACTCTTTTGGAAACTGCTCTTTTTTAAAAATATATTTTTACTGATTTCAGAGAGGAAGGGAGAGGGGGAGAGAGAGATAGAAACATCAGTGGTGAGAGAGAATCATTGATTGGCCGCCGCCTGCACGCCCCACACTGGGGATTAAGCCCACAACCCAGGCATGTGCCCTTGACCAGGATCAAACCTAGAACCTTTCAGTCCACAGGCTGACGCTCTATCCACTGAGCCAAACTGGCTAGGGTGAAGGCCTTTTTCTATTGATGTAATCCTTTTCTAAGGAATACCTGTTAAGAAACAGCTTTAGGGATTTAGCCTATTTTCCTACCTTCAAGCAGAAATAAACCTAAAGCTATATATGTTCTCAAAAGAAAACTAACAGGGTGACATTTTAAGAGCTCTAAGTCGTTTTTTCTTTCTTAAAATAATAGTTTATTGCTTTTAGAGAGAGAGGAAGGGGAGGGAGAGAGAAACACTGATGTACACGGCAAACATGGATTGGGCCGCCCCCGCCCGCTCCCCACAGTGGGTTAAGTCCCAACCCAGGCAGGTGCTCTGACCAGGAGTCCATCGAACCAGCAACCTCCCAGTGCACAGGCCGACACCTACCAACTGAGCCCACATCAAAGAAAGTGCCCTTACGTTGCTTCATAATTTTCATGTCTTCATCAATTTAAAGACATATTTAATAAAATAATACAAAAGTTTTAGCTAAAGACATTTTACACCTGGAAGTCATACTTATGTTGTGATTTTTTAGAACAGTTTTGATGCAGGAAGATTTACAGAAAACTTTAACATACATATATCACTACATCTTGTACAAGGAAGCATGCAAGATTGTGGATGCATATCAAATTCATCACAGTGGAGTATATGAATGAGTGAGTTGGGAGTAAGTATCAGGGAAGGGAAAAAAATAAGTCACCATGTGATGTGTAGTATAATTCAATCTTATTTTTTGTTAAAAAAAAATCTTCCATATGGGTATATGTAGAGAAAAGGATAAGGAGGAATACTTGCCTGTTAAGTGTGATATTTCTGGGTGGTTGCATCATGAATAACTGCATTCTATTTGATAGTGAGCACTCTGTAATATTCTACAAAGTGTATTTTATTACATATTAGAGGCCTGGTGCATGAAATTGGTGCACTGGAAAGGGGGGGGGGTGGCCCTCAGCCCAGCCTGCACCCTCTCCAATCTGGGACCCCCTGAGCGATGTCCGAGTGACTGTTTAGACCCGATCCAGGACTGCCGGCTCCTAATCGCCTGCCTGCCTTTGCCTGAGTGCCCCTAACCGCTTCTGCCTGCCAGCCTGATCACCCCCTAACCACTCCCCTGTCAGCCTGATTGATGCATAATTGCTCCCCTGCCAGCCTGTTTACCCCTAACTGCCCTTCCTTGCAGGCCTGGGTCCCCACCAACTTTCCACCTCTGTTGGCCTGGTCACCCCTAATTGCCCTCCCTTGCAGGCTTGATTGCCCCCAATTGCCCTCCCCGCTTGCAGGCCTGGTCCCTCCTAGAGACCCTCCCATGCTGGCCATCTTGTAGTGGCCATCTTGTGTCCACATGGGGGCAGGATCTTTGATCAGACGGGGGTAGCCATCTTGCATGTTGGAGTGATGGTCAGTTTGCATATTACTTTTATTAGATAGGATAGAGGTCTGGTGCATGGGTGGGGGCCAGCTGGTTTGTCCTGAAGGGTGTCCAAGATCAGGGTGGGGGTTCCCTTGGGGCATGAAGTGGCGTGGGGGAGGGGCTTGTGGTGGTTTGCAGGCTGGCTACGCCCTCTGGCATCCCAAGCGGAGGCCCTGGTATCTGGGATTTATTTATCTTATACAATTGAAACCTGGAGCAGAGCCAAGGTTTCTGCTTGCTCTGTGGTGGCAGCCATTTCTGTTGGGTTTTATTTATCTTCTATAATTGAAACTTTGTAGCCTCAAGCAGAGGCCTGGGCTGGCTAGGGCAGGTGGAAAGCTTGGCTTCCTCCATCTCCGAGTGCAACTCAAGCCTCCTGCTCTCTCCAGCTCCATGGCTGCTGTCATTTTTATTTATCTTCTATCATTGAGTGGAGGCCTTAGCAGGCAAGGGCAGGTGGAAAGCTTGGCTTCCTCCATTGCCGGGGAAACCCAATTCTTGGTTGGGTTTATTTGAATATTCGCTCCTGATTGGCTGATGGGCGTGGCTTGTGGGTGTAGTGGAGGTACGGTCAACTTGCATATTACTCTTTTATTAGATAGGATGGGGTATCAACCCCAATGTGATCAGCCACTTGATATCTTCATTGTCTGCCCCACTCACCAGCCAGCCTTTCATCTCTGTCAGCTTCCCCTGCGCATGCCCACCAATATTCTACATGTGATGGCTCATGTTCATTTGGTCTTTACTCTTCCTGTTTCTTGTCCTGTTCAGAGCACGTTCAGACTCCATCAATATTTTAGAACTATGTCCTTCCACACATCTTTCTCTGAGAACATCAGATGACAATAGTAACATCCCTTCCTAAATATCCAGAACTAATGCTCTATCTTACATCTACTGCAATTAATTCATTTGTACCATTTCATAGTTTTCTTAAGATTTCTCTCACATGTCTTTTCTTCTAGAAAGCCTGCCAGCGCTGCAGGGCGGGGACGGCTCCATCAGTCTCAGACCTCCTGGGTGAGCACTGCACAGCACTTGCCATACTAGAAAGGTGCTCCACAGATAAATCTCAGGGTTTCTGTTTATATGACACATGCAAAAAAATAGATGGAACCATTTCCACTGCTCATTTAGAGTTCGGAATCACTCAATAAGATTTAAAATAGTCAACAAGTACCAAGTGCTCATATATCTGGATGTCAAAAGGCATAATTTTAAGAAAGATGGCTCTAAGAACTGCCCACAAGCCACCTGGTTTCATTATCTTCCTTTGGGCCTTTATCCCTCCTGGCAGAGCCTGCCTGCTGTCAGAATGAGTCAACCCTCAAACCAAGATATGCCTTGATGGTATTGAGATTCTTTTGAGCTAAAGGCACTTGAGACCCTGCAAGGCCAACGTAAACTTTTATCTGTCCCTTGAAGAATATCTATAGGGCAGGGCAAACTTCTAATTACTGAACATGTTCTTCTTACTGTCCTACAATGACCTTACTTCTGAAGCCCCAACGTGATTCCTAGCTTAGAATACCATTATTACATCATTTTCCCTCTGTTTTTGAACCTCTCGTATATGTGGAATTCCCAAACGTATGTATGTGTCACATTCGGTTATTTTATCTTGTTAATCTAATGTCTGTTTGAAACTTAGACCAGCTGAAAGACCTTGGGGGTAGAGGATCGCTTCTTTTCCCTACAGTGCACTGAGGGGAGAGAGCCCACTGGTCCTCTCCTGCCCAGGTCAGGCCAATTAGGCCAGGGAAGAGGCTGGGCAGACTGGTTGTGATTATGCCTCACCTTCACCAGCTTCCATGCAGAACCACGCTCAAAAAGGATAGCCTGGCCAGCATGGCTAGCACACAATGCACTGATTTCTATGTCTTTATACTGATGGGGCCAAAGGGTATTTTGAAAAGCAATCCTATCTAATAAAAGAGTAATATGCAAATTGATCGTACCTTCACTACATCCACCCGCCATGCCCACCAGCCAATCAGGGTCAGGGGGCAGGGCCAAGGCAGCCAGCAAGTGCGTGAGGCAGTGGGCGCTCGGGGCGGGAGGCAGGGCCGAGGTGCGCGTGAGGCAGGGAGCGGGGTCGCTGAGGCGTCCGCATGTGAGGATGCTGAGGGGCCTGTGAGTAAGGCTGCTGAGTGCAGGGTGCTCCCGGTCCTAGGTGGTTGCTGCAAGGGTTAAGGCCTGGGATGGGGGGGGGGCAAGGTGTCTGGCAAGCGTGGGGACCCCTAAGACCGGGCAGTCACCAGCGGCTGGGGCTAAGGCCAGGGCTGGGAGGCGGTGCCAGGGTGGCCAGAGCAAAGTCAGCCATCGACCCATTGCAAGGTGATGGCTGGGATGAGTGGTCAGTAGGACATCCCCTGAGGGGTCCCAGTATGTGAGAGGGAGCAGGTTGGGCTGAGGGATCACCCACCCCCAGTGCACAAATTTCGCGCACCAGGCCCCTAGTATTCTATAATTCCCTACTTCTTAATAATAATTATCATTTTAATTAGTTACAAATACCACTCCTGTGGAAACTTACGGTTTCAGCAAATCAAGTTTTAATCTTCTGAAGCATTTAATTACTGACATTTGAAAGGCATTAGATTGTGGGTCATATTCTCTTGAAATGAGATTGGGTAAGGGCAATGAAAGAAGTTGGAAAATTGCTTTTGTCTTTTTTTTTAAAGTGTTGCTTTTCTGAAATATAAAAAGCATACACTGCCAATGGGAAAGTATACCCACCATCATTCTAGGGCAGTGATCGGAAACTGCCACATGCAGCTCTCTGGCCCTTTAAGTGTGGCTCTTCCACAAAATAAAACAGCCTGGGCGAGTCTATTTTGAATAAGTGGCATTAGAAGAACTTTAAATTTAAAAAATTTGGCTCTCAAAAGAAATTTCAATCATTGTACTGTTGATATTTGGCTCTGTTGACTAATGAGTTTGCTGACCACTGTTCTAGGGAAATGAGAATATATAGTTACCTTCAATATACTTGTCAAAGGGGGTAGTCAGTAAGCATATCAGTTATTAAGACACTCAAAGGTGAAAAAGAAAGATAAAACTTAATAATATATGCCTAAAATGTCAAAGTAGCCTATCTAAAAAAAGTAATATGCAAATGGACCATACCTTCACTATGCCCACAAGCCACGCCCACAAGCCAATCAGGAGCAAAAAAACCCCCAAACAAGATGGCTGTGGCCACTGAGAACAGCAGGGAGGCTTGGGTTTCCCCAGTAATGGAGCAAGCCAAGCTTTCCAGCTTCCTTGCCAGCCTAGATCTCCACTCAATTCTACAAAGTTTCAATTATAGAACATACATAATCCCACAGAGCTGGAAAGAGTGCAGGCTAGGGTTGCCCCCAGAGATAGAGGAAGCCAAGCTTCTGCAGACCTGGCAAGCCTAGGCCTCTACTCCAGGCTACAAAGTTTCAATTATAGACAGTAAACAAATTCCAACAGAAATGGCTGCTGCCACGGAGCGAGTAGAAGGCTTGGCTCTGCTCCAGGCTACAAAGTTTCAATTGTAGAAGATAAATAAACCCCAGATACCAAGGCCTCCGCTTGAGTTGTTGGGGAGCATGGCCAGCCTGCAAACCACTACAGCAGGCCCCTCATCCAGGTTGCCCCACTCCCCAAGGGAACCCCCACCCTGATCCGGGACACCCTTCACAGCAAACCAGCTGGCCCCAACCATGCACCAAGCCTCTATCCTATCTAACAAAAGAGTAATATGCAGATTGACCATCACTCCAACACACAAGACGGCTGCCCTCATGAGGTCAAGATCCTGCCCCCATGTGGACACAAGATGGCCAGCAGGGGAGGGCAGTTGGGATGGACCAGACCTGCAAAGGGAGGGCAGTTGTGGGTGATCAGGCCAGCAAGGGAGGGCAGTTGGGAAGGACAAGGCCTGCAATGGAGGGCAGTTGGGGTGATCAAGCCTGCAGGAGAGGGCAGTTAGGGGTGACCAGGCCAGCAGAGGAGGGAAGTTGGAGGTGAGTGGGCCTGAAGGGAAGGGCAGTTGGGGGGGGGGGACACCTAGGCCTTCTGCGGGGAGCAGTTGGGGGAACCAGGCCTACAGGAAAGGGAAGTTGAGATAGACCAGGCCTGCAAGGGAGGACAGTTGGGAGCAATCAAGTCTGCAGGGGAGGGCAGTTAGGGGTGACCAGGCCAGCAGAGGAGGGAAGTTGGGGGCAAACAGGCTGGCAGGGGAGCAGTTAGACATCACTCAGGCTGGCAGAGGAGTGGTTAGGGGGTAATCAGGCTTGCAAGCAGAAGTGGTTTGGGGCAATCAGGAAGACAGGCAGGTGAGCAGTTGGGAGCCAGCAGTCCTGGAATGTGAGAGGGATGTCCGACTGCCCGTTTAGGCCTGAGGGTGCACAAAATTCGTGCACGGGGGAGGTCCCTCACCCCAGCCTGCACTCTCTCCAATCTGGGACCCCTTGAGGGATGTCCGACTGCCGCCCTCAGACATCCCTCAAGGGGTCCCAGATTGGAGAGAGTGCAGGCTGGGGTGAGGGACACTCCCCCATTGCACGAATTTTGTGCACCAGGCCTAAAGTATATTTATATCTGGGGAACTATCTAGGAGATGACTCATAAAGAAGCATAAAATAATTATTTTGAATATTTCTATTAATAACTAAAGTATTTTACTTCATCAAATACCATTTCTCCCACATGAGTGATCATTTCTATCAATAATAAAACACATGAGACTTCTGTTTTCAGAGGGCACTTTATACTCAAGGATTAATCATGTGAAAATAGAAGGTTCCTTTTTCTCACCTGAAATTTTGTTGTGACTGCTGTAACAAATTTAAAGTCTACACAGCTTACTCTGAGTCTAAATTCTCATGAAATATCCATCACTTCAATGTTAAATGCCAATTTGTGAAAGGCAAAAAAACCCCAGAAACTCCTTTTCTACCAAAATTTTTCCCCCTCTAACAGATCATATCTTATTTCAAGGTTTAATCGCAAAAAAAAAAGAAAGAAAGAAAGAAAGAAAGAAAGAAAGAAAGAAAGAAAGAAAGAAAGAAAGAAAGAAAGAAAGAAAGAAAGAAAGAAATTAGCAGGAGAGCCAGCTGAGCTGCTTTTCAGCAGAGCCACTAATGGCAGAGCCGGCCCAGCAGCCGAGCACCTACCTCCTGCCTCTCCACATCCATGTTCCAGATGACTATGCCGCCGTCACTGCCACAGGAGATGAGCTGCCGCGTGTGCTGGGCGTAGGAGAGCGCCTGGATCTTGTCACTGTGAAAGAAGACCGGAGTCAGCCTCAGCGCAGGAGAGCGGTGAGAGTCCAGGGAGGGCGGCTCCGCAGTCGGAATGCGCACGCTCACTGCTGGGCCCAAGTGCAGGCCTTGGAAACGGGCTGAAAGTGTCAATGTGCCAACTGCAGAAAGGGGGCGCAAGGCTTAAATCAAAATGCTTATTTAAGATCCTGAGGCCAGCCAATCTTTTTCACATTTAAGGAGGAAAACTGATTGTTAAATCGGCTGTAACATATTACTGGTTCTTTCCCTAAATGGTTAGATAAACAATTTTGTGCCATGAATTCATACTTATTCAAGTCATGATTTTCTTTTTAAAAAAGTATCAGGTATCTTTTATATAACCAAAATATATAAGGAATTCATACAACTTAACAAAAGAAGACAAACAATCCATTACAAATGGGCAAAGGATTTAAATAGACACTTCTTCAAAGTGGACATATAGCTGGCCAAGAGACACAGGAAAAAATGCTGAAAGTCACAGGTCATCAGAGAGATGCAAATGAAAACCACAATGAGATATCACCTCACACCTGTCAGAATGGCTTCCATCAACAAATCAACAAACAAGTGCTGGTGAGTGTATGGAGTAAAGGGAACCCTCGTGCACTGCTGGTGGGAATGCAGATGGTGCAGCCACTACGGAGAACAGTATGGCATTTCCTCAAACAATTAAATATGGAACTGCCATTTGACCTAGTGATCCCACTTCTAGGAATATATCCTTTGAAACACAAATCAGAAAGAATATATGCACCCATATGCTCATAGCAGCATTAATTTACAGTAACTAAGATCTAGAAATAACCCAAGTGCCCATCAGTTGATGAGTGGATAAAAAAGCTGTGGTACATTTACACCAGGAAATACTATGCAGTTGTAAAAAAAGAAAAAAAAAAGATCTCTTACCCTTTGAGACAGTATGGAGGGACCCGGAGAGTATTATGCTAAATGAAATGAGCCAGTAAGGAAAAGACAAGTATCACATGATTTCACTCATATGTGGAACCTAATGAACAAAATAAACTAATGAAAAAAATATATTCAGAGACATAGAAGCACAGAACAGACTGCAGAATCTCAGAGGGAAGGCAGGGGAAGGTGGATGGACAGAAAGTGATCAAACAAAGAATTTGTATGCATATATACATAACCCATGGACACCCACGATAGGGTGGTGAAGGCCTGGGGCAAGGAGCCTGCTAGAAGGGGCCAATAGGGGATAAAGGGGACATATGTAATACCTTCAATAATAAGTATTTGATTTAAAAAGGTTATTTTTTTAAAGTTTTGAAGATTATCGATACAGAGTTAGCTGGGCCAAGCCAGATACAGACTTAACCGACAGAGCCAGATGAACCGCGTTGTCGGGGAGAGCACCACGCCACGGCTGGCTTTCGCAGGCACGCCGTTCCTTGGCTCCAGAATGAATCCTCAGCAGCAGTGGACTCAAGCTACACTGACTCTGTTTCTCTAGTTCTTATTCCCTCTTCACTGACTTGTGTTTATTTTTCTTTCCAGCCCACGCATGGTTGAAAAATCATTCCGTATTGGTGGCAGCCATGGTGGAGAATTCAGTTTTATGGTCTGACAAGCTGATGATAACTAACAAAAAATTCTATAGATATAATTTCTGTTGGGTGGGAGAGAGCATGAAATCTGACTTCTTGGTCAGTTCTGCTTGAATATTGTTCTATTTTGAGTTCAAATCAATTAAGAATTCTGTTCCCCTGGGGAAGATGAGCAGCACTTTTGAAATATGGACTGGTGATGTTCTGTGTTTACTTTTGTGACCCATGGCTGAAGCTGTAGAACTGAAGCTATTAAGCTCTATGTGTTTGTGCCTACAATTCAGAAAAGTCTTTATCTTTTTAATCTATCTATCTTCTGCATATAAAAGCCTAAGCGACCATCTGACCGTCCAGTAGCTATGATGTGCAATGACCATTGGGAGCAGATGCTCAATGCACAGGCATGGAAACATGGAAGAGACTGATGAAGCTCAGAGGGAAGGGAGGAGGGTGGGAAGAGATTAACCAAAGATCTTATATGCATACTAGATGCCTGGTGTACAAAATTTGTGCACGTGGGGGGAGAAGAGGAGGGCAGGGGATGTCCCTCAGCCCAGCCTGCACCCTCTCCAATCTGGGACCCCCCTCTTGTGTCCTACTGGGATAGGGCCTAAACGGGCAGTCAGACATCCTTCTCACAATCCAGGACTGCTGGCTCCAAACTGTTCACCTGCCTGCCTCCCTGATTGCCCCTAACTGCTTTTGCCTGCCAGCCTGATCACCCCCTAACCACAACCTTGCCAGCCTAATTGATGTCTAACTGGTCCCCTGCCAGCCTGTTTGCCCCCAACTTCCCTCCCCTGCCGACTTGATCGCCCCCAACTCTCCTCCCTTGCAGGCCTGGTCCCTCCCAATGGCCCTCTCCTGCTGGCCATCTTGTGGTAGCCATCTTTGTCCACATGAGGGAAGGATCTTTGACCACATGGGGGCAGCCCTCTTGTGTGTTGAGGTGATGGTTAATCTGTGTATTACTCTTTTATTAGATAGGATAGAGGCCTGGTGCATGGGTGGGGGCCAGCTGGTTTGCCCTGAAGAATGTCCCTGGAGGTTCCCTTGGGGCATAGGGCAGCGTGGGCAAGGGGCCTGTGGTACTTTGCAGGCTGGCCATGCCCCCCAGCGACCCAAGTGGAGGCCCTGGGATCTGGGATTAATTTATGTCCTACAATTGAAACTTTGTAACCTGGAGCAGAGCCAAGCCTCCTGCTTGTTCTGTGGCCACAGCCATTTTTCTTGGGATATTTACCTTCTATAACTGAAACTTTGTAGCCTTAAGCAGAGACCAAGGAAGGCCATGGCAGGTGGAAAGCGTGGCTTCCTCCATTACCTGGACAACCCTAACCTCTGCTCTTTCCAGCTCCTGAGGCTGCCACCATTTCTGTTGGGATTTATGTATCTTCTATAATTGAAACTTTGTAGCTTAGAGTAGAGGCCTATGTCAGCAAGGGCAGGTGGAAAGCTTGGCTTCCTCCATTGCCGGGGAAACCCAAGCCTCCCTCCTGCTCTCAGTGGCTGCAGCCATCTTGGTTGGGGTTTATTTGCATAATTTGCTCCTGATTGGCTGATGGGCGTGGCTGTGGGCATGGCTTGATGAGAGGTACAGTCAATTTGCATATTACTCTTTTATTAGATAGGACTAGAGGCCTGATGCACAGATTTGTGAACTGGGATCAGGCCAAAAACGGCTCTCTCTCCAACATCCTCCTTGGGGTTCTGGATTGCAAGAGGGAGCACAGGCCAAGCTGAGGGACCCCACCGGTGCATGAATCTGTGCACCAAGCCTCTAGTTAATATATATTTTTATTGATTTCAGAGAGGAAGGAAGACGAGAGATAGAAACATCAATGATGACAGAGAATCGTTGATCGGCTGCCTCCTACATGCCCCCTCCTGGGGATCAAGCCCACAACCTAGGCATGTGCCCTGACTGGGAATTGAACCCTTCATAGGTTGAAGCTCAACCACAGCCATACAAGCCAGCAAGGCTTTTATCTTTTGTAGTATATGGAACATTTTCCTATTCCCAGGGCATTTCAATAAATTAGATTATAGCACATTTTAAATTATGAAATGTGTTCTTTTTGGTTAACAAAAGTAACAAGTACTTACAAATGGAATATTCTTAAATTTCACAGAAAATAAGAAAATTGAACTCCTATAACTTTAAATTTACTAAACTTGAAAATAAATATTATTTTACAGAAAATGTTATTTAACTCAATAAAAATTTTAGAATCCAAGGTCACAAAATTAAGGCAACTCTTTGGCAAATGAGACTAGCATGATAAGTTTTAAACACAGCTGTCTTTCCCTGATTTATCAGTGTTAAATACAATGTTCATTTTATTTTGAGTTGATTTCTCCTAAATTTATATAGGATAATGGGCCAAATAAGCTATTATTATGCTTATATGTTTAAGATTACAAAAATATACATTTATGTTCAATTAAATATAAAACTTTTTATATAAATAGCAATTATGTTTCATAGCATATCAACTTAGAGATAATTCAAGTAACTTAAAAAAGATCTTTAAGTAACTTAAAGACTAATAACTTGAGTTAACCACTTGATAATCGTTGGACATCAACCTAGTTAGATAATTTCCAAGTTAGAATACTGAAACTTTGATTACAAAGCATATTAAGTTTATATGTATTTGCTTCTTATTTTTCTACTAGGGGCCCAGTGCACAAAATTTGTGCACTGGGGATGGGTGATACCTCAGCCCAAACTGCCCCCTCACCCATACTGGGAGCCTTCAGGGGATGTCCTACTGACCCCTCAACCCTGACCAAAGCTTTAGGCCTTGGACATCCAGCCATCACCTGCAATGGGGCTGATGGCTAGCTCTGCCCCAGCCGCCTCAGCCCCGCCCACCCGACCCTGACCTTAGCCCTGGCCACTGGCAACCACCTGGCCACTGCCTAGCGACCGCCCAGCTCCGTGCTCACCAGATGCCGTGGCCCCACCTCCCCAGCCCAGGCCACCCAGCCCCGGGAGCACCCCACACTTGGCAGCCGCACACACCAGTCTCCTGTCCCGTGCATAGTGTGCCACGCGGGATGGCCTCTGTCCCGTACACCATGCGCCGCACCGGCCTCCCGTCCCGCATGCTGCGTGCTGTGGCCCCACTCCCCGCCAGCCTCCTGCGCGAAGTGGCCCTGACCCCCGCTTCACACCGCTCAGCCCTGCCCTCCACCTCACGCCACTCGGCCCCACCCCTTGTGCTGGCCGGCCCACCCCCTCTCCTGATTGGCTGGTAGCATAGTGAAGGTATGGTCAAATTTGCATATTACTCTTTTATTAGATAGGATAGATAGGCTACATGAGTCATGTCAATGAGTGGATTCATTTTTGCCACTTTAAGGGGATGAAAAGTGATGTGTGTGTTGCAATAGAAATTTGTTATATGTGTTTGTGAGCTTTGTTAGTCTGCTAAAATGCAGTTCTTAATTAACTACATCCTCCTAAGGAAATACAGGTTAGTTCTTTGGTTAATTATTATAATTAAAATGGGTTGTTGAGACTTCTGGTATTAATGCCTTTAAATACAATAGCATATACACTTTATTTTTGGTGGTGATTAGGTGAGGAATTTTTATTCTACATTTTTAAAATGTTTTTTAGTAGCTTTATTAAGAAATGCATGAGATACTATAAGCCGCATATACATAAAATGTACAACTGATCCATGAAACTGTCACCACAAGCAGGATTATGATTTATTACCCCAGAGGTATTCTTTTGTCCTTTTGTAATCTCTCCCACCCAAATTTCCCAGCCCTCCCTGAGGCAAACAAAATCACTACAGATTAGCTTGCGTTTTCTAGAGTTTTACAAAAAATAGAATATAGTATGGCCTTTAAAAAAATGTTTGGTTTCTTTTACTTAGTGTAATTACTTTAAAATTTATTTATTTTTGTTCAGTTGTATTGACAGTTGTTTTATTTTTAGTTGTATTTTATTCATTATTTATCCATTCTTCAATTGATGGATATTTCAGCTGTTTCCAGGCTGAAGTGATTATGAAAAACAAAAGCATGTACTTTGGAGTACCAGTCTTTGAATGGACAGATACCAAGTACATAGGCTGGTTTCAGAATGGCTGGATTACATGTCAGAGGCATTAATTTTTAAATGACTGCTAAACTGTTCTCCAAAGTGGTGTACTGTTTCTATGCCCACCAACAGTGCAAGTTCTTATTCCTTCAAAGCCTCACCAAATTTGGTATGATCAGACTTTTAAATTTTAAACATATAACATATAAATAGCAGCATCAGATTGTAGTTTTAATTGGTACTTTCATAATAACTAATGATGTTGAACATCTTTCATGTGTTTATTTGCATATTTACTTTTTGAAAGAAAAAGAGTAGCTTTGTTTTAAAGCAGTAGTTGTCACACTTTTTGGTACAGAACCTTTTGAAACTCTTAACACTTATTTGAGGGCCCCAAGAGCTGTTTAAGTGAGTGATAATTATCAATATTTATTGCATTTGAAATAAAAACTAAGAAATTAAAAAACATTGATTCATTTGAAAATAGCAATGATGGATCTATTTCATTTTAACGTAAATAACATATATATTTTATGAAAAATAACTATATTTCCCAAAACAAAATACTTTGATGACAAAAACTGCTTAACATTTTTACAATCTTTGTAATGTCTGGTGAACAGGAGAGAGCTGATGCTCATCGTTCTGCATTTGTTCTGATGTCCTCACCATGCGGCCTCTGGAGAACTCCGTGCATATTTTTGAGAGCGTATGGAGAAAAAGGCAATTCCAAAGTAAAGTAAAAATTTGTTCCAGAATATTAAAAAAAAAAAAAAAGACAAAACTTGGAAAGTGAATTTTATTTGCTTTGGTTTAGAATACTTGAGCCTGAAAAAAAGCTTATAAAATACATTAAAATTTTGGCATAGTTTTGATGGCTTATATCCTTGGTTTACTGATTAATGCCTTTAACTACAATGCAAAAAGGTGTTCCCCACCCTTCTATGGATTCAGCCTACCTAGTAAATATTCTGTCTCAGCAAAATTATTTTCAGAGCTTTATATTGACTTGATTAGTCCATGAATATTTACCAAAAAAAAGGGCCAAAGGTTAACAAAGGGATCCTCTCTGCAAAGTAGACTTGGGATTCTTTTTATTTTTGCCTAAATGATTTTCCTTTGGCTTATTTTGACACCATGTGGGTTTTTTTTTTTTTTTTTTTTTTATGGGTGTCCTGCAGCTGGTTTTACAAATGGAATTTTCTTTTCTGGAGTAAGAATTTTCTACATGTATTTTACTTATAGGATATTTTTCCTTACATGATATTACCCCACTGTCTCCCCCCTCCCCCCTTTTTTTTTGGTTAATAGGGGCTTTTGGAAATTTTATCTTGCAGTCTTGGTAATTTTAAATTTTAATTTTTGCACACAAATATTACTGCTTTAGGTTCTTTGGATGTTAGGCAATTTTGCAGTGAGATGAACTACTAATAGATAATTTAGTTAATGTTTTAGGAAAAGCTTTTTGTCCAGTACAGTTAGATTTTCTTGAGTATTCACTTATTTCACTTGTCCAATTTAAATTAATCTGAAAACTTGATTACTATTTTACTGTCAATTTTAATACTCAAGCAGAAATCTTAGTTTACCCAGTAAATACTTGTGGGAAGGAATATTTGCATTTTTGAGTAGGTCCTCAGCATTCCTTGTAATAAATTAAATTTAGATATAGGGCAGCTATTGCTGGCCGAGTCTCTGTCTGCCACCTGGGTCCCGGTGTGAGTTGTGCGTGGGAGGCGTAGCAGCCGTGGGGGTAGGAGACCTTCCTCAGGAGGGGTGAGAATTCAAGCCCCTGCAAGGTTTGTGGATGAGGGTCTGTGCCCCACCTCTGTTGATCTTTTAGTTCTCTCCTGTTGGCCCCTCTGCGACTGTGCCTGTCTTAGGTTGTTCCTTCCCTGAGGAATCTTACCCGTCTCTGGCTAACTAGCCATCCTCCGGGGCCAAACAGGGTGATGTGAGGTTCAGTCCTGTCTCCTTTGTAGTCTATGCCCCTTGTTTGTGTGTTTGCAGAGAACAACTCCAAGACCATGTGGGTTCCTGCGACAGTGAGGAACTGACGGGCCTGTTCCAGCCACGAGGACGGTTCAGAGATGGGGGACACTGACGACACCTTGCCATGCTAGCAGTCGGCAGCTGTGTGTGGCTGCAGGCGGCCCAGGACCATACCAGAGAGGATGGATCTTGCATTGCCACGATGTGTCCACCATCTGGATACCATTGCTGACATGTACACATGAAGAACTATTTGACCCTGAAACTGGGACTCAGAACAGTTGGACAGTGAAACTGACACTCAAACTTTTTTTGCTCTTATACGTTTGTTTTCAGTATGCAGAGGCAAGATATTTTTGAAGAAAAGAAACAGGGGAGAGTGATTGATATAGAGGCAGGGTGGCCTCGAACAGGCTGTCAAGCTACAGGGGGAAGGCTGGAGTGGAGGGGAGGCAGATGCTGGGGGAGATCAACCGAAGGACTTATATGCATACATATGAGCATAATCAATGAATGAAAGACTCTGGGATGGGGAGGGGGGCAGGTGGGGACATATGCTGGGGGGTAAGGGAGGCTGGGGGGAGGATATTGCGGGGGGGGAGGAAAACATATGTACTACTATTAAATATAAGTTATATTGTAAATAAAATTAAAAAATAAATTAAAAAAAACAAAGAAAGGGCCGTCACTTGTGAAAAGAGTTAAGATTTTTGTTATTATTCATTACAAATGTTTTATTGTTACTTTAATTATTTAGATAACCAAGTATTGTTTTTTAGGCACCTGCACTCCTATTTTAACCACTTTGTTTTTGCCTTCTCAATTAAGCTCTATATTTAAAATTTCATGGTACTTTTACACCCAAAACTTTGAGATTTCCTGGAAAGAAGCTGGAAAATCATAAAGATTTGTTCCTTTGCTTTATAAAACGGGAGATGCTATAAATAATTGCATTTGTTTGCAATGTTACTATTTTAAGAACTGCCTGGGAAGAGTTATCAGATCAGAAGAAATGCTCAGTCTTCCTTAGGTTAGGTCAGTACAGGTAAAATGCTATTAACACACACAAGTATTTCTGACATTGTGTATTTTATGGGAAGGCCCTGGAGATTTATGAATGCTATCATTGCCCATAATTTGTTTTTACCTTCAGGGGAAATATTGAACAAAACTACCAGGAAATAGTTATGTAGGTATCATAATTAAGAATTTTACTCTTCTGCATTCTTATATTGTCACAATAAAACAAAAAATCAACCATTACATTTCTATAATCTATAGATAAACTTTGTATTACTCTGATGCTTGCCTAAAGGCTTTGCTATGAGTGACAGGGCAAAAAGGGGAATCTTAGAGTTCTGTGGAAAAGGACTATATATACCAGGTATTTAAAGAATATGAATATTTTAAAAATTTAATAATAACTGATAGTTTAAAATAGCTACATTTTTAAAATACATTGCTGAGATAATTTTTAATATGTGCAAGTGGACTGAATAAGGATTTCCTTGGATTTCTATATTCTTTTAAGTCTGCATGCAGATGTCTTCATGAATGTGGACTACTAAACCAAGAGCTAGCAGAACAAGAACTAATTATAAAGGACTGAATGAACCAAAGCAGGAAATCTACGTTTTCTGGAATATTCTTTTAATGTTCTATTTTCTGGGTAGTAAGGATGCCTTTTCTTATACTTTTTATGCTAGTTCTAACCTATGATTTAGTAAACTCTGCTTTTAGAAGGTAAATGAAAACATTTTGATATCCAATTCTCAGTGATTTTCCAGAATTAAAGACTGTTATTGAGTGCCCTTAATTTCCATGGTAATATAGTTATTTCATAGGTTCAGTTAGAATCTATCTGCAGAATGTAATTGAGCAACCAAGCCCTTACCTAGAATATCATTAAAAAATGATGCTCATTGAATCAGATATGACTAGCCACTTTAAGAACGAATGGAGCCAAGCTTACAAAGTTCTCCCAGGAAACTGGCCCGGTACCTGGTTTTGTAGCATCCTGGCCTTACAGTTGGTAAAAAAAAAAGCTACCAAGGCAGGCACATAGCAAATGTTGGAAATCTCGAGGAATTCAACCAAGGTTATGCTTACTAAAAGTGAAAGAAATATGGTGTAGAGTTTCTTTGGTTTGATTTCCTAGCCTTGGGATAGAAAAGCCCAACTCAAGATTCCTTATGAAAACTTCTAGAGAGAAATTAATTTTGTAGGCTACTTAACAGTTGTTTAATACTGTATATTTGCAAAGCAAACCAAGAAGGCCAATATGATAATTACCACTCTTACTTTACCAATGTAAATACTTAGGCCAAGCCTTATGAGACTGGCCCTTTTTTGTGGTTAACAACAATCTTTGAGATTATTATGATTACAGAAGAGGAGGGGGGAAAACTGTCAGGTAGACTGTGACTTTGAAATGGGCAGAACGAAATTATTGGGTATCTGTTCAATGCAATATTAGGTGTTGTCTAGCATACCCTTCTGGGTTATCTGCTTTTAAAGGGGTCTGCACCTTTAACTGAACTATTTTATATCTTAGTAATTTATAGAAAACTGCTATTACTTCAAAAGAATCTTGTCCAGTGAAGATACAACTAATCTCCATGCCCCAACCCTCCCAGGGCAGTAGTCAGTTGTGATTCTACTTACAAATTTATTGCCACATTTTCTATTGCCTATGCATTTATCTACTCTTTGGATTTTCCTTGGAACTGGTTGTAACATCTTATTATTTCCTGTATTAATTAATGACTAATATGAAATCTTTGGCACATAGTCATTTAAAAAATCAATTGTTTTTCTAACCGTCCTGGTTATTTTCTACATTTTAAAGTATGGAGTGCCACTATTCTGACACTCAGGTGTAAGAAGGAAAATCTATCCAGTTGAACAGACTCATAACCCTATGATTTGAACTACATTTCATTTGTTACGACATCTTGATTTGATTATAAAACCAAAATAAGCTCCAGAAGCTGTACTGCCACTCATAACTGGCAGCAACATTCAGCAACAAATACATTATTTGTGGAACTCCAGTACTATTAACATTCCAACACAGAAGAGTGGAACACAGTGATGAATGCTGGATTCCAAGCTTTGCAACAAAGCTGCTCAGGGACTTCTTGATTTACTGATTCAAAATACAACCACCCTGCAGTTAAAAACAAGATGAGAGAACATCCCCAGGTTCACAGATTAAGGGTTATAAAGAATAAACTATGCCTTCTTGCATTAACTGTTTCATCTGACATCACGGTAGCATTCATACTAGAAAGCATTTCAAAACTGGTTATTATTTCATGGATGGGTGGACCTTCTAAGCATGAGGCCCTGTGTGGCTACAGAGGCTACAGAACCAATGAAGCTGGGCCTGTGTCTGAGGCTTCTTAAGCAAAAGGGAAAGGAAGCCATTCTCCTCTTTACGGAAACAGATTTTCAGGCACAGGCTAACATCTGCCCAGACGTCAGCGTAGGCCCTCTTCCATCCCTAATAGTGTGCTGAGTGAGTGGGGAGAGAGAAACCTACGGCTGTGGTGGTGAGAATAGGAAGCAAACACAGAAGCCATGAGTGCCAAGGGTCATGGCTGTGACTAAGCCTCAAGCAACCTGTAGATCTCAGGAGGGACCCAGCACAAGGGATCACACAGACTTTTTATCTGTACTTTAAATCAAGCTACCATGAAATTAAATTGCCCAAAGTCTTAGCAGCCTAGGAAAACACCGTTATAAGAAGACATGGTCCTACAGTTGCTCATGGAATGGCAGATGCTGTCTAAGGATGAAGAAGGATCTAAAAAGCCCTGTGCCCTAGTCGGTGCGGCGCAGGGGATGGATAGAGCGCTGGCCTGCGCACTGAAGGGTCTCGGGCTTGATTCCGGTCAAGGGCTCATGCCTGGTGCAGGCTCGATCCCCAGTTGGGGGAGTGCAGGAGGCAGCCAATCAATGATTCTCATCATTGATGTTTCTATCTCTCTCCCCCTCTCCCTCTCTCTCTCTGAAATCAATAAAAATATATTTTTAAAAAGCCCTTGTACCTTTATTGGATTTGACAAGGTGGGCATGGGGCAATAAATGTCCAGTTTTATGTTTCAATAATATTTATCCAACTGTTAATTGACACTTGAAAAACATAACTGGCCCCTAAAAGTGGACATTTTCCTTTGCCTTTCTCTCTCCAGAGCTAGCACATAATCATGTTCCCTTTGTTGCAGGGAACAAAAATATCAAAATGCTTGCAATGCAAAAAAAATTTGTATAGAAGCATACTTTCTTAGCCTATTTCCCCCTTGGACTTGGAAACATTTTTGCTGTCATCAATCAGTTATTCTAGTGTTAAAGCTATCTCTGTTTTGATGGGGTGCTTACCCACAAAATCAAACTAGTTACTAAAATGTTGTATTTCTGCTGCTGAAGGATGGTATGAAGCTATAGAGCTTGGGACGAAGCCATGTGAAGCTGTCCTCCATCCTATGGTTGGACATTTCCAGAAGGAGGAAAGCAGTCTCCTCACCACAAGGGACGGGAAGTTCTGGTACTATCTGCTCTTTCCAGTTCCCCAGCTGACCAATTCGGTCCCTAATTTGGAACTCTGACTACCACTAGTCACCCTGGGGAAGGTAGGAAAATGAGTGAGTGCAGGACAGAAAAAAGGGAAGCCTCAGACCCTAAGCAGAAACTCTTTGGCCTCTAAATTAGAAAAGAGAAAACATCATAGGGCATGGTGGGACCATGTGTTATTCAATCTTCATTTTTCTATCTCTGGTGCCTAGTGCAGTGCTGAAAACAAAGAAGGTTCCTTAGTTCAAACTGCACTAAGGTTTGGGAGACTTAAGCTGCCACAGAGTCTTTGTGGATGGTAGCTCAATATTCTTACCTAAAAATGATATCTGGGGAGAGAAACCAAGATGGTGGCATAGGTAAATGTGGGTACTCGCTACCTCCCACATTAGCATGTCAACATTACAACTAAAATACAGAACAACCATCATCCAGAACCACCTGGAAGCTGGCTGAATGAAAGTCTTATAACTAAGGAAGTAAAGAAGAAAGCACATTGAGACTAGTAGGAAGGATGGAGGCACACAACAGGCTGGACCTAAGTGTGCCACTTTTTTAATCAGGAGGAAGATCATCTCTGCAGAGATCCCTGTGAAACGAAAGGGGTCCAAGCTCCATACCAGAACCCAAGTCCCAAAGCTGGGAAAACAAGTCCCCATAACCATGCGCTGTAGAAAGCAGCAGGGATTGGGGCTCAGTGAAAAGAAGGCTGCTGTTTCTCTTAAAGGGCTGGTACAACGAACTGAACTTTTAAGGTTCCGCTTCTTCTGAGCTCCAGTGCCAGGGCGAGGCTCTTGGTGACCCAGAAACATATAAAGAGGAACTGGATTGTCTGGCATCTGGGACAGGAAGTCAGGGGCAGCTTTCTCCCAGACGCGGGTGCTCACAGAGTCATTGTTCCTGTGCTGGAACCTCCCGGTAACAGGGCTGACTGGCAGCTACTTCTGTTTGCTCCACCCTGATGATTCCCTGTGACCCCACCTTATCCAATTTGCAGTCCCACCCAATCTGTGTGCAGCAGGTTTTGCATATAAATGGCTGTCCTTGCTCAAGCTTCAAACTTTGCTAAAATCTCTCAAACAAGCAACAGCTGGGCCAGGGTGCCCCAAATCCTATATAACAAAAGAGAAACATGCAAATTTGACCGTACCTTCGCTCCTGATTGGCTATGCTACCAGCCAATCAGGAGTGGGGGCGGGGCTAAGTGGCACAAGCACCAGGCTCCAGGGGTGGAGATGAAACGGTGGTGGTGGCGAGTGCCCTGCCCCCGGGTCCTATGAGGGGAAGTGGCTGCAGCAGCAGCGGTGGTGGTGGCAGCAGGGAGCGCCTGCCCCTCAAGGCCGGGTGGTTGCAGGCAGCTGGGGCTAAGCAGAGCAGGGCAATGGTTGGGTGCCCCAGGCCTAAAGTCTCACCAGAGGCTTTAGGCCTTGGGCAGGCTGAGGGTGAGCCATCAGTTGGACATCCCTGAGGGCTCCCAGTATGTGAGAGGGGGCAGGTTGGGTTGAGGGACCACCCACCCCCAGTGCATGAATTTCATGCACCGGGCCCCTAGTCTATCAATAAAAGGCTAAAGACCCGGCACTAGCAGCAGCCTGCCTTGCTTCAGAGCTGGGTCTCACCTGGGCACTTCTAAAACTGGTACAAATATGAGGAATCTGGAGATTTCTCTGTAGCTCCTAATGGGTGGCCCCAGGCAGTGGCTGACTTTGCACCTCCCTGGAGATCCAAGAGCCAGTGTACCCAGAGGTCAGTGTGAAACCATACCAGATTACAACTCTTTACATCCATAAGTGACACATCCAAGGGGCAGAGTCAGCGAGCACCAAAGCATCACTGAAGCAATTCCTGCTCCATAAGGGTGTCTCCTCCACAGCAGCTCTCCCATTGTAGTCCCAGCTGGTCCACACAGCAAATTGGCCCGGAGGTCAATTCTTCCTAATGACACCGACAGCGATCAAGTCTCAACTACAACATGACTGTGCACACAGCCCACGAAGGGGCCCACCTAGAGTGCTCAGCTCAGGTGACTGGGGGAAGCCACTGAGCCCTACCGGACACCTGCTACACAAGGCCACTCTACCAACTCCAGGAGACATAGCATCTCTGCCCAATACATAGAAACAAACACAGGGAAGCAGTCAAATGCAGAGACAAAGAAACATGTCACAAATGAAAGAAATGGAAGCAAACTATTGGATACAGAATTCAAAAACCATGGTTATAAGGCTACTCAAGAATCTTCATGAGACCTTCGAGGGACTTAGTCAGACTTCCAAGGATCTTAGTAAGAATGCCAAATACACAAAAAAGGACCAGTCATAAATTAAGCACACACTGACTGAAATAAAGAATAATATACAGGGATTCAACAGTAGACTAGAGGAATCCGAGAATCAAATCAACTATTTGAAATATGAGGAAGGAAAAAACACACAATCAGACAAGCAAAAAGAAAAAAAATAATAATCCAAAAATATAAAGGTAGTGTAGGGAGTCTCTGTGAAAACTTTAAGCGTACCAACATTCACATTATGCGGGTGCCAGAAGAAGAGAGAGAGCAAGATATTGAAAACCTATTTGAAGAAATAATGACAGAACACTTTCCCTCCCTGGTTAAAGAAATCTTTACAAGTCCAAGAAGCACAGAGAGTCCCAAACAAAAGGAACCCAAAGAGAACCACACCAAGACACGTTATAATGAAAATACCAAGGGAAAAACACAGAGAATTTTAAAAGTAAGAGAAAAGCAGTTAGTTACATATAAGGGAGCACCTGTATGACTGTCAGCGGATTTCTCAAAAGACACTATGTAGCCCAAAAGTGAATGGCAAGAAATATTCAAAGTGATGAATAGCAAGGACCTACAACCAAGATTACTCTACCCAGCAAAGCTATCATTCAGAATTAAAGGTCAGATAAAGAGCTTCACAGACAAGAAAAAGCTAAAGGAGTTCATCACCACCAAACCAGTATTATATGAAATGTTTAAGAGTATTCTTTAAGAAGAAGGAGAAGAAAAAGATAAAAAATATGACCAATAAAATAGCAATAAATACATATCTATCAACAACTGAATCTAAAAATAAAAATAAATGAATAGGAAATCTAATGAATAGAATAAACAGGTGAATAAAACAGAACCAGAGGCATGAAAACGGAACAGACTGACGATTCTCAGAGGGAAGGGGGGAAGGAAGAGATTAAACAAAGATCTTGTATGCATGTATGCATTACCTGTGGACACAGACAATAAGGTTGCAAAGGTCTGAGGCAGGGTGGGAACCAGATGGAGGGGGGCATTGGGGAGGAAAAAGAGGGGTATCTATAATATTCTCAACAATAATGATTTAAAAAATGATAACTGCTTCTCTCAGAGGGTTATCATAGATTAAACTGGGTGGTGGGGGAGAGTTCCTGTGAGTTTTGAAAGCTCTTTATAAATATTAGGCATCATTTAAATACAAGAATCAGTGAACACTGATCTAGTGGCCAACTTTCAGGGCAAAGGAATGGCTGCTGTGGAAGGGGGCCCATGAGTTCTACTTTCCTGCCTGATGCCCGGGCCCCTTCTTTCCCGCACCTTCTTTGTGAATCCCATCCACCTACTTCCAACAGTTCCCATGACTCCCCTCAGGCACTCACAACTAAACCTCTCCAACAGGGTGACAGCAACTGATGCTGAGGAGTTGACTTCTAGCTCTCTGACAGCAGGGCAACCCCTCTCAGGCGAAGACCTGAGAGTTGCTTACAGAGTTGATTTTATTAATAAAACGTGAGTTAAATAAAGTACCTAACAAAGGCCTTCTGCCATTGTTCCTATCTAAAGCTGTTCTCACTGGTGGCTCCTCCTCTTACCAACCTGCCTCGCTGAGTTCTAAGGGTGTGATCCTCTCAGGATAAACTCCAAGTATGATCTGTCCCATTTTCTAAAAGACCAAGTCTATATTTATTAGAAACTAGAGAACCTATTAGTTTTGGTTTCCTTTCTCTGGGACTGAGAGACTGTACCTCGACTTTATAGTTTCTCCTCTTACCAAACTGTAGGTGTAAGGGTCCTAGACCGTCACTCGCCATCAGGGTGCTCAGCATACGGTAATGCTGGCCGGGAGCACCGGGACACTTCCCCACCCTGTGGACGGGCCATCCAAGACTGCTTGCAGTCTTCATCAACCACTGTGTAAAAACAAAGCTAGCTATAAGCTCACCTGAATGAGGCCAATAAATATTACGGACCTTCATTCAACACCTGCATTTTATTTTTCTGAGAGAGCCCATGTGACAGGAATTATCTGGCAGATCAGATAATAATGGAGTATTATTAAATAAGACTGTGTTTAATTTCTCTCTTCACTTAACATGGTTGATGTCAACTCCTACATGATCTTGATGTATGTCACCTTGTCTGGAGAGAAATATATGGGAACGATTTCTCTAATGAGCAAATGACAAGGTCCAAGTGGCCCCACAAGCCAGCCTTGGTCCCAGACAACCAGTCTGCTCTCTAATATGGGAAAGAAGGGTTTAGTAGCTACTTCTCCAACACTAAGCAGTAACACTAAAATAATTATCTGTGCATGGGCCCTCCAAAATTGAATTAGTTCAATAGTCCTAAACTGTAGATTTAACTATTTAGGAGGCTGTTTTAAAACTACTGTTTCTAAGCAGATTTATAGGAAGAGCTAAAACCAATCAGTTCATTGGGACATTACTGATTTGCTTATGGAAGTCTGCAGTCACTCTCAATATCATTTGGAAAACTTCACAAGTTAAAAACAATTTAGATTTGAGTTCCACAGCACATCTAAAGTTCTTTTCTGCAGCATGATCAGACTTTGTCCCCAGGGACTGTGGGGAATATGGTGTAGGACAAATCAGAGTGTGATCTGAGGTTCACCAGCAGAGAGGTGCCTGGAATGGGAGACCTGCTACCACTCAGATGCCCTCAACTCCACAGCAGTGGCCAGAATCTTTAAAGACAGGGCCCAGGAGGTTACTTTAAACCAAGTCCTTGGTGATTCTCTGTGCCCAGCCAAGTTTGAGAACTGCTCTAAGGAAACAGTAAAGCTTTCTCAGCTCTTCCTGAAATCTGTCCTAAAAAAGAGCCTGATAAATACTTGGTGAAGTACAAAAGGTACTATGTAAGGAAGAATATTATCTCCCGTATTTTCCTTAAGCTGTCAGGAATCTTGATGCCACATTTGACCTCAACTATAGATATTCTGTAGGCCTTCATGGCTTGTTCTTTTAAACTCTTCTTTCAAATTCAAATTTTTACTTTTATATTTATTCTTCCTGGTTCTAACTTTTACCTTTTACTTATTTGCTGCATTATTTTATTTTATGGTTTCTGTAAGAGCTCTCAAATCCTCTATGGAATAAAATGGGGTATAAATAAGTGAACACACTTACTTACACACAGACATCAATCACAGTGGCCACTATTTGCTTTCCTACCCTGTTCCTTCCCATGATAAGATCCTGCCGTGGAGACTGAACTGCACTCCTTTGTTCCAGTTTTCAGCTGGGAAGTTTTTCTCAACAATTTTTTATAAAGCACCAACAGCCTTACTTGTGTCCTTGGAGCTCGATGGCAGTTCCTTTTCTCCCACCGATGTCCCACATGATTACAGAGTGATCAGAGCTGCCCGAGAACAAAACTCGCTGGACAGGGTCCCAACAGAGAGCAGTCACCCCACCTGAGAGACCGGACAGAGTAGAACGTTAGTCACAGAGTAATGATATTATTCAACAATAAAATATGAATGCAAATGAGCTAGGATTTTGTGCAGTTCCTGGCATACAATAATGTTTTTGTTGAAAGAGTAAACAGTAAGTCCCCAAAGAGAGAATGATTGGCTCTGAGAATAAGAATTCCATATTTTAAAGCAGTTTCCAAAAATTTACATGTACCATAAAATAAATTTCTCTTAAGACCAAAGACAATGAAAAAGACAATTAATTGACCTTTAAACAATAGTCATAAGAAGAATGGAAAATATTGCATGGTTTGGAAATATGAGCCATATTTTTAAAATTGCTATCTACTTCCTACCCCCACAGTACGTGAAAACTTAGTAGGTTTAAAAAGTTCAATTAGATTTTTTATTTTGAATATCAGCTATAATTAGACTATAATATCTGAACTTAAATTTTATTTTCTCTCATTGCAAATTTAAACTTACAGATTCTAGGAAAATCATTTACATCTTTAAGTGTCCGTTTCCTCAACTATTTAAATGGAGATAATAATACGATGATGACTACTACTGATAACAACAACCTAGCCATCAGCTACTACCTCTGACTGCACAAGAACCAGAGAGGATCAATTACATAGGACCACTCTAGTGGCAAGACTATAAAATATTTCTTCTTTGGCAATACCCTTATAAATCAAACTGTTCACTGAGTATAGTATTAGCTTTTTGCCATATAAGATGAGCACCAAACCTACAAATAATTAAGAATGTGAAAAGTACTCATCTTTTACATTACTGAAAAATACTAAAATGTACGGTTCTTTAAAAAAATACTATATTCTCAAAACAACATAAAATAGCTTCTTATTTGTTGCAATCTGATATTTTTCTTCTTCAAATTATCAATTTGTTCTAATAAAGTGCTTTACTTTAAAAGCTTTTAGAAAAGTTTCCCTTATATAATTGTGTGAGATTTTTTCAAGATAAAAAAATAAATAAATACCCATTATCCTGAATTGTGTTTAATAGCTTCTTCCTGTAACTGCACAGCATTCTGCTTATATATAGTTCTGTCCATGTAATTAACATCACTTCTCCTGGTACACATATGGTAAATACCCCCTGCAGCTCCCACCTCCTCTTCCCTCAGCACTTCCTGCCTACATCCTCCCTTACACATGCACACACCACACACACACACACACACACACACACACACACACTAGTACCAGGCACATAGCCAGCAGCAGGCAGGCCCTAATATTATTGTCTGTTGAATGAATGAAGGAGCAGATGAATGAAAACACAAATATATATAAACACGAATCTGTATACTGGTGGGGTCCCTTGGCGGGGCCTGCAGGAATCGGGCCAAAACCAACAGTCCAATGCCGCCTGCCACTCCTGCTCATCCAGGCACCGCTGCATCTGCCACCACTGCTGCCGCCACACTCTGTAGGTTCGCTGCCATTCTGCTATGGTCTCTGAGCTGCAGTGGCCAGTGGTGAGCTCTGCATCTGGTGCCTGAGTGGCACTCCCACTGTGGGAGCATACTGACACCAGGGGGCAAATTCCTGCATGTCAAAGCAACTGGTCGAAGGGTCATTTGGTCACTTAGGGTTTTATATATACACTAGTGGTCCGGTGCATGAAATTCGTGCATTTGGGTAGGTGGTCCCTCAACCCAACCTGCCCCCTCTCACATACTGGGAGTCCTCAGGGGATGCTCAACTGATGGCTCACCCCCAGCCTGCCCAAGGCCTCTAGTGAGGCTTTAGGCCTTGGGCACCCAGCCATCACCCTGCTCAGCTCAGCCCCAGCTGCCTGTGACCACCCGGCCTTAGGGGCTGGGCGCTCACCACAACTTCTGCTCACAGTACCCGGGGGTCGGGCGCTCCCTGCCACCGCCACCACTGCTGTTGCTGCTGCCGCTTCTCCTCACAGCGCCCGGGGGCTGGGCGCTCGCCACCACCACCATTTCATCTCCACCCCCGGGGCCCGCTCGCACCACTTGGCCCTGCCCCTGCTCCTGATTGGCTGGTAGCATAGCCAATCAGGAGCGAAGGTACGGTCAAAATTGCATGTTTCTCTTTTATTATATAGGATACTAGAGGCCCGGTGCACAAAATTCGGGCATGGGGAGGGGGTATGTGTGTAAGAGAGGGGTCCCCAAAGTCCAGGACATCTCTCTTGCAGTCTGGGACCCCTCAAGGGCTGTAGCAGTGGGCCAAGCAGCAGTCAGCCAGGGCAGAGCCTGAGTCGGGCCGCGCTGCGCTGCTTGCGCTCACCTCGGCCCACGGTGCCGGCTGCTGCTCAGTAGTGCTGCCGCAGGGCGGGAGAGGCTCTTGCACTGACAGCTGCGCTCGCCAGCGTGAGACAGGCTTCTGGCCGAACAGCGCTGCCCTTGTGGGAGTGCACTGACCACCAGTGGGCAGCTCCTACATTGAGTATCTGCCCCCTGGTGATAGTGTGTATCATAGCAAACGGTCGTTCCAGTAATTCCACCTTAACGGTTGCTTAAGCTTTTATTATAGATAGATTTTTTAAAATCTTACTTGGAACTCCTCTGTGATGCTTACTTAACCTTTTAATGCTAAATATTTCCCCCTCCTGTAGAACTCATCATCTTTCCCTGCTAACTCCATGATTACACTTAAAAAAAATCCTCTAGTATTTGGCCATGTAATAGTTCAAGATATGCATTCCATTCTGCAAAACATGTTATTTGTTCCCCATAGTACCCAAATGGCTTATTTTGTTAAATATCTGTAACAGAATTAGCTAACTGTCCATCTAACTTCACATTCCCTCTTTCAATAAAGTGAACTCCCTAGAAAGTTGCTGTCCTGCAAGGACAACATTTACCAGGCCCTCTTACATTCAAGTGGCAGGTGACCAGTTCTCAGGAACAGAATCCCTAAAGGAAACCAGATAGTAGGTGGAAATAATTTGCATCTCTTCCAGGCCAAGGCAGTTAAGATGTCCCTTTCCCACTTCCTGCTAGAGGTCTCCAAGACCCCATGACATGGAGAAAATGTATTCTAGGAGGAGCCTAGGTGCCTGAAGAATTGTAAATTAGCAACGCCTATACTGGATTGTTACATGAGCAATAAATAAACTTATGTTGCATTAAGTCACTAAAATATTGAAAATGACTTGTTAGAGCAGTTAGCATTGTCTTTTAAAGTATTTTTGGACTATTATAATAAGGCCAGCTCAAGAGGAAGGTGAGAGTCACCAAAAGCTTTATAAATGTCAAACAAATGAAAATAAGTTACTAATTTAGACTTTTAATCTTGATGTCTAATACTTAAATAGAATTTAGCCTCCAAAACAATCCATCATAAACTCTTAAATTCATTTTTTCTCCAAAATATATCCAGAATCTAAGCACTTCTCATTACCTCTACTGCTATCTTTGTATGAGCCACTATCATACAAGGAAAATTAAGAAGTTTGACACACATTTTGTTGTAAAGGCTATGGAAGAAAACATACTTACATACATTGATGATGAGAATGCAAACCAGGTAAGTGGGAAAGGTCACATCTAACAAAACTACATATGCACTTGGCTCCTAATCCTGCAATCTCACTTCTAGGAATTTATCTTGAAGATACTTCCCTAGTTCCATCAAATAACACAAAAATATACATGCACAAGGCTATTTATTTCAGTATTGTTTGAAATAGCTGAACATTGGGAACAGCCTAAATACTCATCTAAGAGAGTGGGAAAATAAACCATGCTATCCTGGATGGATAGAAAGTGATTTCCAGAACGTACTGTAAAGTGAAAAAGACAAAGTACAAAAGAACTATCTACATCGTGTTCCCTTTTACCTAAGAAGATAAGGTAAATGAGAAATTACAGAGCTTTATTAATAGCAGGTGTGTGGAGAAGGCTGCGAATGAGAATGGAGCAGGGATGAAGGAGAGCGACATTTTTCACAGTATATATATATTTTTTGTTTGGTTCTGAGTTTTAGAGCCATCTATATGTTTTACATACTAAAACAAGTAAGTAATAAAAATCAACTAGGTGTGTGTGGTGGATCCAAAACGGATATGCAGTACACAGTACAACCTAGCTGTATCACAAATGATTGACACAACGGCACTAAAGCAGGGCCTGGGGAGAAGTGATAAAAGTGACTGTGGAAAATGGTAATGAGGTTAAATATAAAGAGATTTGTACACGAAAATTGTACTCAGATTAACAGGCTTGTATTCCACAGGGCTATGTGTTAACAATCTGGAACTGCTCTATGTACATTCTAGGATTAACTAAATAAATGTATTGAGGACAGTGAGAGCTGAGTTTCTCCTATTATAATAGGAGTTATAAATAAGAGGAGGAAAGGCAGAATCTCTTTGTGTAAGATTGGACTTATTAGTATGAAATAAAAAAATACCCTATATAACAAAAGAATAATGTGCAAATTGACCATACATTCGCCACACCACCAGCCGTGCCCACCAGCCAATCAGGAGAGATATGCAAATTAACCTCCAACCAAAATGGCTGTGGCAGAGAGCAGGAGTGAGGCTTGGGTTTCCCCGGAAATGAAGGAAGCCAAGCTTTCCGCACCCCCTAGTGGGCTCAGGCCTCCACTCAATGCTACAAAGTTTCAATTATAGAGTCCCAAAAGAAATGGCAGCAGCCACGGAGCTGGAGAGAGGAGGAGGCTAGGGTTGGCCCTGACGATGGAAGAAGCCAAGCTTTCCGCAGCCCTGGCCTGTCTTGTCCTCTGCTTAAAGCTACAAAGTTTCAATTATTGAAGGTAAATATCCCAAGAAAAATGGCTGTGGCCACGGAGTGAGCAGGAGGCTTGGTTCTGCTCCAGGCTACAAAGTTTCAATTATAGAACATCAATAAATTCTAGATATCAGAGCCTCCGCTTGGGTCGCTGGGGGGTGTGGCCAGCCTGAAAACCACCACAGGCCCCTCTCCCAGGCCACCCCTTGTCCCAAGGGAACCCCCACCCTGATCCGTGACACCTTTCAGGGCAAACCAGCTGGCCCGCACACATGCACCTGGCCTCTAACCTAGCTAATAAAAGAGTAATCCACAGATTGACCATCACTCCAACACACAAGATGGCTGCCCCCATGTATTCAAAGATCCTGCCCCCCTGTGGACACAAGATGGCCCCAAGATGGCCAGCAGAGGAGGACAGTTGGGAGGGACCAGACCTGCAAGGAAGGGCAGTCAAGCCTGTAGGGAAGGGCAGTTAGGGGTGACCAGGCGGGCAGAGGAGGGGAGTTGGGGGCAACTGGGCCTGTAGAGAAGGACATTTGGGGGGACCCAGGCCTGCAGGGGAGAGTAGTTGGGGGGGATCAGGCCTGCAGAGGAAGGAAGTTAGGGGTGACCAGGCCGGCAGTGGAGGGCAGTTAGGGGAAAACAGGCTGGCAGGGGAGCAGTTAGGCATCAATCAGGCTGGCAGGGGAGTGGTTAGGGGGTGATCAGGCTGGCAGGCAGAAGCAGTTAGGGGCAATAAGGAAGGCAGGCAAATGAGCAGTTGGGAGCCAGCAGTCCTGGATTGTGAGAGGGATGTCTAACTCCCCGTTTAGGCCTGATCCCGGGGAGTCAGACATAACCTCAAGGGGTCCCAGATTGGAGAGGGTGCAGGCTGGGCGGAGGTACACCTCCTGCCCCCCATGCACAAATTTCATGCACTGGGACTCTAGTATAAAATTATAGTTGTGTGACTACCCCTGTATCTTTTAGCTTTGTCTACTAAAAGAGTCTAGAAGCAATTATATCTCATTAACAATGAGCACACACAGCACCCAAATTTCAGCTTCTAAATACTAGTAACTCATAGAAGGAACAAGAGCTGCTTGTTTTGCTGATTCCAGGGCTACCACAAGCAGTGTACAAGCTGAGCAGGAACATTATATGGTACCAAAAACTAAGATGTGCTAAAAAAATGGTGGGGACATGTGAGAAAGGATATAGGAGCCAATGTGAAAGGGTTCCTAATGGCCAAATTTAGGACAATTTGAGCAACAAAATAAATAAATGGTAGTACAAGGTCCTCACACAGAAATTAGTGAGAGCCTGTGGGTCTATTCCACTATAAACAATTGTATACATAAATAGGGAGTAAGTAAAGTTTTTCTTTATAGTACAATTCCAACTAAAAAATGTAGAAAGAATAATGCTAATAGAAAAAATAATTTGGCAATTACCACAGTCATACTTGTTTCTGGTAAGAATCATCGGCAGATACTAAATTTATTGGGCAGAAATATAATAAGAAACAATATTTACATAGTTCCAAAGTATTTCTTCATAACATACTTGTGAATTGTGGGTGATCAAAGTGGAGAAACCTGGCAGACACATACCCTAACCAAATGATCAAAGTTACCATCACCAATAACAGGGCAAATCATGTGTACCTTGATATGATGCACTACTTAAAAAGCATAATATCACTTTTGTGGGGTATAATAAAAAATGCGTAACCTAAAAAAATGTATAACCTGAATTGAACCACGAGGAAACTTCAAACAAACTCAAAGGAAGAAACATTCTACAAGGAAGGGGCATTCCAGCTAGTACTCAAAAATGCCAAAGTCTTAAAAGACAAGGAAAGACTAAAGAAGTGCTCCAGGTTAAAGATAACTATAAGAAGACATTATAACCAAATGCAGTGTGTGGTCCAGGATTGGATTCTGAACCAGAAAGAGGATAATAGTATGATAACTGGTGAACTGGGGATAAGGTCTGTGGATTAGAGAACAGTATTGTATCAATGTTAATTTCCTGATTTTAATATTTATGCTGTAATATTCAAAGATGTTAACATTTGGGGAATATGGGTCAAAAGTTATTTCAAAATGAAAAGTAAAAGTAAAAACAAAAATAAAAACAAAAACTCAGGACTGTTATAACAGCCTTTCACTCCTCTTCCTACTGTCCATGGCCTTTCCTGATCGAGCTCTTGTCATGGGGCTTCCCTTCCTCCACCTCACACCACCCGCCTGCTGTTTCTGTAGCACGCCAGATTCATTCCCACTCTGGGTCTTTGCAATTTGTTGCCTCTGCTTGTGCTCTTCCCCTACATTACCACTGGCTCATTCTCTCATTTAACACAAATGTCACCTCCTTAGGAGAGATCTTCCTTCACCACTCCTACCTCTCTCCTTGTATTTTTCTTAGGAATAACAATACATATTTCTTTATTGTTTGCTGCTCTAACATAATATAAGCTCTAGGAGGACTGGTTTTGGCTTATTCACCATAGTATCCCTAGACCTAGAATTCTACTTTGTATAGTAAGCACTCAATAAGCTCAGACAAATGAGCAAACGACTGAATGAAGGAATAAGTACATGAATGAATGTTCTTTGCTTTGTTTTTAGCACATAAAACAGTTATATGACATCTCTTGCTCTGTCTAACCAGTGTTGTTTAAATGATAGCCTTCATCTATTCTATTACTCACACCTTTTAAGTCAGGAAATGCTCATCTGAAGGAGAAGCTCTGGAGATGGTCTTGCTTTGACTGGTTAAGCCACTAGGATTAAGGGGATAGAAAAGAGAAAGATGACAAATGCATGATTTCCCCTATAAAACATGCTTGTGCCCCGCCCCAAATTCTCATGTTGAAACCCAATTCTCAGTAGTTGGAAATGGTTAGGTCATAAGGGTGGAGCCCTGAAGAATGAGCTCTCTCACTCCCTTCCGATAGGCGAGGCCAGAGCGCGAAGGCAGCGGCCTATAGACCCGAAACGGGGCCATCAAACACCAAATCTGCCAGCACCTTAATCTTAGACTCCCACGTTTCCAGAGCTGTGATAAATAAATATCTTTTGTTCATAAGCCACCCAGCCTATAGTAGTCTGTTAGGGCAGCCTGGACAGACTAAGACAACATATAAAATGGGTAACCCAGGCTCTCTAAGGCAACATGTCAGATTTAAATAGTGGTGGTCATAGATAAAAAGAATGGTTAGAAAGGTTTATCTGACTTAAAGACTTAGACAGGTTTTGCATCATATCAGAAAAAACATGGAAACACTTAAATAGAATTTACTAATTGCCACATGATAAATACCTTGCAACTTCTTCCAACATACATCCACATCTACAAACACTGCACCATAAGGCCCTCTGGCCTTCTTTGTTGGTGATTGTAGGATGTGGATAGTTTAAGATGAAGAAACTGGACACTTGGCTATGATATTTAAGTACACAAGTTTTAGAATCAGTTTCTGGGCTCAAATTCCAGCTCTGTCTTTGTTAAGTGTGGGGCAAGGGCAAGTTATTCAATGTCTTTATACCTCAGAAGTTTGCTTTGTAAATGAGGAATGATGATTTTGTTGAGAGTAACTAAATTAATATATTATAAGGACACAGAATAGTGCCTAGCACTTGGGAAACACTCAATAAATGTTAGCTATTATCATAGTGCAGGAGACCTCATCTATACCATCTCTATCACAGTATCCTTTGTTGAGCCAGCCTTCAGTCAGTGACCATCTTATTCCCTCAGAGCATCTCATACTGCTCTCCCAGTCATTATGAGATCAATTAAAGTTTTAGAGACAAGTTCGATCTCTAATTTTTCCACATTGCATTAGGCTGTAAGGGGCCAGCTCTGAGAAGGGGAGAGTTCTTCATAACACAGAGTCAAGAAGAGAAAAGAAAAAGATAATTAGGCTAAAACATGTCAGGGTATACTCAGTACCCTCCCAAGGCTCAGAGTATTACGCTACTGTTTAATAAGAGTGGAAAGATGAAAGGAAAAGCTAAAAGACAGGCAACAGAATGAGACTGAGGGAAACAAATAACTGCAGGTCCCATCCAAGCTCTATGTACATGTTCTAACCATAGTGTCCACTGGAGACTGGCTTATAAATTGTAAACAATAGCATTCATTTTATGTCAGTTCCAAAAGCATGGATCGATCAACTTCTATATGGCAGGCCCTGTGCTAAGCTCTGTGGATATAATCAAATGAAATAAAACTCAGACCAAATGCCAACACAAATTTACAATGAACAGACAATGGGATTAGCTCTGAGAACAAGAAAAACATGCACACTGTGTTTGGTGGAGCCATTCACTCAGGGGCATGTGGTTACTCC
The DNA here is from genome assembly GCA_027563665.1 of Antrozous pallidus. Lineage (NCBI taxonomy): Eukaryota > Metazoa > Chordata > Mammalia > Chiroptera > Vespertilionidae > Antrozous > Antrozous pallidus. The sequence continues at coordinate 6,022,341 of CM050519.1, forward strand.
CTCTGCCAGAGTGCTGGTCCTTTTATCATCCAAATGCCCTTTTCTCCTCCTTTAAGGTGCAGCTCAGGTGTCCTCTCCTGCAGGGAAGCTTTCTCCCAACCCCTCCCCCATTTCCCTCCTAATCTAGGTGAGCTTGCGCCTCTGTGCACGTTTTATTGTCACACTCACCCACTGTAGCTTTAATGGATTATAAATCTGTCCCCATAGACTTTAGGTTCTGTATCTTTGTATTCAAGCATAATGAATAGTGCCTGGTACACAGCAGGTGCTCCATAAATGTTTATTGCTGTTGAGTAGATGGCAGAAAGGAATGGGAGGAAAATAAACCAGAGCAATAAAGCATCACTACAGAGGCATTCGGCAGAACCTGGGAGTTGGGGCCCAGCAGGAAGGCAGCGAGCACACTAAGAGCCATGGAAGGGGCACAGACAGATGGAAAGAAAGGTGGCTGGGAACAGTCTCTTCCTTCCAGGTGGGTTCTTGCATCTATCAGCAGACAGAGCTTCCTGATGAACAGGCCTTTCTACCGAACGTTTGGCAGCAGGGGAAGGCATCCCCTTTCATTCAGCCAGCCTACATTCCACAGTAATGCAGACACATGTACCTCTGCTCAGACCCACGCCCAGGCCATCCTCCTTGCCCTCCATTACTATGAGAATGAGAGCCAGGGTTTGCAATGGTTGTTGGTTTCCAGAGTTTGTGATGCTTTAAATGACAGAAATCATTTCTTCCACCTTTCTGCTTCCCTTCGAGGTTTTATTACATGCGTCTCCCTGCCTTTGACCTCTACCTTATGACCTACAGAATAATTTTAACATAAATTTATTTTTTAAAATAGAACTATTTAATCATTATAAAAGTTATCTGCACTATTATATACTCTCATAAATGTAATTTTTAATGGCTGCATAATATCCCAACACATAGACATACCTAAATTTAGTTCACTTATTATTTGATTTTTTCAACTTTATAAATTTTGCTAAGATGAATATTTTTAAACATAAAACTCTGTTCACATTTCTGACTAGTTAGAAGAGATGCCCAAATGTGTTACCAAAGAGTATAAACGTTTTAAAAAGCTTAATACATGTTACCAAAATGCTTAGTGAACAACATTTTTTGGAGATTTTTACAACTAATCTTACAAAAGCTAGACTATGTGGAGTGCTGGGTCTCTTTTCACCAGTACGGTACCTCACTTGAGTGTCCAGTCACACCATGCAAGGTGAAGGTATGTAGGTTAAATGTGCCTAAAGCAGAGTCACAGAAGTCTTCATACTATGAAGCCTCTTGAATGAAATAGCTGACCTTCCAGTTACTGCATTTTGCTCTAGGTTGAAGTGATGAGTGTTTTGATAAGGCTGCTAGTAAATATACTCTATCTCTAAGCTACACCTTCCTCTTGAGACCCACAAATGGATATCCAGCTGTCTCCTTGCCCCGGGGCATCTCTTGGTCATGTCCAGATCAGAGCACTGTGACATTCTCTCCCACACCTATCCTACCTCAAACATTCCCGGTCTCAGTAAAGAGCATCATTTGCCCACCCAAGTGCTCCAGATAGCCACTCTTACTGCAATTGCCAAGTGCAACTGAATCCGCATCTCCTAAACAGGTGTTTGTTTGTTTTTAAGGCAAAGACTGCCTTTTGTTAGGAAAAAACACTGGTCTATGACATGACTACCCACCATGCTCTGCTTTTAGTTAGGATGTTTTAATTTCAGACCATCTTATGTGGTTACTCTATGCTTCTGAGTTTTTAAGGCTGTAGTGCAGGCCTCCCCTGAGCCTGTCAGATTCCTAAACAGATTCCTAAATTGAATCCCCCTTCTTCCCATGTCCACTGCCACCCCTACATTCAAACAAAGGTCACCTTTTCTAGGAGCACCAGCAGTTGCTTTCTTTCTAAACGGTCTTTTCACATCCATTCTTGTCCCCACTCCATCCACTACCTGCTGCTGCCAGAGACTTATTAAAATGGAACCTGTTACCACCCTATTTATCTTTCATCACTGGTTTCTCACTAGTGATTGAACAATGTCTGGGGTTCTTAACATTGCCTGAAAGGTCAGCCTGTACTCCTCTCCTCTGGCTCTCCACACGGGCCATTTGACTTCATGCAGCTGTTCACACTTTTCCACGCCAGGTGTCACACTTGTTTCACACATTTGGGGCCTGGAATATTCCCACCATCTGTATCTCCTCTTTTTTATTAGGGTGTCGTTTATGCGTCACTTCCTCAAAAGCTTCTCTTGAACTCTCTGGACAAGAACTCTCTTGTTATTGTCTCCCAATAACTTATGCATGGCATCCAGGCCTCATAGCACTTGCTATACTCATGTTTGATTATCTGCAAGTATTGGTTTAATGCTTATATTCCCATGACTGGAAGTTGGCTAAACTAAACATTTGCTTATTTTCACCTATGTAATCTAGTACTCATCAAATAGACTCTTGATGAAAATATCCATCTATTACATTTTATATAAACTAGATTGATTGAAAGTCTTCACTGTAAACAAAAATTATGTTTTCAATTATTTGAATCTTCATATTTGTACTGAACTATGTCTTTCCTTGTTTTTGTTATTTGTTAGTTACCATTTCACTTTCAATAATTCTCCTAGCAGTTAATGAAAATGTTTGTATTTAATTTTTCATTAAGTAGTATGCTTGGCAGATTTACATTTAAGCCCTCCCATTTCCAATATGTTTATACTAATAAAAAAGTTTCTAAAAAGTAAAAGAAAAATTATTAATTGATACTATGAATGGTCAAAATCTGATATTTTCCACTTTCTTAAAGTCAGTGTATGACTTTTTGTTAGAAAAATATTTGAATTTCTGCATAAATAGCAAAACACTATAATACTTGGCATTTAGCTCTAGACCAGTGGTTCTCAACCTTCCTAATGCCGTGACCCTTTAATACTGTTCCTCATGTTGTGGTGACCCCCAACCATAAACTTATTTTTGTTGCTACTTCATAACTGTAATTTTGCTACTGTTATGAATTGTAATGTAAATATCTATGTTTTCTGATGGTCTTAGGTGACCCTGCTAGCAGTTCTCAACCTGTGGTCATGATAGGTTGGGGGAGGGGGGTCACCACAACATGAGGAACTGTATTAAAGGGTCATGGCATTAGAAAGGTTAAGAACCATTGCCCTAGAGTCTAGAAATAAAATCAGCAGTGGAAGCATAAGAACATGAAACTAGTTTATTAAGTCCCCTTAGACTAGTAAATACTATGTCAGAGCCTCTGAGTATGACTATTAGGCTGATTCCATCACAATCCCCATTTTTATGATCCTCTGTACTATAACAGAGTGACTGGGGAATGTTATGGCCCTGCACACGTACCAAAAACTTGTCTGCTTCTGAATTGAGATCTGGACTGACCAGACCTCCAAGATCACTTTATAATGGATCTGGGTTCATCTTAAGTTCTTTGCTTATGGTATAGGGGAGGGAGGAGGTTAAAATAAATCCTTACAAAACCCCCTTTTCCAGAATTGTGTCTGCCCGAGTTTGGGACCTCTCAGGGGCCAAAATGGACCTACTACCTAGGAGGAACTCGGTAACATGCTTGGACCACCATGGACTTTCTAAGACATCCTAGCTTTAAATGAGTTGTGCTGAAGCCAGACTGGCAATGGGTAGATACTATTGGCCAGGAATAATAGCAAGTTAAATATGTGACCTGCTACATTTGCCTTCATATTAGTTAGTGACCTTCCTGGACCATATTCTGCCTTCCTCAAAGACACCTCATGATAAAATCACATGAAAATGCTTTAAACATTTTGAGAAAGACAAGACACAATGTCAAGGCAACATTTTATACTAGTAGCTTGCCAGTAGCTCACTGTTGCCCTCCAGTAACTCTCTGCCGCTGCCCTGCCCTCCTGTAGCTCCCTCCGCCACCCCTAACTGATAGCTTGCTGCCCTGTACCCTCATATAGCTCTCCACTGCCTGCTTGTAGTTCGCTGCCCCACCCTCTTGCTGATCCAGTCATTATGTGGTCAGTCATTATGCTTCATGGCATAAGGACCATTTGCATATTATATCTTTATCATATAGGATTAGAACTAACTAGCAATATATGAAACCCTTGGGCCACATCTGGTTCACCATATAGCGGTAAGAAGCAGCTACTTACCTTTTTTCTGACCTGAAGGCAGCAGTGCAGACCTCAGAGCACTCCTATCAGCCACCATATGGTGAATACCTAACTACCAAAGAGCCAAAAGGTCAGCCTCAACACCACCTCCACCCAAACCAAGTCTGGGAATTAGCCAGCCCATTATGGCTGCTGAGTTCACCACCTAAATTTTTACCTTAGGTCCATCCATTCCTTGCTTTCACATCACCACATTTCCAGGTACTAGCTTTCCAATTACACTCTCTACTCACTGTCAGAACAATCTTTTAAATTTGATCAAATTAACATATTTGCTTTTAAAAAGTCTTTAATGAAGACTTTAAAAAGTTTTTAAGAAGCAACCGGTAAATGCATAAATAATTGAAACAACAAATAGATGTTTCTCTCTCTCTCTCCCTCCCTCTCTCTAAAACCAATAAAACAAACAAACAACCCCCCCAAATATCTCTTTCATGGTGTCTCACTGACATGCCCTCAATGATCTGAACTGACTCCCACTTCCTTTCTGGCTGCCCCTACTTCATACTCAGAGTTCCAGCCCAAAAGAGTTACTAGGTGTTCCCAAGAGAGCCACACTCTTGACTCCTTGGAACATGCAGATTTTTTTCCTGCCTAGATTGTTCTTCTTACTTTTCCATGAATTCAACACTTACTCCTCCCCCAAAGTTCTAAACTCAAACCATATCTTCCTTGGGGAGGCCTTTCCTAACTCCTACTTGCACCCACGCTAGGAGCCCATTCTTTGTTCTCTGAGGCACTTAGGGCCTGCTTCCCCACTGTCCTTGCCACCATGCACTAGAGTGACTGGGTTAGCTTTCGTCTCCATCACTGGGCTGTAAGAAATTTTAGGACAGCCAAAACCAGTTTGGCTCTGTGGATAGAGCGTTGCCCTGTGGACTGAAAGGTCCTAGGTTCAATTCCGGTTAAGGGCATGTACCTTGGTTGTGGGCACATCCCTAGTAGGGGGTGTGCAAGAGGCAGCTGATTGATGTTTCTCTCTCATTGATGTTTCTAACTCTCTATCCCTCTCCCTTCCTCTCTGTAAAAAATCAATAAAATATGTATTTAAAAAAAAAAAAGAAATTTTAGAACAGTGACTGTACCTTTTATTTCTGTGACTGAGAATAGCGGCTGAGATCAACCAGACAGCTCACAGGCATAAAGAGACAAGGGTCCAGGGCAGAAACCACAGAGACATAAATGAGATGAGAAAGAGCAGTTGGAGATGCAGAAGAAAACTGGGAGACAGCATTTGTCACAGAAGCCAAAGGAGGCCAGTTACATGAAGGAAGGAATTGCCACAACGTAAAATGCTGCTGCTGAAAGGTTTAAGTAGGACACAGTTTAAAACATGTTCACTGGATTGAGCAACCAGCAAGCCATTAGCTGGCTACCTTGGGGAAAGCAGTTTAAGTGGAGTGTTGAGACAGGCCAAATTGCAGGTGGTTGGAAAGGAAATGGGAGATGAAGAATTTGAAGCAGCGAGGAAAAGGATATTCTTTTTTTTTTTTTTAATTTTTTTTATTGTTCAGTTTATTAATTACATTGTTTCCCCTTTTTTATCCCCCTATAACTTCCCTCCACCCTGTACCTATCCCACCCTCCGCCCTCATCTCCCCCTCCCCAATGTCCTCTCCCATTGTTGCAAGATTTTTGTCCAATCTCTTGCTGTACTTCCAACAACACTTTTCTCCCCAAGAATTGTCAGTCCATTCCCTCTCTATGTCCATGTTTCTGTTATAGTCACCAGTTTATCTTGTTCATCAGCCTATCAGTTCACTTGATTTTTATGTTCATTTGTTGATAGATGTGTATTTGTTGTTCATAATTTATATTTTTACCTTTTTCTTCTTCCTCTTCTTAAAGAATATCTTTCAGCATTTCATATAATACTGGTTTGTTGGTGATGAACTCCTTTAGCTTTTTCTTATCTGCGAAGCACTTTATCTGATCCTCAATTCTGAATGATAGCTTTGCTGGATAGAGTAATCTTGGTTGTAGATTCTTGCTCTTCATTATTTTGAATATTTCTTGCCACTCCCGTCTGGCCTGCATCGTTTCTGTTGAGAAATCCGCTGACAATCGTATGGGTGTTCCCCTGTAGGTAACCAACTGTTTTTCTCTTGCTGCTTTTAATATTCTCTCTTTATCTTTTGCTCTTGGCATTTTAATTATGATATGTCTTGGTGTGGTCCTCTTTAGATTCCTATATTTTGGGGTTCTGTGTACTTCTTGGGCTTTTAAGTCAGTTTCTTTCACCAGGTGGGGAAAGTTTTCAGTCACTATTTCTTCAAGTAGGTTTTCATTAACTTGCTCTCTCTCTTTTTCTGGCACCCCAATAATTCGGATGTTGGCTTGCTTGAGGTTGTCCCAGAGGCCCCTTACACTATCTTCAATTATCTGAATTCTTTTTGTTTCTTGCTTTTCCAGCTGAGTGGATTTTGGTTCTTTGTATTTCAAATCTTTGACTTGGTTCTTGTGGCCCTCTGGACTGCTTTTAGGACTTTGTGTAATATTTTTTATTTCAGCCTGTGTATGCTTGATTTCTAGTTGGTCCTTTTTTTTATCCGTGAGGGTCTGGTTTGTATCCTCAGAGGTCTTGCACATTTCCCTGAGGGTCTCATTCATTTCTTTGTAAGTATAATTCATCTCCTTGTAAATCTCATTCATTTGCTGGTTGGTCTTGTTTATTTCCTGGTTGGTCTTGTTTATTTCCTGGTAATTCTCATTAAGTTGATCGGCCTTTTGTAGGAGCCTCTTGAAAAGCCTTATAACCGTGGTTTTGAACTCTATGTCTTGTCGTCTTTTCTCCTCCATTTCTTTCACACCTGATTTCTTTCCATGTCTCTGCATGGTGGCTGCTTTATGTGGTGGCTATCCTCAAAGGGACAGTGGCTCAGTCTCCCCAGTTACCTGAGGTGGGTACTCTTACTGCAATCCTTTATGGGTTGTATTCAGTGTTTTTGAATTTAAACCCAGCTTTTTGTTGTTAGCCCTAGGAGGGTTTGACCTCCAGGCCAATTGTCTGTGAAGCTCAGCTATGCTCAGGTTGGGTGGGCGGAGTCTCCGGGCCAAGCAGACAGCGCTAGCTCCACCCTATGCGGCCCCAGGGGCTCTGTGCCGGGGGCAATGGCTGCCAGCACCTCTGAGAGAGAGCCGCTGTGGAGCTCCACCGGCTGCCGGGGAATTCAGACTGTCCCCAAATGACTTTGCATGCGCAATGTCTCACCCAGGGTCGTAAAACAAAGCAGACTGACGGTTTTCCGAGTGAGAGACAAGTCGCGGTGCGCTCTCTGCGCCGTCACGCAGCCGAGCGCACGAGCTGTCTTCTCCACAAGCCGGCAGACCCGGCAGCACCCGCTTCGGCGTGCCCTCCCACTGTCCAGTTTTCACCCCGTTTGATAGTGGGTTCCCTGGACTTCGCCCAGAGCTGGAGAATCTGTCCAGTGGGATGCCCCTGTCTCCCCGATCGAGAAACCTGGCCGGTTTTCAGCCGCCCGCCCTCTCCGAGGCGCGTACTCCAAACCTCTCTCTGCGCGCGAATCTTTCAACGCCGTCCACCGCCGCTCCTCCGAGACACAGTGTCTTATTTTCACTTTTATTTGTGGAATTTTCACTCGGCGAGCGTTCTGGTGATTCTGGAAGGTGTTTGTTCTTTCGTTAAGTTGTAGTATTAAAATTGCTGATTATGACGGCAAGATAGGTGTTTCGCCTTTGCCGCCATCTTAGTTCTCCGAAAAGGATATTCTTTTAAAGCATTACTATTTGCTACAACATGAAGATTATGCTAAATGAAATAAGCTAGTCAGAAAACAAATACTATACTTCTATTCACAGGAGAAATGGTAGTAGTCAAATTCATAGACAACAGAAAGCAGCACGGTGTTTGCCAGGGCCTGGGGGAAAGAGGGGAGTTAGTGTTTAATGGGCACAAAATTTCCATTTTGCAAGATGAAAATGTTCTGCAGATAGATGGTGGGTTGATAGTTGCAAAAAAGTATGGATGTATTTAATGCCATTGAATTGCACAGTAAAAGTGATTAAAATGGTAAATTTAAGATTAGGTATAGTTTACCACAATTTTTTAAGAAGAGAAAAAGCATTGCTATTAAAGACACTGCTACAATAGGACGTGGACTGGGAGGGTTTTTGTTTGTTTTTATCAGAAAGGCAAGAAACCTTAGCATGTTAATAAATTGAGAAGAGTTAGTCAAAAGGGAGAAAAGGGAATGACTTTTAATGCGGAGACCCTGAGGAGACTGAGCCGAGGGCTAGAGGACAGCAGGCTCCTGCTCGAGGCAGAAAGGAAAGACAGAAGGAGGGGATAGAGAAGTTAGTTGGGGAGAATAAAGGTGGGCAAGAAAAATATTTTTTTAAAGCTTCTATTTGATAATATCTATTTTTCTTTGAAGGAAGTAGCTGGAGCGGGAGGGAGTGGGGGCTGAGGGAAAGTAGTGAAGGTCTGAACAAGCTGTTAGGAGGAATGGGAAGAGAGTACTGAGGCCAGTAGTCATGTGCGGGGGTAAGAGGCAGTTCCTGACTCCGCACCGGGGTCTGAACCCGTGATGGTGATGGGCTAAGACTCGCGGCGTAACCTGCGGCCGGGTCCGGACCCAGCCAGTGGCTGGCAGCACAGGAGAGCGCATGGGCAGTGAGTGAATCCTGGACAAAATTTACAGAGGAAGAGAGCATGGGCAGTGAGTGAATCCTGGACAAAATTTACAGAGGAAGAGAGCATGGCCAGTGAGTGAATCCTGGACAAAATTTACAGAGGAAGAGAGGATGGCCAGTGAGTGAATCCTGGACCAAATTTACAGAGGAAGAACAAAGAGCCCGGAGCTGAGCATGTTGGGAAGCACATGGCTAACGTGGCTACACGCTGTTTGGAAGGAAGACAAGATGGTCTGGAAATACAGGGCAAGGAGGAATCAAGGACCGGACTTCTCAACTAGGGGAAGAGCAAGTGGAGTTGGAATAAGGGTCTAGGGAAGTAAAAGATTAGGAGACTGAAGTTAGCAGTGAAACATATAAGTTTAAGATTCCTGGAGTGGGAGAGTTCTGAATCCCTGTCAGGCTAGGATTGGCCAGGGTTTAAGTGACTAAAAAGAATAATCCAATCAGAGAACTGAGTCCTAGCCACAGAGGATATGTTTCTATGTATTCTTCCTCCCAAACATAGAGATAATTCAGATGATCTTTTAAGAATTTTTTTCTCTGGGTTCAATTTTCTCCCATTTCTTTTTTTCTCTTTAGAAAATCCCTTATGACCTAGGTACTTTTCCTTTTTAGATTCTCCTTCTTTTGTCCTTATATGTGCCTAAACTCAACATTAACCTTGTTGTGTAATCAACCATGGGTATAATCTGCAGAGGATAAAGCGCAATACAAACCATGAAAACAGGCAGTGACTTATTTTCCAAGGTTAACATCACACATTAAAAATACTAGTAAAAAATTAATCATCATCCCTATTCCAGACTTTCAAAGGCTGTGGGGATATTTTATATTACCTTGTTTAAATGACTCTGAGTATCAGGTTAGTAACATAAAGAGAGCCTTGAGTGCTAAACGGGAGAGAGTCCAAAAGGAAGGGAAGTTAAAGAAGAACTTTTACCTTTCATACAACCTGGTTGCCTATGACAAACATGTTATTCATTTCACTTGTGTTGGGAGTGGGAGTCGGTCTTGCCCGCCTCTCCTGGGCCCAGTGCCGGCCAGGACAGAATGAGCAGCCGTCCTTTCGGCTGTCAGGGGCTGTGCAGTTGCCACTAGTCTCAAACCATGTCTCATTAACGTGCCAACCCTGGCTCTCTCTGGGGCAATACGACAGAACCAAACCACCAACATTTTCAAAATAGATTGAGTCCTCTTTTGTTTGTATTGATGTTGAACATTTTTGACATTAGAGTCTAATGAACCATTCTGAAATCAGTTAAGTCTATCATGTATATCTTTGTATAAGCCCAGAGTGTACCCTGTCACTTCCACAACTTATCTGAAACCAGAACACGCAGCACGCATGAGCTCCCGAGAGAGCAAGGAGCACATGGATTTTGCTTCCAGTCCTACCTGTATGTCCTCTGAATGTTGTGACCAGGCTGCAGTGTTCTTGCTCCAGTTTGAGGATGGTCACTTGGCCTGAATGGTCACCAATAAACACATGCCGGGTTTCAACATCGAATCTATCATATAAGCATTAAGGATTTTCCTCAAAATTGAGTGGAGGGATTTACAAAAACGATAAATGTAAGAAAGATTCAAAAGTGGACATAACAAAATGAAAAGACAGTATTAGCAGACAGTAAGACTCAACATGACAAAGATGGCAATTCTCACATGAATTTATAAATTTAATATAATTCCTATAAAAATATCAGAAACCAGAACACGCAGCACGTATGAGCTCCGGAGAGAGCAAGGAGCACATGGATTTTGCTTCCAGTCCTACCTGTATGTCCTCTGAATGTTGTGACCAGGGTGCAGTGTTCTTGCTGGAGTTAGATATGCTGATTCTAAAGAAAAAGAAATAAGCAAGAAAGGGTTTTGCCCGCCTCTCCTGGGCCCAGTGACGGAGTTAGATATGTTGATTCTAAAGAAAAAGAAATAAGCAACAAAGGCTAGGAATAGTCTGAAAAATAACAGTAATATGGCATATGATGGAGAAGGCTAGCCTATCAGATGTTAAAACATGTTACAAAGTTTCTTTAACTAAAAGTGTGGCACAGATGCATAATTGACAAATGGACCATTGAAACAGAACAGAAAGCCTAGAAATAGACCTAAAAGCATACAGAAATTTGTTACATGTCTACTAAAGGTGGCTCTTCAACTAATAAAGATGAATTTTTTTTAAAAAAGGAAAAATTAAATAGGATTTGTATTTCACATTATATACCAGGACAAATTCCATAAGAATTAAAGATCTAAATGTAAAAAAATTAAAAAATATATATGTTCTAGATGGAAGAGTTCCTTTTAACCTTAATGGAAAAAGCTATCACTATCAAAAACACAAAAAACAAATACAATAAGCAAGGCTAAAAGACCAATTGGAAAAAAATATATTTGCAAATTAGGTCACAAAAGGCCCAAATCTCTAATATATAAAAAGAGCAATCAAGAAAAAAACACCATAAGCCTAATAGAAAAATGGGCAAAAATATGAATAGTTCAAGAAAGGAAAATGTTGCTGTGCAAAAAAATCATTAACCTAGCAAGCAGGTGTGATTGCTATCCTTTGAAAGGTTGTCTAAAAGGCTGACATGGCATCTGGAAACCTGGATTTCAGGAGGGCTTCCACCATTAGCAGACAAGAGTGGCTAACTATGCCTTAACTGCACAAAGCATATGGTTCATGACGAACACCCACTTTCCTGTGGGAGTCTGAAAGTTTGGTACATGCCACACAGAGGCTGCCTGTGTGACCAGCCTCCAGGAAAAGTCCAAGGTGCTGAGTCTCTAGTGAGATTTCCTGGTTGATCATGCCTAGCAATAACCCTACTTCTAGAGATCTCTCCAGAAACACACTGGCAAAAATACAAGACACATGACAGAGGCTACTCACTCTGTATTATGGTAACAACTGAAGTTTGAAAACAACCCAAAAGCCCATGAAACGGGAACTTATTAATTTAACTATGACATACCCATGCAGAGGGAGGAAAAAAAGACCTCCGTAAGCAAAGTGACATGGAGTAACTTTCAGGATATATTATTAAGTGGTGGTGCGGGGGCGGGGGGGGGAGAGAAACCAAGATATGTAAGAGTTACATGCTTTACTACCTTTGTGTAAAAAATGGAGAAAATATAAATACTAGTATGAGTGTGTGCATGCTCATACTTAGAAAAGAAAACCCTGGAAGGATAAATCAAGATCTAACAAAAATTATTTCCTATAGAGAAGGGAGAAACAAGTTGAGGGGACAGAAATGAGAGTGAGACTTCTCTCTTGTTATAGCATTTCCATTTTATAATCTGTAATTCGTTTACACATTAAAATACTTATAAAATTAAAAAATCCCCCAAATTAATAATGTAAAATGAATGAACCTAATCATCAAATTGGTGATATAACCAAGTAGTTAACACAATTATTTCAAGAGACTTCAAAGCAAAGCATTTTGACTGTGCATCCTTTGTAGAACATATTTAAGGACAATGAAAACTGCAAAGAAATCTAAAGCCTCATCCAATAGTCTTGTTACTATAATATTACTATTGTTATTTTGAAATAATACTACATGCACTGATAAATTATATTCCTTTTAAAAATACACACACATACATTTTCTAGCTATCTCTAAATACTATTCCTCACTATAAGAAGCGGCTGATTGCAGGAGTGGGATGGGAAGGTACAAGATGAACTTAAGACAGTTGTGCCAAAAAGCAAGGAAATGATCAAAAGCTATGAGGGTATAAAAAAGACACAGAGATGAATCATGTCTTATTGGCCTAACTCTAAATCCAAATCACTTATAAGTTTAGTTTCACTTTAGTTGAAAACTTTAATAACCTTCCCTCCCAGGCTCTTAACCTTTGTCCTCTCTCCTTTCATCTCCCAACATGCTCTATAAGTGGTAAGAGGCGGGAGGCAAAATCTTTCTCAATTTGAATTCAGTTAGTTACTGGGTAAACTTAATCGCTTTTTACAAAAGAAAAATGTCTACATAGGTTTCATGTTAACAACACTTTAAGAACTGGTGAAAGGTGTGGCCACATGCTTCGTTTTAAGCTTCCTACCTTCTTTTCCTCCTACCTTCCCCTTTGCTCATATGCCACCCAATGAGAAGACCTGCCCCTCAGTCTTATAAATGTGCCTGAGATGTAGGCACAGAGCCACTGTCTCCACTGAAACTGAAACGGTAGACTGTAATTGTGGGAAAACTATACACTCTTGTTGCAGTCCTCCACCCCTTGTTGTCTGTGTATCTATAATACTTGTCCTTCGTATGTAAAAGATCCAGTGTTGGAGTTCTTTGGTGTAAACGAACGTTTGGTTTTATTTATCAGGAAAAAAAGACACAGGGACCAATATGACGGGGCTCTCACTGGCCGAAGACGGGGTAATAAGGGCATTAAAAGAAAAAGCAATCTATTGAAATATAATCAATATATTGTTTAAAATCAAACAAAACCTAAGAGTTTATAAAAAATTCCCACTGGAGGTATCCCTGGCACTAAATCTCTATCTGAAAAGAGCAACTAGAGA